>OX030949.1:102558468-102795968 GCA_943735915.1 Pherbina coryleti | reverse complement strand
TAGCGCTGATACTCAGCGAGTAATAATTCCATGTAACAAATTTTCAGTTTCGTTGCTTACGCAGCTCCCACTACGTCCCGTATTAAATTTTTTTTTTATTTTTTTAATATAGCCAAGAAATTAACCTTTACGGTCACACTATTTTTTTAATCATAGCTCTTATACTCAGCGAATAACAATTCAATGAAACGCAGATGAATTTTTAAAAAATTCATTTTTCAACTTTTTTGGAAACTAGAGCAGTATAACGTAACTTCGTCACGTCAATATGCCACTTAGTGAACCACAAACTATTTTTTTATTCATGGCCTCGTGGCAGCCCCGGTAGTCGAGTAGGTAGCGTGTTCGACTGCTACCCCAGAGGTCCCGGGTTCGATTCCCGGCCAGGCCATGGTCCCACGCTTTAACCTTTCTGATTTTTCTGTCCACATTTCTAATCAACTGAAACTGAAAATTCATCAAAATTTACGACTTGAAGTTGTAAATAGTTGATGGCAGAGAAGTTTGTGGATGGTTTGTCTTATAACTTGAATTGACTGAGGTAAGGGCATAACACTTGCCTCTGATTCAAATTCACATGTTTCTTTGGCTTTCTACCACGCTTAGAACATTCTACACATGTTTCACTTGATTGCCCTTTCCTTCCCACTAATCTATCACCCCATTTCGAACCAAGGCAGACTTGACTGAATCGGTATTCCACCTGAAATCCTTGGTTCAAGCTAAAAAGAAAATAAAAACAAAAGCCTGTTAAAACTAAAATCTAACTTGCTACACATCTAAGCTTCCAACTCCATACATTACATTAGCAACTCCAAATTTCTCTACGCTTTTAACGATGCCCACGCCGAAAACCTTTAAAATTCATACCGAAAAGGCATGTTGTTGGGAAAACAGTAGCAGTTTTGTCTAGATCTGGCTAAACTTTCACAGCCATTAAATTATTGTAATATAATGATGTGTGTCTAAGAATGATTTAAGCCCAATTAAATCTCGAAGACAGAATACAAGAAGAATTAATGATTAGCTTAATCAATCTTAAGCGTTTCGACCTTCAGCCAGAGAAAGTCGCAAATGATTGTTTTTGGCACATCACGTTCATAATCCAAACAATTGCAAGATATGCGGAATTAACAAAAAATATTGGTCAAAAGATTTCAAAGGGAAGAGTGCTTTTTGAACGTGATAGCTTTTCTTTATAAACTTTATAGCTTAAAACTGAAGGTTTTTGACGAAGCCAAATAACAAAGATACTTGTTGAAGCTACGCTCTAAATTCAGCGTTTAACGATTGCAAGCAAGGCATGCAACTTGAACTATTTACGTGTCAGTTCCATTTAAGTGAAGTATCAGACTGCAGCTACGATAATTAACGAGTCATTCTCGATATTTGCATATTACTGAATGAAATTATATTTTGGGGTTTTTATTCTCAATACAAAGAATTTCAATGAAAGTATGGAATTTTTCAATTACGAATGTTGAAAATGAATGAATGTTCGTTCTCTAGGGATTTTTTAAGATTTCAGCATTTCTGCGCAAATTCTTTGAACTGCTTATACTCAACATACAATTCTTATAAATTCAAGCGAGAATTGCGAAAAAACTTGCGTTGCTGATAACTCACTCAACATAATCAATATGAACTTTAATAATAAATGATTCACATTCATTACTAAAACGTAAGCGATAAATTTATTTATTCAATATTCGCGGTTTTTATCACCACATTTGAATATTGTTTTTTGTAATTTTTTTTTTCAATCAAATCTGAAAGCAGCTCTCATTTTTTAACACGAAACTGTTTAGAAATGTTTCTTTGAAATTTATGTCTATAGATTAGCATCTGAATATGTTAGATACTGTTAACAATCGCGCATGCCACGGCACGCAACTTAAGCCAGTTTCTATCAGCCGAGCTTGATTTGACAATCATGGCAGTTAAGTTTTATCGTGTGACTACTTCGATAGAAATCATTAATTAATTTCGTTTAACATGGTGAAAAGTTCAACAACCTACACAAATATTATTTATTGAGGGGTTCTGAAATATTTGAAATTGGTTTTTTTTTTTTTGTTATTTAAGAGTTTCCGAATTTTTTTTTATTCGATGACGCATTTATTGCTTCGTGTTGAAAATTTACAATTTTAATAATTTTGTGTATAAAATTATAAAGTTTTTTGGCGGCTTTTTGCCTGGCCCATGTTTGTTTTTTTAACCTTACAAAATGCAGATCATATTCTAATATATGCCTTAATATTAATAAACGGTTCTTTTGACAGAAGACCAAAATAACAAAAGACTTAAGCAACGAACTATCTTTGCAATACGCTTTGAACGGCTGACCCGAAGGCTGAACTCAAATGATATTAAAAACTTACTTATTATAAATTCGGCGCATATTTTTATGAAATTAAGGGAGGTCGATATCTCAAGACAATAAAGAAGTCAAAACAATTTATTTTTAGATGAAAAAAATTTATGTAATCTGCTTGACAATGATTTATGGTGAAATGAATAAAAATTCAGTTTATAACTTTTACTATAGAACCTATTGCTGGGAATTTTTCTATGAAGGAATATGAATAAAATTGTTTTTATATTACAAATTAATTATATGAACCAAACTTAGAGAAAATTGAATAACTCAGCACCATGACATTTTATTACTTTACTTCTTTGTCATTTAAGTCGAATTAGAAATTAATTTTGTCATTTTATTTGTTGAAATTCATCAAATCAGAAGTCGGAGAACTTAGTAAAATTTCAAAAAGGATTTAGATGGTAATAAAAGTAGCAAAAATTATGCAGAGTAATTCGTTCTGGGGTTTTTCGTTTTTACTTTGTCTATTTATTAATATCTTTGAAGATTAATTCTTAAGGAGTTTTATAAATTATTCAAAATTTCTTGCAGAAAATCGTTAAGAATGTTTAGAGATTTAACATTTTTTTTTTATATGTAATATCTTACCGATCGGTTCCCAGCATGTGGGAGCTATGTTGTGAAATGTGACGGATATTCGAACAGGAAGTCGGGGAAGCAAGTGCCATTTTATTTAACACACAATTAATTGCAGCCTTTTAAGCTCGAATAGCTGCTACACAAACCACAAACATGTGTTTTAAACACAAACCACATTGATATCTGTTTTAAATCACAGTAAACCGAACGAAGCCACAATTTCCCTTCAATTTTATTTAACTACAGCGCATGCTACTATTTAGTTCAAACACAAACCTGTAGAGCCTTCATGTAAAAGAAAAATAATAACCTTTTTTTTCCAACGTCAAAAGTAAAAGATAACAAGACCAAACAGCTGTTTTTGGCATACACGGTTAATGTTTTAAATACATATAGATCTAATTTGATTATAATAATTTTGTGATTTGCAGAGATGGGTAATTCCAGATAGAAGATATGCGAGATTACCGGCAGAAAAAAAGTAAGGAAAAATTTAAAGTTGGAAAGGTAAAGCCAAAAAGAATTGGGAATAATTCAACTCAGCGTAAC
This sequence comes from Pherbina coryleti, assembly GCA_943735915.1. Classification (NCBI taxonomy): domain Eukaryota; kingdom Metazoa; phylum Arthropoda; class Insecta; order Diptera; family Sciomyzidae; genus Pherbina; species Pherbina coryleti. The sequence continues at coordinate 102,792,457 of OX030949.1, read as the reverse complement.
AGGGACTTGCGGAATGTTTTTAAAACTTTTCAGATGATTTTAATCACTATAAATGTTTTTTAACCAGGGTGCATGGTGCAAGGTACACGCATAGTTATCTTATTATAATGTAAATCCTTCAACAAAGATTTAGGATAAACGATCATAAAAAACTACTTGAATATATGATACTAAATATATCTTGAAGACATGTTTTCAAGTAAAGTAACAGATAAGACACTGCGCCTTCGAGCAATGTCAGAGTTTGTCAATCAACACCATCTGAAACATGTTTTCATGTAAACGTGTTGGGAATTATAAGCATAATTGAATAGCAATATAAGTTGAAGTGAAAAAAATATGCTTGATTCAATTAAACAGCTTACTAAAACCTAAAATGATTCTCTGCGATTGCTTAAATTAAGAAAATATTTCCGTAATAAAATATGAACCGTAATTTCCAATGAACCGTGAAGTCGTGAAATTTTATACAAGAGACACATAATTCCCGGCGACAATGTGGACGGCCAGTTAAAATTGAAGCAGTATATTCTGTATTATAATGTACTCAGCTGCAGTATATTCTCTCCTTTTTCGTTGATTGAAATTCAATGTTCGAAATGTGTTAAAAAAATAACGGAAATTTTGAAATTTCGTGTACTGTGTTTGTTCGATTGACAACAAAGACATATTGATAAGCATCCCAGTAGGGGAAGTATTCATTACAGGTCTAGTTACATTATGATTACTTGGTAATGGGTATTACATTACAGGTGATTTACAAAACACAGAAATAAGGCATTATTTTAAAATGGACGTGTCATAGGCGGTAATGTGTTGTGCTTACAGGTATTACAGCTTAGGTTATGTATTTTCAAATCGTAAGCGAGGATGTAAGGTTTTGAGTTGTGGTCGTGGCTGTTCGGCTAGATTAACGATAGTTGTTGCGGGGCATTTTCTTTATTCAGAAACTGTAAGCAAAGGCGTAATGACAAATATGATATCTCACTTCCCCACTGGAATGTCTAGAAAGCTTCTAAATATTTTCAGTTACTTGGCCATATTGGTTAGTTACTTTTCTGTCAGCTGTTAAAGGAATGTGGAAGCTGTTGAAGGAACATGTGTTTCGGTACTTTTGGCGATTTTTCATTTTTTATAAATAATTATAAAACTGGAACAGTTATAGCCTAACCTAGTTTTGACATCATAACCATAAGCCCATGATTAGTTTCCTGTTGATACGTTTAAGCAGTTCTGCATCGTTCACCGACTCCTGAACAGCTTCTATTACCTATGTTTTTGGTCGAAATTTAACACTTTTGGAACAAATTTTGTTGTATCATGTTGATGTTGATGTTGATGTTGATGTTGATGTTGATGTTGATGTTGATGTTGATGTTGATGTTAATGTTGATGTTGATGTTGATGTTGATGTTGATGTTGATGTTGATGTTGATGTTGATGTTGATGTTGATGTTGATGTTGATGTTGATGTTGATGTTGATGTTGATGTTGATGTTGATGTTGATGTTGATGTTGATGTTGATGTTGATGTTGATGTTGATGTTGATGTTGATGTTGATGTTGATGTTGATGTTGATGTTGATGTTGATGTTGATGTTGATGTTGATGTTGATATTGATATTGATGTTGATGTTGATGTTGATATTGATATTGATGTTGATGTTGGTGCTGGTGTTGGTGTTGGTATTGGTGTTGATGTTGATGTTGATGTTGATGTTGATGTTGATGTTGATGTTGATGTTGATGTTGATGTTGATGTTGATGTTGATGTTGATGTTGATGTTGATGTTGATGTTGATGTTGATGTTGATGTTGATGTTGATGTTGATGTTGATGTTGATGTTGATGTTGATGTTGATGTTGATGTTGATGTTGATGTTGATGTTGGTGTTGGTGTTGGTGTTGATGATGTTGATGTTGATGTTGATGTTGATGTTGATGTTGATGTTGATGTTGATGTTGATGTTGATGTTGATGTTGATGTTGATGTTGATGTTGATGTTGATGTTGATGTTGATGTTGATGTTGATGTTGATGTTGATGTTGATGTTGATGTTGATGTTGATGTTGATGTTGATGTTGATGTTGATGTTGATGTTGATGTTGATGTTGATGTTGACGTTGATGTTGATGTTAATGGTTATGTTGATGTTGATATTGATGTTGATGTTGATGTTGATATTGATATTGATGTTGATGTTGATGTTGATATTGATATTGATGTTGATGTTGGTGCTGGTGTTGGTGTTGGTATTGGTGTTGATGTTGATGTTGATGTTGATGTTGATGTTGATGTTGATGTTGATGTTGATGTTGATGTTGATGTTGATGTTGATGTTGATGTTGATGTTGGTGTTGGTGTTGGTGTTGGTGTTGGTGTTGGAGTTGGTGTTGGTGTTGGTGTTGGTGTTGGTGTTGGTGTTGGTGTTGGTGTTGGTGTTGGTGTTGGTGTTGGTGTTGGTGTTGGTGTTGGTGTTGGTGTTGGTGTTGGTGTTGGTGTTGGTGTTGGAGTTGTTGTTGGATTCGGAGTTGGTGCTTTTCGTTTAGCTTTTTTTTTGCTTCCCCATGGGTTGTGCTCTAATTTCAATTAATCCAGCAAAAGTGATGCATATGCGTCACATTAGGCGGTTCCCTGAGGGTTTTTGACACTCCGTCAAATTTTTTTTTATTTTTGTCATATGCCCGAAGATCTCACCTTTGTTTTCGTTCCTTAAAATTTACCGTTGCACCACTGCTCACAGAGTTAAAAATCCATGCAACGTTTTCTCATGGCTGTAGCATTTTTACTGCATTATGTGATTGCATCCCTGAAATCATGACAGCAAATTTTTTTTTGTAATTTAGTTGTGAAGCGTAATAACACATCCCTGCTGTCGTAAAGCAAAATTTACTGTAGCACTCCTCCTGAGTGAGTAATAATTCCATGCAACGATATTACATTTCTGTTACATAAGCTGCTATATTCACGAACTGACGACGCCGGAATTTTTTTTTATTTTTGTCGTAAAGCGATGTATAGAAACTTTATTTTCCTTTTTAAACTTTTATCGTAGGTTATATACTCATTGAGTAAAAATTCAATGCAACGCCGCTGCATGAATGTTGCGTTATCGATCTTTGAGCGGCTCTCTCAGGGTCCCAATGATGTCAGAAATTTTTGCCTAATTTTGTTGTGAGGGCTTCCAGTAGGCCTTTATTGGCGTATCGTATTTTTAATCCTAGCACTAATACTCAGCGAGTAATAATTCCATGTAACAAATTTTACGTCCCTATGCCGTCCTATGCCGTATTAAATTTTTTTTTTTTTGTTTTTTTAATATAGTCAAAGAATTAACCTTTATGGTCATACTATTTTTTTAATCATAGCTCTTACACCCAGCGAGTAACAATTCAATGAAACGCAGATGAATTTTTAAAAAATTCATTTTTCAACTTTTTTGGAAACTAGAGCAGTACAACGTAACTTCGTCACGTCAAAAAATTGTATGGCATGAGCCAATTGACATATGCCAACATCATCAGCAACTCATTTCATTTTTCAATTCAATACTTTTTGAACACACCTCGAATAGGGTTTTTTTAGAGATATAGAACTTTGAATTGGAATAAATTACTAAGATTGCATTTAAAAATAATGCTGAAAATTGACTTTTGTAGAAAGATAGTTTTATGATCTCCGTGTTTAAATATGATTTTAGATATGTGGACACAGCAGCTGGCTCGGATGTGATGTATTCTGGAAGTCAAATTTTCGAAGTCAAATTTACGACGAATCGGCTCATTTAGGTCCTCCTCAATATTACGCTCTACACCAGCAACAGTCCGCACTGTACGACATCTTTGCGGATGCGTATTATCAATAAGAATATTCGAAATCCTGCGAATATGCATGATTAATGGTCAGTTGGTGCGATTAGGTGCTCGTATGGACGATCATGTCGTCGTAAAATGGACGTAGTGCACGGCAAAATACCCAGATTGGACCAAATTTGCAAAATTTGCGAGCGTTGTTCGGGCGTTATTGATTATAAAATTGCAAAATAAACTGATTACAAATGATTATAGAATTGACAGATCTGACCACCGTATGACAGTTTAATCCTTATCTATAGACACACTTGGAAATTATGAGAGCAGGGATTAAATTTACTATTTAAGTTTCAATATTAAATTTTTGTGAATTTTGACGTAGAATACGTCATTCTCGGAGGTAAGTAGGGTGGTTGATAGTGATCAGGTGTCGGTATTTATATAACTTTTTGAGCCTTTGGTGGGCCTAAAGTACTGATCGTACAATGTTGATGTTAGCACTTGTTGGTCTGCTTGATCCTCAATGCGACAAAAATTCATGTTAGAACTCTCTAACTTATATAAATTTTACACAATTACATGAAATATAAAGCCAACATTTGATGTTTTTGTTTGCTTAAACTTGCTACCTATTTATCAACAATTTTTTCAGTTTCCGGTTTTATCGACAAAACCATAAAATTTGTATGGGAGCCCCCCTAAGGAATGTTCGGAGGGAATAGGTGTCAAGGGAAAAAATGTTCCTTTTGCAAAAGTAATGCGGGTCGGTCATACATATTAACCCTCTCCGGCACTCTCTTAAAGGTCATATGCTCAGGTGTATGGAATAAATAAACAAAAACCATAAAATTTGTATGGGAGCCCCCCTAAGGAGTGGTCAGAGGAAATATATGTTAAAGGCAAAAATGTTCCTTTTGCAAAAGTAATGGGGGTCGGTGATACATATTAACCCTTTCCGGCACAAACACAATAAAATTTGTATGGGTGCCTCCCTAAGGAGTAGTCGGAGGGAATAGGTGTCAAAGGAAAAAATGCTCCTTTTGCAAAAGTAATGGGGGTCGGTGATACATATAAACCCTTTCCGGCACAAAAACCATAAAATGTGTATGGGAGCCCCCCGAAGGAGTGGTCGGAGGGAAAAGTTGTCAAAGGCAAAAATGTTGCTTTTACAAAAGTAATGGGGGTCGGTGATATATATTAACCCTCTACGGCACTCTCTTGAAAGTCATATGCTCAGGTGTATGGAATAAATATACAAACACCATAAAATTGGTATGGGAGCCCCCCTAAGGAGTGGTCGGAGAGAATAGGTGTCAAAGGCAAAAATGTTCCTTTTGCAAAAAAAATGGAGGTCCGTCATACATATTAACTCTCTCCGGCACTCTCTTAAAGGTCATATGTTCAGGTGTATGGAATAAATATACAAAAACCATAATATTTGTAAGGGAGCCCCCTTATGGAGTGGCCGAAAGAAATAGGTGTCAAAGGCAAAAATGTTCCTTTTGCAAAAGTAATGGGGGTCAGTCATACATATTAACCCTGTCCGGCACTCTTTTAAAGGTCATATGCTCAGGTGTATGGAATAAATATTTTGCTTAATACTTAGTTTTTAAAAAAGATGTCATCAAAAGCGAATTGACTAATTCTACGTCTTGTGTTACGACATAGTCGAAACTACTGTATCTTTTTATTGCATATTTATTCATAAATATCAATTTAATTGAAATTGAAAACAATTTACTGTCCAGTTAAAAGGCACTTACTGGCCGGTTCTTTCAATTCCACAGTTAAACTCAACTGCTGATTAGCAAACCGAAGAGTTCTCAAAAACGTGCCTAACTTGGAGTGAATAGAACGGCCCTTAATCGATTTTTATTCCTGAACAAAAGTTAAGAGGCCTGATTTATTCCAAATCCAACAAAGAAGAGAAGTGTGATGCTACAATGTAGCAATTTTAACATTCTAATTCACATAAAAGTCTTTTAAGCTTTCAATTTAAATGGAATACAGCTTTATTTAAACGAAAGACTAAAGAAACAAACGTGGTCTTGCTTTTTCTTTTAGAGCAAGCTCAGAGGTATTTCACATATCAGCCAACATCCATAATAATTTTTCTTATTCCTATTCTTCCATTGAAAAACCAATGGATCATTCGAAACCATTTGTGTTCCAAGCTGCTTGAAATAGTCAAAACACTGGCCAATGACCCGGATACCGGCTGGCGATTATCTTTTTAATTGAATTAAATACAGATAAGAATGCATAATAAGTCTATCGAAATGATTTAAGAGAAAACCTTATATAAAGAATAAGTTTAATTTAGTTGTCTACATCTTGTGGGTTATCCCTGTTAACCGTATCGTACAGAGAATTTGAGGTGTGTTAACACTCTGTAAAGAAAAAAAATTACCAACTCTAAGCAATTTAATCGCATAGTCAGCGTTGGACAAGCAACATTTTACGATGTACCAAGTCTTCAAAATTTCAAAAGCAAAAAAAAATCACAAGATCGCTCACAAAAGAAACCATTTACCAATTGTCACCAAATCATGAAATTAGAACGGATACTCATTATTTCTCAATGGTTGTTCTTCCGTTCATCAGATGAGCTATACTACTTACCTTACTTTCAAGTTTCTGCTGACACATAAACACCTACTTACCTATACATACAGCCAAATACACTCGACATGTTTCTCTAATTAAATCTATACAATTTAGATCACCAAAAAAAGTACAAATTCGTCAAAAAAAAAATACAGAAAAAGACTGCATACATCAGTTTCAAGCATACGAAGCCCCCCGCAGCTCTTAACAATTTAGCATAATTTTTTCTTGATTTCAATATAACTCGCAGTAATGGCTTTTAAATTGTATTGTTTTTTTTTTTTTATTTTATTTTTTATGAATGAACCAACGCGTGTGAGTTTTTCGCACTAGAATATTGCTTTCTGCTTATTCTTGATCTCATTATTGTTTTGTTGTTGCTTTTGGTAGAGCTTCAGTTCTTCATCAAAATTAGGTCATCGATACTTATCTTAGGTAGCAGCGAAGGCATTAAACAATCTACGTAATTCATATCATTCACGGATGTTTTAGAAAATTGTTTCAATTCTTAAATTTTAATGATATTTCATGTTTCTATTAAAATATCAAAAATTATTTACACTTATTTTGGCATATTAATAACTTACTAATAAGTGGCAAAAACTATTAATTAAAAAAATGTTGTAGTCTTCATAATTTTAAAATATATTTCAGATCTTATCTAATTAAGTGGTTATGATAACATGTTGTTTTGTATAATTCCTTTTGACGTGACGAAGTTACGTTTTACCGCTCAGGTTTCCAAAAAAGTTGAAAAAATAATTTTTTGAAAATTCATCGGCTTTGCATTGAATTGTTACTCGCTGAGTATAAAAGCTATGATTAAACAAATGGGACGACCGTAAAGGCTAATTTTTTGACTTCATTATAAAAATAAAACAAAAATTCCAAATGTCATCATGACGCGGTGGGAGCTGCTTAAGCAACACAACTGAACATTTATTACATGGAATTATTACTCGCTGAGTATAAAGGCTAGGATTAAAAGTATGATACACCAATAAAGGCCTGTTCTAAGTCCTCACAGCAAAATTAAACAAAAAATTTCTGATGTCATGGGGACACACAGCGAGCCGCTCAAATATTGACAATGCAACATTCATTTAATGGCGTTGCATTGAATTTTTACTCAGTGAGTATATTAACTACGATACATGTTTGAAAAGGAAAATGAAGGATTTATACTTGGCCTTACGACAAAAGTAAAAAAAATCCTGACGTCGCACAGTGGTCGAAAGGTGGAAATAAATACCAAAATTCATGTTCACTTTTTAACATTTTTTCAATTTACATCGTTTAAGAATTATTCAATTAGCATAAATCCAAAATATTTTTGAATAATATTCATTGTTTTTTTTTTTCTAGGGCCCTCAAACTAGAGCAATGCAAAAAAACTGGAAAAATTATGTAAAAAGTTGATATTTTTACAGAGCTACAACAAAAAAACAGGAAGAGATATTCCCCTCCTGTTTTTTTATTTATTTAAGAAAGTGTTCAAAAACAGTTCTGCGTATTTGAAATATATTGTTGACCTCTATTTTTTTAAAAAAAAAAAAAGGTAATTTATTTTTTTGCAGAATGTTACTTTGGGAGCTCTAAGTTGCGCCAAAAAATCTTTCAACGGAATGTATTTATTGATCTTTTACGTAAATGTTTCAAATAATAAAAAGAGCTTCTTTTTTAGCGTTTTTCACAAGATATGACAATGACTAAAACCGTTTTGAGAAAAATATAGAGTTGCTCAGTCTCAAGTTCTTTAGTCTTAGTTCTTTAGCAATTATCCTTAGTATACTTTCAGGCTTGGCTTGTTAAGCCAAACTCTTCGTTCAAACTTTTTCTTGTTTATTATGGTACCAGCAATATTACACTGTCTTATTGGCCATTTAAAGCTCACAAACGAATTTTTATATTTTTTTGCGACTATAAAAAATTATAAAAAAAGATGAAAATTTTATCGTAAGATTACCATGTGTTTTTACGCACAAAAAGCTACAACATGAACTACGGTTATGAAGATTGATAGCAGGTTTTACATTATCCCTAAAACTATACTCAAGTAAATTTTGGAAGTTGCTATCATCGCTTATGCAATAATTATTAATTTGTTGCAGAATGCAAACGGTTCATACAAATTTTTTTAAATAGCGAAACGCGCAGCTTTATTTTGAAAATTTTTTTTTCATTGTCTTACAAAATAATTTTAAAATAATATCTTGCAGTAACCTGAACTTCTTATTTTAACGGTTTAGATACTACAGTGTGTGAGAAAAAAACGAGTTGCGTATAAATCGTTAAAACAATAAGTTTTTAAAATTTTTTTTTATTAATTAAAAATTACAACCAAAATATGTTTTCGCTATATATTTAATATTTGGTCCAGTCGCCGTTGTTGTCAATTATAGCTTGACATCTTCTGGGGCAACTTTTGCTGAGTTGTGCAGCATATTCCGCGGGAAATGCTTTCCATATGCGTTGCAACGTGAGAATAAATTGTTTTTTGGTTGAAATATGTTTTCCTCTCAGTTTTTGCTTCATAAGGGACCACACATTTTCGATGGGATTGGCATCGGGGCTTTGAGAAGGCCAATCTAGTGTTTGCACCCCATGCTCTCGTTTCCATGCCGTACAAAGGCGACTTCGATGCTTGGGGTTATTATCCTCCTGCAGTAGCCAATCATTATTTTCTTTTCCATACAATGCTTCAGCAGATTTCAGTAGGCCATATTTGTATAATTTGCACATATACTCCGCGTTTAAATTTTGTGTAAAAGCGATCAATTTCCCAAAACCGTTTTCTGAAAAGCATCCGTACACATGAACCTTCAATGGGTGCTTGACTGTTCGCTGAATCAACCTCTCGCCTTTTTTTGTCCAAGCTTTCTTAAAGCGATTATAAATTACGAAGGAGGACTCGTCAGTAAAGATAACGTTGCTCCAGTCACGATCCAAATGTTGACGTGCCCATGTTAATCTTTTTTCAATGTGGTTTTCAGTTAACAAAGGTTTTGTGTTGGTACTCTTGTTAGAAATGTTTGATTCCAAAAGTCTTTGTCTGATTGTGAATGTAGAAACTTCGACTCCTTTCTGAGATAATTTTTGTTTCGCTGCTCTAAGGCTAAGAGTCGGATTTTTCTCAAATAAATTGCATATAGCCTTATCCACCTTTTTTGAGTCGTCAACATTACCAACTTTTTTGTAGCGTTTGATCCACTTGTTAACAAATGATATTGAACATTTCGTGTATTTTGCGGCGGCTTTAGCACTCATTTTTGGGCCTTTTGGGTGGTTAACCAAAAACACAATCTCAAATCGGTTTTTAAATTTCGCACTCATTTCGAATTGTAGTGTTCACAACAGAAGTTTACGTTCGAATGGAAAACTTTTTGTGTTGCGAAATGGGGAATAGGCAATACATAAAAATTTACCGTTAGCCATAAATTTTTTTAATACACTTGAAAAAATATGCGAAACACTTATATTTCTCACACACTGTATATCACCTTAAAGTTTAAAATTCGAAAAACAAGTGGACTCAAAAATTTTTTGGGGGAGGTGGGCATGGAGGAAAAAATGTTTTTTTATTAAACGCTTTAATTTAAGATTTCTGACAATGTGGCTTCATTATAGGATAAGTCATAGAAAAAATATAGTGTTTTTAATTTTTATGTTATATGGGAGGTAGGCGTGGTTGTGGGCGGATATCAAAAAATGTTTGTTTTTATCTTGATACATTCAAATTGAACTCATGTGCCTAATTTTATTGATTTACGACGGCTATTTCTATTTTTTTACATTTTTTGTATGGGGCTCAACCACTGTGCGTCGTCAGGTCGTGAAGATAGCACCTTATGTAACAGAAATGTAATATCGTTGCATGAAATTATTACTCACTCAGCAAACGCCCTACGGTAAATTTTGTTTTACGAAAGCCTGGATGTGTTATTACGCCTCATAACTAAAATACGAAAAAATTCTTGTAGTCATGATTTCAGGGTGGTAACCACTTAATGTAGTAAAAATGATACAACCATGAAAAACGTTGCCTGGAACTGTAACTCTGTGACTACTGGCGTAACGGTTAATTTTAGGGAACGAAAATGAAGGTGAGGTCTTCGGGCACATGAAACAAACAACACAAATTGAGGGCATCATGAGGCCCCTCAGGTAACCGCGTAATGTGACGCCTATGCATCATTTATGCTGGATTAATTGCACGTAGCGAACGCAACATTAATGCACCAAAGAAAAGCACAACCAAAGGAGAACCAAATAAAAAAAAAGCAACAGCAACGACAACAAAAACAACACTAACACAAACACCAACACCATCATCAACACCAACACCAACACCAACACCAACACCAACACCAACAACAAAAACAAAAGTTCTGATTTCAACAGTTTTTTTCGTGGCAACCAACACTGCTCACAAAATACAAAATAACAAGAGTTGAGATATGAAGTCGGAAAATTAAGTCTCGGAACAAAAGAAAAGGTGGGGACAAAAATAAGGACAAGGAATAAGAAACACTCTCACGTCAAACCCTACGGTCCTGCAGGGTTTGACGTAAAACCCTGCTGTCCACGACACAACGAACTCGTTTTTTTTTCAAAAACTTTACGATAGGCTTTTTCTGAATGATTCCCCATAAATAAGTGTAAAAATAGAAATCCCAAAAACATATTTCCTTTGCTCTTTACGCCATTTCAAATTTATTTTGGTGTGAACCAATACACGTGGTTCACAAATTTCAATTTCACAAAATCTGCATTAGCAAAAATTCTAAAAAAATTTCTTTCATTTACAAAAAACAAACAATAATATTCGCAAAACTATTTAACAAAATTATAAAAAATTTAGCAAAATATATTTAGCAAAATATTTATTCCATACACCTGACCTTTAAAAGAGTGCCGGAGAGGGTTAATATGTACGACCGACCCCATTATTTTTGCAAAAGGAACATTTTTGCGTTTGACACCTATTCCCTCCGACCACTCCTTAGGGGGGCTCCCATACAAATTGTATGGCTTTTGTGCCGGAAAGGGTTAATATGTATCACTGACCCCCATTACTTTTGCAAAAGGAACATTTTTGCCTTTGACACTTATTTCCTCCGACCACTCCTTAGGGGGGCTCCCATACAAATTTAATGGTCTTTGTATATTTATGCCATACACCTGAGCATATAACCTTTAAGAGAGTGCCGGAGAGGGTTATTATATTTTACCGACCCAAATTATTTTTGCAAAAGGAACATTTTTGCGTTTGACACCTATTCCCTCCGACCACTCCTTAGGGGGGCTCCCATACAAATTTTATGGTTTTGTATATTTATTCCATACACCTGAGCATATGACCTTTAAAAGAGTGCCGGAAAGGGTTAAAATGTATCACCGACCAGAGATCTGCAACAAGTCAATTGAAAATCAAGTAACTTGAAAATAATCAAGTTTTGACTTGACTTGTAGAAACTTGGTATGTTTCTACCCTACAAGCCACGACTTGCTTCTGAAAAACGAATCATAAGTCAGACTTGATTCTCTTTTGTTTCTACCCTACATTAATTGGTGGAAAAAATCAAGCTTTCTACTTTTCAAGTCTGTTTTCAAGTCAGTGGCTTCTGCGGCAGCGCACAAAATAAACGATTTGTAGGCAAAATAATTGCTTTTTCCCTACATTTCAAGTTTCTACATTTCAAGTTTTCTACATATCAAGTTTCCACATTTCAAGTTTTCTACATTTGCCGACTTGATTTTTGCTGCCACTGATTCGCGCAAACTTGTTGCTTGCCACCCTCGACTTGCAGGGAGTTGAAAAATTAAAGGAACTTGAAACAGCAAATGAATCCATTTATGCAGATCTCTGTCACCGACCCCCCATTACTTTTGCAAAAGGAACATTTTTGCCTTTGACACCTATTCCCTCCAACCACTCCTTAGGGGGGCTCCTATACAAATTTTATGGTTTTTGTATATTTATTCCATACACCTGAGCATATGACCTTTAAGAGAGTGCCAGAGAGGGGGCTCCCATACAAATTTTATGGTTTTGTCGATAAAACCGGAAACTGTCGATAAATAGGTAGCAAACTTAAGCAAACAAAAACATCAAATGCTGGCTTTATATTTCATGTAATTGTGTAAAATTTATATAAGTTAGAGAGTTCAAACATGAATTTTTCTCCCAGTGTGGATCAAGCAGACCAACAAGTGCTATTATCAACATTGTACGATCAGTTCTTTAGGCACACCAAAGGCCCAAATTGTGACCTTAATACCGACACCTGATCACTATCAACCACTCTACTTACCTCCGAGAATGACGTATTCTACGTCAAAAATATATGCATTCATTCATTTTAGTTGCGTTATAAGTTTTGCACTTTCTGGTATAAAAATACATAGAAATTGTATGTCATCGATACTCAATTATTTTCAAAAAAGTAAAAACTTCTAAAACGGTAGCTTCTCTTATTATGTTTGCTCTCATTAAGTTGCTTTAGTAAAAAAACTTTTTAACAAAAAAAAAACCGACTTCAAAATCACTACAAAGTAAAAAATAATTTTAAGTAATTTTTCCTATTCATTTCTTGGTCATATTTTAAAAGCTATTTATATGTATTATAATATTGGAAATCTTATCATTTTCATTTTTTCTATTTTGTTTTATTATCATCAATATAAAGGGTGTTTTTTTTAGGGGTTTGTTTTTCGAATAGAGATAAAACTGGCATTTTGTGGTCAAATCTGGCAACTCTAATGTCATTTATGTTCAGTTTGGTTTGCCATTTCATCATGAACAGGTTGACAAAAGAACAACGCTTGCAAATGGGCCGAAAATGAGATTGATCTCGATGCTGATTTTCATCGCAAAATTTTGTTCAGTGATGAGGCTCATTTTTGGTTGAATGGCTACGTCAACAAGCAAAATTGCCGCATTTGGAGTGAAGAGAATCCACATGAGATCCTTGAGACGCCATTACATCCACAAAAACTGACTGTTTGGTGTGCTCTATGGGCTGGTGGAGTCATTGGGCCATACTTCTTCCGAAATAATGCTGGAGAGTCAGTTACCGTTAATGGAGACCGGTATAGAGCCATGATAACCCACTATTTTGTTCCCGAATGGGATGGCATGAATGTGGATGAGTTGTGGTTCCAACAAGACAGCGCTATTCCATACACCCCCCATTACTTTTGCAAAAGGAACATTTTTGCCTTTGACACCTATTCCCTCCAACCACTCCTTAGGGGGGCTCCTATACAAATTTTATGGTTTTTGTATATTTATTCCATACACCTGAGCATATGACCTTTAAGAGAGTGCCAGAGAGGGGGCTCCCATACAAATTTTATGGTTTTGTCGATAAAACCGGAAACTGTCGATAAATAGGTAGCAAACTTAAGCAAACAAAAACATCAAATGCTGGCTTTATATTTCATGTAATTGTGTAAAATTTATATAAGTTAGAGAGTTCAAACATGAATTTTTCTCCCAGTGTGGATCAAGCAGACCAACAAGTGCTATTATCAACATTGTACGATCAGTTCTTTAGGCACACCAAAGGCCCAAATTGTGACCTTAATACCGACACCTGATCACTATCAACCACTCTACTTACCTCCGAGAATGACGTATTCTACGTCAAAAATATATGCATTCATTCATTTTAGTTGCGTTATAAGTTTTGCACTTTCTGGTATAAAAATACATAGAAATTGTATGTCATCGATACTCAATTATTTTCAAAAAAGTAAAAACTTCTAAAACGGTAGCTTCTCTTATTATGTTTGCTCTCATTAAGTTGCTTTAGTAAAAAAACTTTTTAACAAAAAAAAACCGACTTCAAAATCACTACAAAGTAAAAAATAATTTTAAGTAATTTTTCCTATTCATTTCTTGGTCATATTTTAAAAGCTATTTATATGTATTATAATATTGGAAATCTTATCATTTTCATTTTTTCTATTTTGTTTTATTATCATCAATATAAAGGGTGTTTTTTTTAGGGGTTTGTTTTTCGAATAGAGATAAAACTGGCATTTTGTGGTCAAATCTGGCAACTCTAATGTCATTTATGTTCAGTTTGGTTTGCCATTTCATCATGAACAGGTTGACAAAAGAACAACGCTTGCAAATGGGCAAAAAAAGATATTGATCTCGATGCTGATTTTCATCGCAAAATTTTGTTCAGTGATGAGGCTCATTTTTGGTTGAATGGCTACGTCAACAAGCAAAATTGCCGCATTTGGAGTGAAGAGAATCCACATGAGATCCTTGAGACGCCATTACATCCACAAAAACTGACTGTTTGGTGTGCTCTATGGGCTGGTGGAGTCATTGGGCCATACTTCTTCCGAAATAATGCTGGAGAGTCAGTTACCGTTAATGGAGACCGGTATAGAGCCATGATAACCCACTATTTTGTTCCCGAATGGGATGGCATGAATGTGGATGAGTTGTGGTTCCAACAAGACAGCGCTACATGCCACACAGCGCACGTCACAATCGATTTATTGAAGGAAACATTCGATGAGCGCATAATTTCGCGGAATGGACCTGTCAATTGGCCACCAAGATCGTGTGATTTGACACCATTGGATTATTTTCTTTGGGGATATGTGAAGTCGCTCGTCTACGCCAACAAACCAGAAACGTTAGGGGACTTGGAGGCCAACATTCGTGGCCTTATTGCCGACATACGGCCCCATATGCTCGAAAAAGTGGTTGAAAATTGGACCCGTAGAATTGGCTTTATTCGAGCCAGCCGCGGCGGCCACATGCCCGAAATCATATTTCAACATTAATGGCATAAAATTATCCTTCCAATAAAGCCAAATTGATGGACATTAAAACGATTTTCTTGTGTTTTATCTCTATTCGAAAAACAAACCCCTAAATAAAACACCCTATACTAATTGCTTTATGTACATAAAAGCTTTGAAGTCGGCGCTTATCTTACTATGTCGAAATCTTTTTATTTTAATTTTTTCTAATTTGTTTTATCATAAAAATATTATTAACTTTATGAATATAAAAGCTTCTTAGCGATTTTTTCTTTCAATTGGCAATTTTTGAGTACGCTGAATGTAGCCAATGTGTTCCATGCATTATTTGTGCAGGTGTTACACACTATGTCATATTAAATATGAGCTTTACAAGCTCACCCAAACCAGTTTAGTGAGAATTTTAATGTGTACAAAGCTTTTAAAATTACTACAGTGTCACCAAGGCACCAAAATAGTGCACGGATGGTAAAAGATCATGATTGTGTGTCAAAGATGAGCGCCGACTTCAAAGCTTTTATGTTCATAAAGCAATTAATATATTGATGATAATAAAACAAAATAGAAAAAATGAAAATGATAAGATTTCCAATATTATAATACATATAAATAGCTTTTAAAATATGACCAAGAAATGAATAGGAAAAATTATTTAAAATTATTTTTTACTTTGTAGTGATTTTGAAGTCGGTTTTTTTTTTTTTTGTTAAAAAGTTTTTATTTCTTCCTTTTTAGAGAATATGAAATATTTTATGTAATAGTATTTTTGAGGAATATTTCAAACATGAAAGTTTGTTCTTATAAAATGTATTTTATTAATTCCTGAAAGTTTGTTGGGTATTTTCCATTTCTGTTTCTTTACAATTTTAAGTGCCACGTCCTTTCTATAATCCCGCCCACTTTATTTACCGTACCTTATAATGATTCTAGCTAGCCCTGTGCCAAATTTCAGTTTCCAAGTATCAATATTAACCGTAATATAGTACTTTCCTGTGTACAATCCCGCTCACTTTTTTAATGATTCTACCTGCCTATCTACCTGCATACCAAATATTAAAACGCTAGTGTCAATATTAACTAAGATATAGTATTTTTATAATATTGACACGCCCCTTTGTTGAATAACGGCCACTTTTTTGGCCGTAATTTGCAGTAACTGTACCTACCCATGTACTAAATTTCAGCACCCTAGTGTCAATATTATTCGATATATAGTGTGTTTCTAATATTGCCACACCCATTTGTTGAATAACGCCCACTTCATTTACAGTGATTTTTAAAAATTGTGTCTACCCCTGTACTAAATTTCAGTACCCTTGTGTCAATACTATTCGAGATACAGTGTTTTTCCAATATTGCCACACCCCTTTGGCAAATGACGCCCACTTTATTAACTGTAATTTGTAATAGCTATGCCTGCCCATGTGCTAAATTTCAGCACCCTAGTGTCAATATTATTTGATATATAGTGTGTTTCTAATATTGCCAGACCCCTTTGTCGAATAACGCCCACTTTCTTTACAGTAATTTTCAAAAATTGTGTCTACCCCTGTACTAAATTTCAGTACCCTAGTGTCAATACTATTCGAGATACAGTGTTTTTCCAATATTGCCACACCCCTTTGTCAAACAACGCCCACTTTATTGACTGTAATTTGTAATAGCTATGCCTACCCACGCACTGAATTTCAGCACCCTAGTGTCAATATTATTCGATATATAGTGTGTTTCTAATATTGCCACACCCCTTTGTCGAATAACGCCCACTTTCTTTACAGTAGTTTTTTAAAATTGTGTCTACCCCTGTACTAAATTTCAGTACCCTAATGTCAATACTATTTGAGATACAGTGTTTTTTTAATATGACCACACCCCTTTGTCATATAACGCCCACTGTATTGATCGTAATTTTTAATAATTGTGTCTACCTCAGTGTTTTTACTGTAAATTTCAGTACCCTAGTGTCAATATTAACTGAAATACAGTGTTTTTCTTATATTGACACGCCCCTTTGTCGAATATCGCCCACTTTTTTAAAAAAGGACCTCCGCGTTCATGGTATCTATCTGTTGACAAAAAATTACGGAAATCGGGCAAGTGCTTTAGGAGTTATCGATGTACATACATTTAAAAAAAAAAAAAAAAAAAAAAAGCGGACAAACCAACCAAATTGAGAACCTCCTCCTTTTTGAAGTCGGTTAAAAATAAGTCAGAAGTATTTTGGCCCTACCGAATCCCCCCTACGCCTTTCCCGAAATCCTAGATCCGCCACTGGTTATCAAAAACTCTTTCTCACTGTTAATATTTTCTAACATTTGAATTGCAAGCTGCTTTCCAATTCAGCACTCGCACAACAAGGTGTACAGGGGTGTATTTGGATATTCTTAACAAGAGGTTTTGTTAATAATTATAATAACAACAACGCTTGATTACAAGATATGCATGCCAATCTTTCCAAACCTCTTTTTTTCAATATAAGGGGTATTCTTTATGTCTTATCCTAGACAGGACAGCCGTTGCAAGAATAGGAAATATAAAATAATTTATTGTTATTTTGCCATTGCACGGATTGTATATTTCCTATTCTTGCACCGTGCAACGGTATATGCTAGGCATAGAGAATACCCCTAAACTCCAATCTTCACTTTTTCAATAATTCCAAATATTGAAAAAAAAAACACAAAATAATGAATTGTAAAAAAATAACTAGCCACAACTATGTTAGTTAAATGCACGTAGAGCAAAGTGGTTTTCGTAAATCATGTACAACATTTTTTACTGAAATTTTGCTCTATACTCCATTGAGTGGCGTATGTAGCAAGAGATTACCAAAACTTTGTGTTTAACCTTCCTATACTCGCGTCAAATAGTGTAATTCGTATATCCGCGTACGATCTGTGAGACCGAGATTCCTAGGTCCAATTTAGCATGTTTTTAATAACATATCATTATTAGTTAATTACATAATATTGGCTAATAACAGTCTTTTAACGTCATTTGTTATGAAAATAATAAGTCAAACGTAAATCGTCGGTCTGAGAGACCGTATGCGCGAGTATAGGAAGGTTAAAGAGATATAGAGCGAAATGGACACGAAATATCTCAATTTTTGGAGGATATAGCCAGTAACGCATTGCAAATTTGAAAAATTTGGTATCAAAAACCAGGGATGGTGGCATAGAGCACATGAATCCCCGGACGACAAATTGTGTCAAATATTGCTCAATCAATTTCAAACAAATCTTATGAAAATTTGGAAAGTATCAATTTAAATTGAGTTATATAGGAAATAGAAATTGTGACTTAGTACACGACTAACCTTAAAGTTCAAAGTTTTTAATAATAGAAATGGAACTAATTTTCATAAAATATAAAAATTTCCTAAACTTTTAATTTCAGCATTGCAGCCAGTGCGGAATGTGTTTCGTTCATCTTTTTTTTCAATTTGTTTAATGTACTGAATGGCAATTAAATTTTATCACCTCTTAATTACATTGATATTTCAAACACGTAGCACGCTTCGGAGGCGTACAAATTACATCTGTCATCATATACTCTTCAACATCTCAATGCATTTGACTCGTGTTAAAAAAAGCACCTGTCATAAGATAGATGAACGCAGGTCGTTATTCGATCGTGTTTGTCTGTGTCTCAGACTCTGTTGATCAGAAACAATTGAATATCAAGGTATTGGTTAGAGTGTCTTTTGTTGTTGCTACGAGTAGAACGCTGGCAATTTTTTGAATCTGGCGATCTCCGCACGTGTATATGGCATTCATTCATTCATGCATTCATTCATTCATTCATGCATTTCTTCATTCACATATGATCAACATTGCTGAATATGTAATGAATGTTGTTTTGAATGAATTATGGATTCGATTATGGCGCCAACGGGTCTCAGGCATAGATCGCGTTCGTGATCATTTTGTTGTGAGACTTGGAATTAATATATTATGCTTCAGATTGTGGGCGAAAGCAATTATTCTGAACATTTCATTGACACAGCAAAGCTTAACTCGATAAGAAGAGTCTTATCTTAATATTCTCTAAGCCGCAAACACATTTTTTTACAATAACTTTTTTGTTTTATTGTTAAAAAATTGTATTTTATTCATACGACTTAATTTAAATTACTGTCCAGGATCGAAATAATGAGATTCATATTTCAACAAATATGTTAGCAAAGTATTTTATTTTTTCAAAAAAATATATGTTCGTTATCTTAAGAGAAGCTTTCAATGAACAACCATATTTGGTGGATCACAAGGTTCAATCCACGACCATTGGCTCCAGTCTACACATTTCTGTTCTGAATCCAAGTAACCAGCTTGCTCACAACGAACAACAGAAGCAGGTTGTCCCTCCTTATCGCAAACCCAGAAGCGGGTGGGATCCCAATTATTGCGGAAATATTTCTTGTTCACATTAGTGGCATCGCAATGTGGTTCACCATCACCATGTGTGTAAACACAATCACCAGAAATCAAGGCGACTAAACAAGCCAATAGAGCCAATAGGAAAACTGCAAAAGCGAAAAAGTGTGTAAGCATTTTTAGAAGAAAAGAAAATGAAAAGAAGTTTCCCGAAATGCTTACCAGTTTTCATGTTGATTATATTCTTTGTTGCCGGAACGTAAACTTTGGAATGATTCGTAGTAAGGGTACGTAGCTATTTATATGTTGCAATTTTGGAAATTATAAGTTCTTCAATTTGCAATAAGAAAGAAATAAGAACTTTCATTATTTTTGCAAACCTAACTGACATGAAAAAATAATTATAGCACTTCTGCTTGAGATAAGAGACCTTGTTGGTAGACCAATGTCAAAAACTGATAGCTATCTATACAACTTAGAACACGTTTTTCTATTAACTATTGACAGTGCGAAAGTCACTTTGTAATCGAGAACATATACGATATACGGTTCATTTTTCTACGTGCCTATTCTGGTATGTGTGTAATACGGTGAATATTTTGTACCGATGCCGTTTTGTTGTTGCAAAAAAAAAATAATCTTAACATTGTTCTTCGGGCAACATTATTGAAAACTCATTAATTGTGGCTTGTTAAAAATTAATCATTTTTGCTGCATTGAATACAGATAAAAACTTAAAATTGTTGCATGTACAAAACTACTCTTGGGTAATGAAATTTAATAAAAGCTTATGGATTGATAAATACTCTCTGACACAGTTTACAGCCTACCGATTCCAAATAAATATGCAAATAAAACATTAAGAGAACAGAACTGTAAATGTGTTCATCCACGCCCACTGGGGAGCTTAGTCTTGTCAATTTTTCCGGAGCAATCTATAGCAAGTTAAGGCTACAATTCTTGAAGTTTTTTCCAAACAGCTTAAAGAGATGAGCAGACATAAAAATTAATTCTTTTTCAATAAAAAATAAGAAAATTAAGAAAGTTCAATATACTAGTGAAAATCTTCAATATCGGGATAGTGAAAGAGAGATGAAAGATGGTCTATATACACTAGAGCCCCGACTTGCGTCGTCCCGATTTGCGTCGTTTCGATTTGCGTCGCTTTTTAAAAACTGGAAAAATTCGATTTGCGTCGTTGCAATTTCAAGTTGCGTCGGTCCGAGTTGCGTCGTTTTGACCCCGATTTGCGTCGGTTCGATTTGCGTCGTTTTGATTTCGATTTGCGTCGCTAAAAACGGTTACATTTTTTACTGGAGCACTGTGGATCACCATTTTTAGCATTTGTAGTGCCAAATTTAGCATCTTTTCTGTCTTTTAGCATTTTTACAACTTCTGGCAACACTGATCGTCACCTGTACTTTAAGAAGTTTTCAAATAGCGTGAAATAAGGGGAATTCCCTTCTCTTTGTTATATAAGTGGTGCTAAGAACAACTGTCTGGTTGTGGTAAGAATTTAGTGTGTGATTCGCCGGAGTACATTAAGTAAAAAATGAGTCAAAGTAAAAGAAAAGTAATAACTTTGGAACTAAAATTGGACGTAATAAAACGTTTTAAATCGGGAGAAAAGGCTGTTAATATAGGAAGAGCTCTTGGACTAGCACCTACAACAGTAAGAACAATTTGCAACAGAGACAGTGATAAAATAAATCAATTAGCTGAAATTGTCACACCACTCCAATCTAAACAAGATACTATTGCAAGAAATCCCTTATTGGTTAAGATGGAGTCCCTTCTTTCAATTTGGATACATGATCAAAATAAGCGAAGAATGCCACTGAGCAAGGACGTAATAAAAACTAAAGCTCTTTCTATTTACTCCGACCTTAAGAAAAACACTGCATCTAGTAGTAACGGAAATTCTGATGATTTCGAAGCCAGCAACGGTTGGTTTAACCGCTTTAAAACACGGGCAAATTTACATAATGTGGCATTAAAAGGAGAGTCAGCCAGTGCAGATTCAGTAGCTTCAGAAAAGTTTAAGCTTGAGCTGAAAGCCATAATTGAAAAAGGAGGGTATTCTGCTAAGCAGATTTTGAATGCCGACGAAACAGGTCTTTTTTGGAAGCGGTTACCATCTAGAACTTACTTGTCAAAAAATGAGAAAGCATGCCCTGGATATAAAACCGCGAAGGATCGGCTAACACTTCTTTTGGGCGGAAACGCAGAAGGAGATTTTAAATTTAAACCTTTTTTGATATACCAATCACAAAATCCAAGGGCAATGAAAAGTATAAACAAAAGAGACCTCCCGGTACACTGGCGCTCTAATAAAAAGGCTTGGATGACCGCAACCCTGTTCAAAGATTGGTTAGAAAATTGTACCGTTCCTGAGTTTAAACGCTATTGTTCCTCTCAACAAATTGAGTTCAAAATGCTTTTGTTAGTGGATAACGCACCAGGACATCCAATTTTTTCAGATGATTTATCGGAGCATGTAAAAGTTGTTTTTATGCCGCCTAACACAACATCACTTATTCAACCTATGGACCAGGGCGTAATTTCAAACTTTAAAATGTACTACTTACGCCGAACTTTCCGGCAACTTCTTGATTCAACAGACAAAAATGATAAACTCTCTAGAAAGACTTCTGGAAAAACTACAACATAGCGAAAGCTATTGGAAATATACATTTCTCTTGGGAAGAAGTTAAGGCATCCTCCATGAAAGGGAGTTGGCGGCAATTATGGCCAGAACTTATTAATGGAGACGAAGATGGTGTCGATGTTGTTCCAAACGTTAGTAATGAGTTGGCTAATTTAGCTAGAGAAGCAGAATTTGACGGAATGGAGGAAGGTGATATTAATGAATTTTTGCTGTGTCACGATGAGGAGTTTGATAATGAAAATTTATTAGCCATTGATATTCAGCATGTTTCAGAAGAAGATGTCATAATAAGTGATGATACATTAGAAGAAAAAAAATTAACAATCGCCAATATTTCCAAAGCTATGCAATTAATTTCCCATGCAATGGATATATTTTCTGAAAACGATCCTGACGAAACCCGTAGCACGGGCGTCGCAGCATCCGTTGATCAAGCCATTAGTTGTTACAAAGAAATATATCAACAAAAAAAATCTTTAAAAATTCAACAAACTTTAGACATTTTTGTTAAAAGAGCAGAAAGGCCATCCAATCAAATGGATATAAGTGTTGTTGATTTAGATTTATCATCTGAAGAGAGCTCAATGTTAGCTAAATAAATTACAATTTTTTAATGCATCTACTTTTTAAGAATATACATATGTAAATGAATTTAATTTTTGTTTTGTTCTTAATTTATTGTTTTGTTATTTTTTTATAATAATTATAAACATTTGTTGAAGTAAATGAAATAAATAAAAATGTATTCATACTTGTTTTTTATCAAAAATACAAAATTTGTTGTTTTGTTTTGAATATTTTCCCCAATAAATTAAATTTCAGTGCATTTATATAGAAAAAGGTGATTCGATTTGCGTCGTTTCGATTTGCGTCGCGTTTCTCCGGTCCCCATTACCGACGCAAGTCGGGGCTCTAGTGAATTTGCATGTTCTCTGTCATAGACCCAAATACTGGGGATGATACTAATAACATTAACATTGATAATGATGTCCAGAGTTTGGCTAAAGTGAGAGCTAATCAAGAAGAAACTATTGACGACTTGCTTGATAGTGAAGAACTCCTTATTGAAAATTTTAATTAAGAACTTGATTCTAGTTTATTACGCCGACCATCTCCAGTTGATGAGCTTAGAGTTGTTAAAAACCATATTTCAAAAATAATGTGGAAAAAGAAGAATATGGAAGAGAAAGACTTTGATTTCAAAGGCAGTACAGAGCTGCTCTATAATATATGAACCTCAGTACATCCTATTTCTTTTTCAATTTTCTTTTGACGTGACGAAGTTACGTTTTACCGCGCAGGTTTCCAAAAAAAGTTGAAAAATGCATTTTTTCAAAATACAACGGCGTTGCATTGATTGTTACTCGCTGAGTATAGGTGTTATGATTAGAATAATGGTACGACCGTAAAGGTTAATTTTTTGACTTTATTATAAAAATAAAAAAAAGAAGTCAAACGATATCGGCACGTGGTGGGCGTAGCTTAAGCAACGAAACTTCAAATTTGTTACAGAATTATTACTTGCTGAGTATTATTGCTAGGATTAAAAATATGATACGCCAATAAAGACCTGTTCTAAGCCCTGACAACAAAATTAGACAAGAAATTTCTGGCATCATGGAGACACAGAGAGAGCCGCTTAAAGATGAATTATTACTTAGTGAGTATATAAACTACGATAAATCTTTAAAAAGGAAAATTAAGGACTTGTACATGGTCTTGCGACGAAAATAAAAACGAAAATTCTGACAGGTTGTAAAGATAGCAGCTTATGTAACAAGAATGTAATATCGTTGCATGGAATTATTACTCACTCAGAAGATGTGATACAGTAAATTTTATTTTACGACAACATATATGTGCTATTAAACCTCACAACGAAAATATAAACAAATTCTTATCGTCGTGATTTCAGGATAGCGCGATTTTTAATAACAATTTTTAATTTTTTTAATTATATTTTAAAACTTTTTTCTATAAATTTATAGAAAAAAAAGAGCCGCAAATTACTTTTATTGTAGCACGCTCAGCACTGGTTGCATTTTTACACCGAATGTAAATAAACATTCTTTGAAGGAAGCACTTTAGGCATGTGAAATAGCTCCCAACTTAAATTAAATAACTCCCAATAGAAAGAAACAACTCACAAGAGGAATGAAATAACTTCCAAGTTAATTGAAATAACTCCTAACCAAATATTTTTGGAATATTTCATTCTCAAATTTTTTATGAGTTATTTCATTAAAAAATTAAACAATTCCCAATAAAAATTAAATAACTCCCAATTATTTGGGAGTAATTGAAAATTAAATAACTCCCAAAAATGTATGAAAAGTATGAAATGAATTATTTCATTGGGAGTTATTTCACTGCGCCTTATTGAACATTTATGGGCACACTTTGAAAACGAACTAAAAAGTACCCGATTTCTAACAAAAAAGATTTGGAAACTGCATTCAAGGCAAATTGAAGCAAAATCTATCAATCATTCTACAAAAATCTTGCTGAATCTATGCCAAGGCGATTAGAAGCCGTTAAAAACGCAAAAGGTTTGCCAACAAAATATTAAAAATTAGTTTCAAATACTTCAATGTTCGATAAATATATAACGTCCGAGTTCTATTTTGATGTAACTTTTGTTTGTTATTCAAATTCTGATTTTTATTTTGAAAATTACATTTAATTCTTTCATTTTAATTTTTATTTATTGACTACACTGATCGGCAAAAAAGAAAAAAGTCGGGAGCAAGAACTTTTATATGTGGTTTTAATTGACTTTGCTTATTACAGATTCATTCTATCACGTCTAGTTTTTAAGATTTTCTTATTTAAGGGGGAAATATACCCAAAACTTTTTTTAATAAGTTTTTAAGAATATGTGGTGAAAATTTCAAGTCGATATCTCAAAAAATAACAAAGTTATAGCCTAGTGAGTGAACCGCCTCAAACGCGTTTTTCTCGAAACTACGTTTTCAAAGTCGGTGACCAAGATTTCTCGAAACTCAGTAAATCGATCGTTTTGATTCTTTTGCAGGCTTATTTTATTCAAAATAATCTCGTACTTGTCTTAGGATTTTTTTTTTCGTAGCTTCGTTCATTTTTTATAGGCAAAATAGTGACGAATTTTTGGTCGAAAATCGTTAATTTACGTTCGGAAGTCCGCCATTTTGTGAAAAATCAATACGAGTTTTAAGTATTTAGTTTAATAATATATTTCATTTTTTTGTTTCAGTTGAATTTAGGAGGAGCAATCTTGGTCACCGCATTTTCAGAGCGCTCTACAAAAAATGCTGTATCTACCTTAATATTAATTTTTTTTAATAAAAAAAAAACTAAACATACTCTGGAATGTGTATTTTTTAAGGTATAAAAACCGTCATTTAAAAATATCCCTTAGGTTTCCTTAAAAAAATGCACAAACATGACCTTTTTTCGGTCTCTGGGCATATTTCCCCCTTAAATACGTATTTATTAAATACGTATTTATTATGAAAAAAGTACAAATACCTTACACATTACAGGACTTCTATGATATAAATTAAAATCTAAAAGGAATTAAAATACTAATGTTACATAAAAAAGTACTATTTGGTAGATCGTTTTCTTTTGTAAGTTTATCTGTTGTTTCACGATTGATTTCCCAACAGAAATCAACTAACATTGCTGGAGACCACTTGTCATTATATCTTTTTTCCATGTGCGCAATATCTTGTTGGAACCTTTCACCATGCTCATCAGAGACGGCACCAAGATTTTCTGGTAAAAAATCTAGATGCGAATGCAAGAAGTGAATTTTTAGTGACATGTTGCACCCGAGTGCTTGATTTAAAGAAAGAAGTTCTTGTGCCAGTTCTTTGTAATTTGCAGTCCTTATATTTCCAAGAAAATTGTGACATGTTTTCAAAAGCTACCTATGCTCTTTTTTCTTTATTGACCTAAGGGTGTCGTCTTTCTGCGATGTAAGGCCACCACAAAATCACCACATATATAGCAATAATAGTTTGGGGAATTTTTACATGGACGTGGCATTCTCTTGAACCTGAAACAATTAAAAGAGAGGTATTCTAAAATCTTATATTCAATAAACGCTATTAAATTTTTATAGCATTATTAAATAATTCAATAAGAATACGAAAAGAAATTTCACTTACCAAAAAAAATCAATTAAGTCTACGAAATAACTCTTTTGTTTTTATAACTTTTTACATACGACGATAGCTTACTTAGATAGCTTACAATCACTACGCTCGCGCATGCCAGTTAGCTTACGGTAAACAATAAATTGCTTTGTTTTTCTTACACAGAGATAAATATAGAACACAGTGAAATTCGTGTCCCCACAGTTTACCAATACCGCTGTTAGTATCGAAATATAAGCAATTTTAATGAAAACGAAAATTGCATGTAGCATCAAAACTAGACATGCTAGATAAATTCTGATTACATATTTAGATTAAGCGCGACGATTGTATATCATTTCCATATATACATTGTTTTGCTCCTATTTTGATGCCGAACAGTGCTATCAAACAATAAAGCATAAAAAATACATTCCTTCATTTATTACAAATGGTTATTTAATCAATTTTAAAATGGTGAATTACTTTTGTCCGACTTCTTTATTGATCCACTGTACATCGTAAAATTCAGACATGCTAGTATCTAATAGAAAAATCTAAGTACGGGTTCTTGCTTAGAATTCTTGGTTTATGTAAGATCGACTATCATACTTCCTGAGCTATTTTACTTTCGTTTTAAGTTATGTGTTCGAATTCTAGTACAATTCAAGTATTTTATTAAAAATACATGCAACATTATTTATTTAAAACATATTCGTTGGATCAGAGGAATTCATCTTAACAGCATCAAAAGATTTGGGAGCCAATGCCTTAGGTGGTTTTTAATTCCAGTGTATTCAATGGAAAATAGGAAATTTTAAATCATTAAAGAAGTTCATCGTTTGTTATATTAATAGTTGGAGGCGAAGACCAAATTTATAATCAATAAAGGAAGTTATTCTGGTCACACACATGAGCATATTTGCATTTCTGTGCCAACCACGCCTCCTAAAGTTGTTAGAATCTTACGCAAGAAGCTTATATAACCAGTTCGCTTATTTGAAGGGCATATGAAATAAATTATTTTACTCATTAACTCTTAAACGACAACTTTGCCGCAAGCCATTACATGCGTTATTTTACCAAAAACAATGTGTCTACGATTTAAAGAAGACTTGCTAAAAAAAGACTTGATAAAAAAAAAAAAAACAAATATTTGTTAGACGTTTATTGATGATGACTAATTAAATTGATTGCTGCATAGTTATTTTTACTTCAGCTATCGACAGTATGTTTGTTTGTTTTTTTATATGGGAAATAATTATTAGTCTGTCTGTATGTCTGTCTGTTGAGTACTAAGTGAACAGCCTTGGTGAGATTTTTATTTTAATTCGTCATACATAATTAAGATATAATCTAAGCATAATTTCGATTAATCTAGCTAATTGGCTTATAAGAAAATTTCTTAATAAACGCAAGAAGTTTTTTGGTGAAATGCACTCTCACAACAAGATACCTCTTAAACAATTTCTTAAAACATGTTCAGCTCATAATATCTGAAGTACCGTATGAATCCCTCTCATAATATTGTGCATTTTTTTACCTTACTTTTGGAGTTTGAAGTTCTCATAAATAAGTTTCGCCGAATTCTTTAATACTGTTTGGAATGTGAATGAATTGTATTGAAAATCCCAAGAATATCTAAATTAAGCTTCTTGAAAATGTCTTGCCGACGAATGCATCATCATCATCCATCCAGCTTTAGCGATTTTTTGTTTTTATCAATCAGTATTGTTCTCTTTAGCGATTATTTTTGACTATTTCACTTAACCCTGAACTTGCCCCTTATTATTGGCAAAAATCTATCATATTTCATTTATATTAAGTTGTATATTTTCTAGCAATTTGCATGTTTTAAGTTTCTGATTAATTTTGATTATTTTAGTTTTTAATAACCTGAGTGTTTTGATGGTTGTTGGGTAATTGCTTCCTATACATCTTCTTATGTAAATACAAATTGTGTTTTACTTTGTTAAGTATAGAATTTTATTTTTTTATAAAAAAAAATTTGTATTCGTCATTCAGTCGATGACGGATATTATAATCTTCGGAGGTCATTGGTTATGTACAGTTGAGGGAGTCTTCGACTCATCCAACGAAGTGATAAAACAAAAATTCTTGTGTAGGTCTGCAAAAATAAGATAGAAATTAATTTAATTAGCTTTGGAGATTTTTATCAATCATCTTGACAAGTTAATAGAAAAATTTTAAGTTTATTGAACGTTCTTGTGTTAAAAAAACTTTTGGCTTATATCTTATAGCTTATTTATCTTATTAAAAAAAAAATTGTAAGCTTTGAACAGTTATTTTTGAAATTAACTCAAACTATTGCCTTCCGATAAGTCTCATTTTTTGTGTTTATTTCGTATCATGATACAATTAAAATGTAGGCCCATGGTAGAATTATAAGGTAGGTACAAGACGGTGCAGTGCATCGGGGCGCTTGGGTGATAGAAGCTCTTCGATGACACTACAAATAACAAATAGTTTGGCTGCAAATTTTACAAAAATGTATGACAAAATTTAAAAACCAAAAATAGACAGCTCGATCAATCGTAACGTTGAACGTGGAATTACGTCGCGAAATAGTCAATTGATTTAAAATTTAAAAGTTTCTTAATTAAGGATATTCACATGTACTATCTTGTTATATTGTCATAATGTTCTAAGTTTTAATACTACGCTAAGGGAAATAACGCATATTAACATTATCCACGCCTGAGTATATATTTCATTTAAATATTTACGTGGATAAATCAAATATTTTTCTTACAACTCGTTTTTTTTCCCCGTATTTAAATTTTATTTATGCCACACACTGACGCACATATTCCATACAGCTGCCAAGCAGCCGCCAAGCACAGGAACACAGTGCGATGCTGCTGCAGTTTCTTCGCACCAGCAGTTGCAGGTTTCTTATAGTTCTCATTTAGTTAATGTTGCAAGAGTAATATATCATGAATATTTGGCAAATATGATGTGTGAGTGCGGTGGTGAGTGCGATGCATGATAAATTCATGTAAGGTGGAGTGACAACTCGGTATTTTCTCAAGAATGTCACTCCACTCTACATGATTTCATCATGCATCGCACTCACCACCGCACTCACAAATCATATTTTCACGAAAAGAAAATAAAATATACCACTAAATGGCGTTTGATATGGACGCAGCTCGTGGGAAATATTCAAATAAATTGGTTTTCAATTTCAATATTTTTATATAAATTTTCTTTGAATGCGATCGTATTATTTTCAAATAGTAAATATTTAAAAGATATTTAAATATATTCGTGCATAATTTAAATATATTTTTTGTTAAATCTGTTTAAATATTTTAATATTTTATTTAATTAAAAAAGTATTTAAATAAATTTTAAATATTTACGTACTCGATTTAAGCAAATGCGTTATTGGTTAGCGTTATTAGTGCAAAAATGACTCGCTTTTTGGATAAATTAAAAAAGTTTTTGGATAAATTTAATATTTTTTCCCCTTAGTGTAGTTTAAAATGTTTCTACCTTCCGTACAAAAAACGTACTAAAACATTACATCCCTGAAAGCTATGTTTATTTTGGTGTCGGAACCAATCAGCTGTTTTCGTTTACATTGGTTTCTCAAAAATGAACAGCAATTGGACCAACAAGCTATCAAGTATTTGTCATTTGTGGTGTTCTTGTTAATAAATATTTGTGAAATGAGTAATTTTGTGTAATATATTATAATATTACATTATTTACAATAATTGCTAAAATCCAAGAAGGCGTAACAACAAAAAAACCAAATTAAACTTGAAGTCCCTACCATTGTTGCCAGATTGAGATAAATTTCCCTAATTGAGGTAATTTTTGACAAATTTTTTGGGCAGAGGTAAAAAGGTAATTTTTGACCAAATGTGGTAAATTTTGCGAAAACAATAATTTTTTCAGACTTGTTAATTTGTTGAGTTATTGTTACCTCTCTGAACATACTTACAAGCAATTGAAGAGACCGAGCAGAACCAAAGCGGATGTCGGTTGGCGATCCTCTCTCGGATAAATGTGCTGAGAACACGTCCATAATAGGAGCGGTTCTCGAATCAGCGTTGCTTTTCGGTGTGTGAATGGTACAAATGTTATTTTTTGTTTTTGTTGTTTCTTTGTAAATAAATGTATACTAAGAAAAAAATAACAATGTGGCGTCCGTGGCGTAGTTGGTTAAAGTGCGTGGCCGCTATGTCAACGAACTTTGGAGACCCAGGTTCGAACCCCAGCAGCGACAGAAAATTATTTTAATTAAAATAATTTTTCTGTACGGCCGCCACCTCTCTGCAGACAATAGCAAACCTCAGAGAGTAATAAAAATGCCATGTAAAGCTTCTTGATAATAAGAACATTCCGTTCATCGCCGTTCGGAGTCGGCGTTAAGCCTGCAGGTCCATTTCTCGGTCAATTGTGTACAAACTTAATAACACGCACAACACAATTGATCATAAGAAGCTAGGTCAAAGTCCTTTCAAGGGCTGAAATGGCCAGTTATTTATTTTTTTTTTTTATTTTTTAAGAAAAAAATAACGTTTAATCATTCAACTGGCTGTTAATCATCAAATTTTTTTATTTTTTTTTTATTTAGGAAAAAGCTAAATTTTCTCCGAAAGTGGTAAATTTTTTCTCAAATAGTGGTAAATTTCAGTTCGTCTCTCTGGCAACACTGGTCCCTACAAGACTTTAAAGTTTAAACTCATCATCCAAAAAGATCATACAGTACATTTTATTAACAAAATTGAAAAGGCCAGTGAATAGGCAGCATACGTTTTAAGTATTACGCCATCTTGGATTTTAGGTAACAATAGCTGCATTCCTGTGGCACTGGATCACATCAAATCTTAGTGGAACAACTTTAATATAGTTCAACTTTATAACAATTTGGCACCACTGTCTTGAAACAGCTGTTTGATAGACCCATATTACACGGTGTCCATTTGCCCGGCTTGCAATGAATCTTTTTTGCTTTCTTCCACATTTTGCACGATGTTATGTTACACGACAAAAAAAGAACGACGGACAGATTTTGACATTTCATTCAGTTTCATTACTTTTTCTCCCACACTTTATTCCAACAAGGGTTTCCTACAACTGTTTTCTTCATGCTGTTATAGTATAATGGTAGAACTTTTCTTCAAAAATTTGCTTTTCAGCTACTTAAATGCCCAAATCTTTAATTTCACCACCCAGTAACACTGTTTTGTCCGGTGAACGCTGTATCGACACTGTGCAAGAATGAACATATGTATTTTGCCCGATGTTCCAAATTTTCGTCCTCTCACACTCTCAATGGTTTTACGTTGAAAGCAACAACAAAATCGATTGAACGCCGGGCAAACGGACACCGTGTAATATGGGACATAACAAAAGAAACAATACAAAACAGCATACTTTAGATTTGCCAACGATGTGTTTCTAACAAAAAATAAATACTTGGCAGCATTTTCAGATCAGAAATAGAGACAGAAAAGAGCTGGTTCTAATTTTTGGTTTTGCTTCGTGAATAAAATAGAGCCGCGCTCTAGATCAACGACCACGGGAATGCAGCCAATATGTACATATATTTCCTATTGTTATGTTGATCTGTTGTATTTTAAAAATTGTGTAAATTTCTTTCTTACTTTTAAACATGTTCGCTTTGTACTTTTTTGTTGGTTGCAAGCATGTGTTGGTAATTTCCTCTGGCAATAAGAAACTACTTATTTTTTTAAAATTAATAAAAAAAGAGATAAACTGGGGCAGATATTTTTTATTAAATTTTTCTGGTAGAGGCCCTTTTTCGGTTTCGCACAGGGGCCCTTGATCACTTAGTTACGCCACTGGGTAGGGCCCGCCACTGGGAAGGAAGAGTGGAAAATTAAAAAATTGAGTAGTTGTCAAAATGACGAAGTTCGTAGAAACATCAAATGAAATAAAAATATTATGTTTCAAGTTGTAAACAGTGCGGGCACGTGTGTTTTTAAGTAACGGTGTAAAAAAAATACATATAACGTTCAATTTGCAAAACAGCCCGTAACAAGTTTAAACTAACATCAACTGCGAAACAAAAAGAAACTCGAGATAAACAGCTGATTTTGACAACTTGCTCGCTTTTCTCTGCTTTCTACTTTACACCTCTCCGAGTCGGCCTTACCTTATAATTCTATATAATTCTACCATGGGTATGCCCAATTCGGAGATAAAAAAACGAAAAAGCAAAGCAAATCAAAACATCGACGTAGGTAGTATGTCACTTTTGACAATTAGCGTTTATTCGTTCAGCCATAGGGATGTAGAATTTACTTTTAACCTTATAAATCAATTGAATACTCAGATTTTATGTGGAATAATATAAGAAAAGTAAGCAAAAACCCTAAAAATTTGCTGAAATGAGCCATGTTTTAAGACATCATACAGAATTATTTGTATACTAGCTTTCAACGAAGCAAATAAAAGTTAACATTTTATATAATTTTTATTCGACTACTTAGTTCGATTGTTCAGTAACCAATTTATTTGTATCGCTATGTATTGTATTTTGACATTATACCTACGCCTTTGTTATTGTTTTGTTGTTGATTTGTAGTCATAGAGAGCGTGTTTTTACAGGTGCATTTGAGTTTACTCTTCTCGATTCAAAACCATCAACAAAACCATGATACAATAAGAAGGTAGGGTAAGGAGCTTTGACAAGACCTACTGCTAATGTCAAAACCATAAAATGCTGTGCTACCATATCTTTAGAAAAAAATCCTATGACAAATCCATGTTTCATGGTTTCCGTGGGTAAGCGTTTTATATAAAATGTATTGCTGAAAATATTGCTGAAAGGAACTTTTAAAAAGAAGTTGATTTATCTACAACAGTTCCACTATCTTAAGAAGACTTAAAAAAGTTTTTTATAAGATATCGGATGCACATTAGAATAAAATTTTTAAAAAAAGAAATAAAGAAAACAAAAAATTATGGGCAATATTAAATTAGTAAAAATAAAGCTATAAAATAACTAAAAAATGCGTTTTTTCAATTATAGACACATTGATTAAAATTTTTTTTATTTACCCTATATAAAATTCCTTTTCTATGTGTTTATCCCAAATTTATGAAATATACAGAAAAGTGGTATCGCTGAAATGTTTTTTGACATAAGCAGTAGGTCTTGTCAAAGCTCCTTACCCTACCTTCTTATTGTATCATGAACAAAACAAATAAATGTGCGTACCGAAGAGAATATTGCTGCTGTAGCGCGAAGTGTTGAAGCAGATGCCGATATGTCGATTCGTCGCCTTTCTCAACTTATTTGCCTTTGTCCTTCGACTACGTGGAAAATTGTACGTAAGGATCTTGGCTTACTTGCCTATAAAATACAGCTCGTGAAAGAATTAAACCTAAATGACCATTGTTTGCGTCGTATTTTTGCTGATTGGCCTAATTTGAAACTGGCCAAAGATGAGCATTTTTACCGAAGAATTGTGTTTAGTGATGAAGCTCATTTCTGGTTAAATAGCTTCGTCAATAAGTAAAATTGCCGTATATAGAGCGAAGACAATCCTCAAGCCATTAACGAATCATCATTACATCCATTCAAATTGACTGCTTGGTGCGGTTTACACTCTGGCGGCATAATCGGTCCTTATTTCTTTCGAAATGAGAAAGGAACTGCCGTTACGGTGAATGTCGAGCGCTACCGAGCCATACTGACTGATTTTTTGTTTCTAAAAATTAATCAGCTAAACATCGGTGACATTTCTTTCCAACAAGACGGCGCAACTTGCCATACAGTGTGCTTAGCCATCAATTTATTGCAAAATCAATTTGGTGACAACTTTATTTCAAGAAGTGGTCCTGTTAAGTGGCCCCCTCGTTCGTGTGACTTAACGCCTCTCGACTACTTTTTATGGGGCTATGTTAAGTCACTGGCTTTTGCCGACAAACCATCAACTCTTGAAGCATTGAAAGCCAATATTCAAGCCACCATTGACGCCATACGGCCAGATTTGTTTGAAAAAGTATTGAAAAATTGGACTGATCGAATGGACTATGTAACACGTAGCCGGGGAGGATGTATGCCGGAAATCATTTTTAAAAATTAAATGCCATGAAATTATCTACCAGATTATAATAATAAAAAATTCATTCCAGCAATATTTTTGTTTTGTATTATTATTTAAAGTTCTCAAGCTCTTAAAAAACACCATTTATAAAATATTATGCCCTTTTATTGATGCTTAATTTTGAATGTTCGAGTATAAAACACTTTAAATCAGTGGGACCCAAGAAATTTTAAGCGCGGGCCAATTCTTAAAAAAACTAAAACACAAACATGAAATTTGACAAAAAATCAAACAAAACAAAAAATTATTACAATGCAATAAAATCACATGTAATGAAGTACACTGCCAGTGCACTGCGACAAGACTTAATTTCTATTACAATAACAATGCTTGCATGCAAAATTACTCGACATTCAAGTAACGGGACAGTCAGCATCGACATCATCGAGTGTGCGTTTTTTATTTTGGCTTGGGATTTGTTTTTGTAAAGTTCGCTGAAAAATGTGCTGAACACTGAACGAGTGCGGTTTGTGTTGTTGTTTTTTGCAGGCGTTCTTTGGTTTTGTGTCATCGTAAAGACAAAATGAAAATAGAAAAAAATGTGTATGAAGGGCCCACGGGCCATACAGGCCACTACGTGGGTATGTTTGCTTTAAATCGATTTTATCGCAAACTTTTTTAAAGTTTGGGAACATTATACCACAAAATCTACTTGATCGAACCTTTTTAAATTGTAAACACTATTTCTACGCATAAATCAACAGGTAATCAGAGAGAATTTTTTACCATTTTTTCCATTTTATAATAACAAGTTCACCGATATTTTTTTAGAGAAAATCGCGTTTTTCGCTTCCAAATTAAGCCAAAAATAAAAAAATCGAAATAACTCCCTCTGACTACAACTAAAAAAATAAACAAAAAGCATTGCTCTTATTTAACCACTCATATAGGTTTTTACATCCACAATTGATGTTTTATTTAGTAAATCAACATCTTCTTTATTTAACGAAACCTTTTTAATTATTGTTTAAGCTGTTTGTTTGTACTTCTTATCTTTTGGAAGTCATTTCAATTGAACATCTTTATGTATAGTATATATATATCTGACAATCGTGATTTTTTATTTAAAACCATTGTGTAATACTTAAAAAAAACATATTTAAGTATTTAACAGTAAATTGTGTATGAATACATTTTTGAGAATATTTCGATTCATCATCGTCTTCGAAACTGACGCGTGAAGATTTGTTAATTAAAATAACAGCACCAATCGGTTCGATCAGTTAGGAACTAAATATCACGTCATCGATTTATTTTGGTTTTGAATAAAATTATTTTTTTACTATTTACAGCAAGAAGACGAAGCATGACAGGTATTGCATTCACTTAAAATATTATTCAAATCAGATATATTTGTGTGTGAAGAAATCACTTTCGCTTTACGATCTTAAATCCGCTTTCAAATCACGAAGATTAGACTTCATTATATCTGATTAAATAAAAATAATTGTTATAAAACAAGAAATAAAAAAATACATTTATAGCGAACAAGTACAGAAGGAACTGTCGGTCAAGAAGGGCAATGGACAAATATTTCTATCGTCAAAATGGTAGCTGCTCCATTGAAGATGAAATAAATTGTCTTATACAACACTTTCAAAAATTAAATAGTGTTGACTTTATTTTAATTTGAGTTTTTGCTTAAATGAAATTACTGAAAATAAATCCGCAAATAGATTTTAGATGGAAGGGGTCGCATCTACTAAACAACTAAGTCAAAATACCGTATTTCAAACTTCTGACCTTCTCGTAATATATTACCGACAGTTGGATGAATAAATAAAAAATAAATTGATAGGATGTGAATTATAAAAACGATTGTTTAGCAATATTTTTGGGACGTAATATCTTATGGGTAGAAAACTTAGTTCATACCTTAATGATGGTAATAAGTTGAAGCAGTTTGGAGTGTCTGACCACCTCATTAAATTCTTTAAAAGTTTCTTAACTAACAGAAAACTTTTTGTGAAAATAGGCTCTTTTAAATCTGACATTTTAGTTGATGCTTTTTCCGGTATACCGCAAGGTACTCACTGTGGACCACTTCTATTTTTAATTTTTATTAATGATTTACCGCAGCATTTTCAACACTCAAAGTGTCTTATGTTTGCGGATGATGTTAAATTATTTTTAAAAATTTCTAAGCCGGCAGACTGTCATCACCTCCAGTCTGATTTAGATGTTTTTAACAATTGGTGTGTTTCAAACAAACTCTTATTAAATATAAATAAATGCAGTGTAGTGTCATTTACTAAAAGTTCCGACCAAATAATTTTCGATTATTTAATAAATAACTGTCATATTTCGCGTAGTAACGAAGTCAAAGACTTGGGTATATTATTTGACTCTAAACTGAAATTCACCAATCATATTGACTTTATTGTAGCTAAAGCATACTCTATGCTTGGTTTTATTAAAAGGAATACACAAGACTTCAAAGATCCTTTGACAGTAAAGGCTCTGTATGTGTCTTTAGTTAGAAGTCATTTAGACTACTGCTGCCTGATTTGGAATCCATATTTTGAAGTTCACTCTAATAAAATTGAAAGTGTCCAGAAACGTTTCACTAAATATGCCTTATGTAAAATGTGTTGGCCGGACGGTCTCCCTTCATATATTGCTCGACGTAAATTTCTCGGTCTTACTTCCCTTCAGGATAGGCGTAAGGTTTTCTCTCTAATGTTTGCATATAATATTGTCTCTGGTAAAATTTTATGTACAGAACTATCTAGTTTATTTCGCATTTACAGCCCACCCAGAGACTTAAAAAATAATAGATTAGTCATAGACTCATTTCATAGGACAAATTCCGCTGCTAATGAACCGATTGCTAGGTGCATCGATTTGTGCAATAGTCTCTCTCATATAATAAATTTCGATGTAAACGAGTATAGATTTAGATTAAATTTATTTACTGTATTTAATTAAATGTATTAGTCTGTAAGATTATATCCGTAGACTGAAATAACAATAAATAAATAAAAATAAAAAATAGTAGGAGTTGGCTCTTTGTGTCTCAACCGTAACCCTGTTCTCAAATGTTAGATGCAAACATCCTTGTCTTAACCGTTGTCCCAGACTTTCTCCTTATGTTTGTCAAAATTGGTGTCCTTAATCCTTATCCTAATAATTTTCTTAGGATAAATCCTTATCATAATATTTTTTCTAATTTTGTCCTTATCTCTATCCAAATCCTTGATTCAATCCTGTCAAAATCTTTGTTCTAATTCTTGTACTAATTCTAATCCTTGCCCAAATTCTTGCCCAAAGCTTGTTTTTGTTTTTGTTTTTGTTTTTGTTTTTGTTTTTGTTTTTTAACTCTGGGTCTTGCTAACATTAAACCCACATTTTTTATGCCAGCAATGTGACATTCACATTTTGCTTCTCTTTTGAAATATCTAAAGATCTCGGGCATTTTTTGAAAGAATGGCAAATGCTGCTGTTTTCCACAAACGAAAAATTTGGGTCATGAGTCAATGACAGAAGGTCGTTCATATAAACCAGAAATAAAGTTGACAATAAGTGTATTCACTGAACGAAATGCCGTCGACCACGGCTTAGATCGATCTGTCGTTAAGAAAACATGTGATCTATTGAACATAATCTGAGGTATACCATCAGGGCCAGAAGATTTGCCAGTAGATTTGTGTATGTTGAGGTTTGTAAGGACCCTTTAAATCTCGTTCGAATCTTTCGTTATCTCATTATCTTATCATTTGGTTGTTTTTTATTCTTATTAATGCAGTAATGTTTTTAATATAATTTGAGCTCTTTGTATTTATTATTTTTAATATTTATGAGCGCATTTTATCAGTACGTAACCTTGAAATTGCTGACTTAGTATATAAAAATGCATAATATTTTTTTTAAGCTTTTTCTGATTTCCGATCATCTCGGAAAGGCAAAAATCGTCCGAGATTGAACTCCCTAGCAGACATCTATGCTATGCCAATAAACAACTAACGAGATTTGACAGATTAGTGTGTGAGGCGTAGAGTCAACGAACTGTCACCTTCTTTTATTACGTTTTAAAATTATGTTTTCAATCCATTAACATTTTTCTTAACGGTTTAGTAAAAACAATTTTTAACATTGCTTTAGTCATAAGCTTCTGCCAATTATTGTTGTATACTCATCATTCTTCATCACCACTTATCATTTCAACACATTTCAATATATTACATTTTATTTACTAAATTTTTATTATTTTGACTCATATAATTTACGTTTGGCATAATAGTCCAGCAGTTATGTACTTTTGCCTGAAAAGTACCAGCAGTTATGTACTTTTGCCTGAAAAGTATTCCGAAGTTAATGGAACTTTATCGGGTTGTTTAGGGGTACACTAGGAAGACTATCCTAAGTTTTCGACCTCGAGGACCCTGTACTGATATAAGGGGGGGCCAAAAACGTAAAAGTGTTGGTACTTTTTTCAGTTTTTTGCTTATATCTCTTAAACTAAACCACATATGTGGACCACATCGTATAACAAAGTTGAAGAGCACTAAATTTCTTAAAAGTTCGTTGGTAAACCAGATTTTCAGACCCAATATTAACGGAGATACAGCCGATCAAAGTAAGAAAACAACATAACAAGCGGCCTACACGTGTTGCTGATAATGTTGACGTGATAATGTTGACATGAAAAATTTGAGTGATTGGTTTGCAGAACATTCACCATTCCCAACAGCTGATGTCCATGAGCTCAGGAGCTGTTGCTCTCTTTTGGAGATTTTGAATTTTGAATACTTGAAATTAAAGAGAAATGGTGAGCTTATTACTGTGGCATATATAACCTGTTCTCTAAAAATCAAGGACAAATTCACAGTGGATCCACTCACTCTATTCCAACGAGTATGTATATCAAAACAATCAGAGGCTAACTTGTTCAGGCTAAGGAACTTGTTCAAGCATGAATTCGCCCCTTTTTGATGGTCGCTGTTGACAGAAGAAAGAATGCATAAAGGCAGAAAATCCATGCTCTATGATGCATTCCATCCTCAGTAAAGTAAACTTCGACACCAGGAAATACAGCTTCATTGGTGGTGGATTCCTGCTGCATAGAGTTGTTTGCCAAATAATAATAAATAAATAAATCTGCCAAAACTATGTAGATTACGTCCAAAGGCACTTTGAGCGCAATGCCATTGTTGTTTTTTATGGTTATCCTGTTGGGATAACCTACCAAAGCACCAAAGCCGTTGAACGTTATCGGCTTTCTTTACTTCACTCCTCAACAAAGTTTGTCTTTTCCAAGACAACTTCTATCAGCACGATTTCGCAGTTTCTTTCCAACGATATCAACAAGATGAACTTCATAACTATGCTGAAGAGTGAAATGGATGCCATGGGATCCAAGTGAAGCAGGCAGTAGAAGACACCGATGTAATGATTGTGGAAATAACAATACAACAGGCTCTCGTTCAGCGGACCCCAACAACAAATCGGCTGTATCTCCGTTAATATTGGGCCTGAAAACCTAGTTCATTGAATTAAAAGGTGAAAACCCCCAAGCCTGACGACAACGTTGTCAAAGTCTAGAACAAAGGCAACAACATTTCGAGCCTTCCAGAACAACGGCTGGTCGAACAATAAATCATTGACAATGATATCAAAGACAGATAAAACATAGAAATTATGGTAACAAATAGTTATGCTATTTCTTACATTTTAAAAAACTTTGTTTTAACTTTGAGCGGCTATATCTCCATTAATATTGGGCCTACAAACTAGTTCACCAACTTTTATGAAATTTAATGCTCTTCAACTTTTTCATGAAATGTAAAGTGTACATGAAATAAAAATGTGCTTAATTAAAGAGATATAAGCGAAAAAAACTTAAATTAGTCACAACATTTGTACGTTTTTGGCCCCCTCTTAAGTCAGCACAGGGTCCTCGAAGTCGAAAACTTAGGTTAGTCTTCCTAGTGTACCCCTAAACAACCCATTAAAGTTCCATTAACTTTGGAATACTTTACAGCTACTCTCATTTTTTGCGACATGTCAACTGGACTGTAACGTTAGACAAAATTCTAGTAAAGAAACCATTTAAATATAAATTTATTTAACTAAGTCAAAAAGAACGTAGGTTACTAAATATATTTCAGGAATAAATATAAAGACAACATTTTTTTGCCAAATCAGGACTGTATGGCGGATGACCTATTAATTTGATGCTTTGAGTACTGAGTGCAATGGTACCACATGTCTCAAGTGATCCATGACAAAATTTTAAAACATTTGTTGTCTTATTTTTTCAAAATTCAAAAGTTTTATGTTATTATTAAAATATGTGTTGTAACCCTCGCATATAACAGGTCATTCAACAAGTCCGTAAGATAAGTAAGAAAAAAACAAAATTCTGATAAAACTCGATTATATTATTCAACATAGATGCCTTCGAAAGCGATACAACGAGTTTAGCGATTTTCCAACTTTTCGATACCACTTTTACAGTACGCTTTCTCTTTCTCGTCAAAATAGGCCTCAGTTTCAGCGATTACTTCATCATTGGACTTGAATTCCTTTCCAGCAAGCATTCTCTTGAGATCTGAAAACAGAAAAAAGTCGCTGGGGGCTAAATCTGGAGAATACAGTGGGTGGGTAAGCATTTCGAAGCCCAATTCATTAAATTTTGCCATTTTTTTCATCGATTTGTGACACGGTGCATTTCATTGGTGAAACAACACTTTTTTCTTTTGCAAATGTGGGCGTTCCTTTGCGATTTCAGCCTTCAATCGATCCAAAAGTGCACAGAGTAATAGTCGCTGTTGATGGTGGTTCCTTTTTGGAGATAGTAGATGAATATTATTCCTTTCGCATCCCAAAATGCAGACGCCATCACCTTACAGGCTGACTGTTGGGTCTTTGCTCGCTTTGGATTCGGGTCGTCGACTGCTGTCCACTCAGCTGACTGTCTTTTGGATTCTGGTGTGTAATAGTGAAGCCATGTTTCATCCATTTTAAGCCGATTTTATTGCGGTTTAACAGCG
Organism: Pherbina coryleti; assembly: GCA_943735915.1. NCBI lineage: Eukaryota > Metazoa > Arthropoda > Insecta > Diptera > Sciomyzidae > Pherbina > Pherbina coryleti. The sequence goes on along the minus strand of OX030949.1, from coordinate 102,750,979 downwards.
CCAAACACTCCTCTGAAGCATCAATTCGTTGTTGTTTTTCGTCGACTATGAGCTCACGCGGCAAAATGTTCGTGTAAAATGGTAAAAACACTACCATCTGATAATTTTACAGTGTCAGCTAGAACGTGCACCTTCAATTTGCGATCGTCCATAACCAATTTGTGGATTTTTTTTATGTTTTCTGGAATAACAGCCTCATTTGGGCGTCCACTGTGCTCTGCATCATTTGTGCTGGTATGACCAAGTTTAAATTCAGCAATCCACTTTTCTAACGGGTCTGCCATCTAACGTTTTTTTTTCAACTAGTGCTTATTTCGTGAATGGTAACAATTAGGACATGTCTGATTTGACAGATAATTAGTTTTATCCTTCCGCTGAACGAATATGGGTGTGTGAACGAATATGGGAACGAATACGAATGGGCCTGCGATCGACTTACAGAAGAAGACGATTTTGCCAAAAAAGTCATCTTTTCAGATGAAGCTCATTTTGATCTTGGTGGGTATGTAAACAAGCAAAATTGTCGCATTTGGGGCACAGAAAACCCGCACGCATACATTGAAAAGTCGATGCACACAAAACGAGTCACTGTTTGGTGCGGATTTTGGTCCAGAGGCATAATTGGGCCACACTGCAAGGAGTGGCCGTTACAGTCAATGACCATCGTTATCGGGCCATGTTGAACGAATTTTTGTTCACAAAAATTGAAGAGGAGGATATTGGCAAGATTTGGTTTCAACAGGACGGCGCTACGTGCCACACAGCCGAAGCTCGATGTTTTTAAAGCATTTTCAAAAAAAAAAAAGTTATTTGGCGGACCCTATACATGGATGGAGCAGAGTCCGCATAATTGTTATCAAGCCATTGTTTGGTTTCCACTGTATTTTTTTTTTCATCAAAAAGCAATGCTTTATCAAAACTCGAAATTCACTTTTTCCATTTTTTTTTTTTCAATAATAAAAGTTGCACACAAAATGCTATAATTCACGAAATAGTCAGATTAGTGTCAAATTTATATACGTATCGTTTGAAGGTTAGTACTAATGTACTAACTAATTGTACTAACTAATAATACTAATGTACATAATGGGTGTTTTTTTTAGGGGTTTGTTTTTCGAATAGAGATAAAACTGGCATTTTGTGGTCAAATCTGGCAACTCTAATGTCATTTATGTTCAGTTTGGTTTGCCATTTCATCATGAACAGGTTGACAAAAGAACAACGCTTGCAAATGGGCCGAAAATGAGATTGATCTCGATGCTGATTTTCATCGCAAAATTTTGTTCAGTGATGAGGCTCATTTTTGGTTGAATGGCTACGTCAACAAGCAAAATTGCCGCATTTGGAGTGAAGAGAATCCACATGAGACCCTTGAGACGCCATTACATCCACAAAAACTGACTGTTTGGTGTGCTCTATGGGCTCGTGGAGTCATTGGGCCATATACTTCTTCCGAAATAATGCTGGAGAGTCAGTTACCGTTAATGGAGACCGGTATAGAGCCATGATAACCGACTATTTTGTTCCTGAATTGGATGGCATGAATGTGGATGAGTTGTGGTTCCAACAAAATGGCGCTACATGCCACACAGCGCACGTCACAATCGATTTATTGAAGGAAACATTCGATGAGCGCATAATTTCGCGGAATGGACCTGTCAATTGGCCACCAAGATCGTGTGATTTGACACCATTGGATTATTTTCTTTGGGGATATGTGAAGTCGCTCGTCTACGCCAACAAACCAAACGTTAGGGGACTTGGAGGCCAACATTCGTGGCGTTATTGCCGACATACGGCCCCATATGCTCGAAAAAGTGGTTGAAAATTGGACCTGTAGAATTGGCTTTATTCGAGCCAGCCGCGGCGGCCACATGCCCGAAATCATATTTAAACATTAATGGCATAAAATTATCCTTCCAATAAAGCCAAATTGATGGACATTAAAACGATTTTCTTGTGTATTATTTCAATTCGAAATTCTATACCTCTAAAAAAAACACCCTGTATTAGTACTAATGTACTAATGTGGAAAAAATCGAGTAACGCTATCTATGTGTCATCCTATGGACTTTTTGAACGGACTGTTATTTTTAAGCTATGTTTTAACCACTCTTTTCTTCACTCTACTTCTTCGTTTTTAGAAATATTCAAAATTATATTCTTTATGTATGTTGGGAAGGTTTGGGAAGAGTTTGTTGTAGTTTTTTTTTTCTTTTTTGTTATTGTGAAAGCTCCTTAAAATAAGTGACAGCATGGAACCAGTGGTGCAGAAAAATGTCCGCTCAAAGAAAAAACTTTTAAAAGGAAGAGTTTTTGTGGGTTGCTTCTATGCAAGTTTTCGACTTTTTGGAATTATCTTTTTTATGGAGCTATTCACCAACAGAGCTTTCACTAAATATCGTGCTTGCATTGACGGGGTTTTGGGGAACAAGTGAACTCACTTTCTATCCACGATTTCCCTTTCAATTCAAGGCAGGGTTAATTAAAATTTTATACCAGCTGTAAATCTTTGTTCTAGTAGAAAGAATACTTCTTCCTCTGACATTTCTGCTTTGAATTTTCATTTTAATTCGTAAAAAATTTATGAAGCTGTAATCAACATTTTAATAGAAGACATTTTTTCCTTGAACAACTAAATTGTATCCAATCATGAAGCCAATAACTACAAAAAACCAAATAGTTAATAAAAAATGTCTTCTTCCTCGTATACTTCTTCATGCTCATGGTCAACGAAACGGAGGTTCAAATCAACAGGTTCATTAGTGTGCAATTAAGTTCTTAAAACTTGGAAGACATAAAATTTCATCCAACCATCCATCCCAATGGTACTCAAAACCCTGTGGCTAAAGGCAGCAGCTCGTTTAATGGCAAGACAGTTGCTAAACCAAGAGATGTGCCAAGATGCTAATGGCATTGGCTGGGTGGATATATCCGTATCTTAAATTCTGCATTTGTTGGTAATTTTGCATTAAATGGCTCGTGATATGCGTGTTTTTTATGCGGCCATTTTCAGCTGAAGTAGTTTATGTTTGCCCTACGGTGGATGCATAGTGGTTCTTTAATGTTTGGACTAAATCATCAATGATCATTGGCTAGAATGTCTTAATTAAAGTTTGTTATACAGGAACACAGAAACATTGAACACGGAAAGTTCTTATTTTTATGTCATTATATTTATCTATTTGCAATATATCGTCTTCGATGTTATGAACTTGAAATAAATAACTATCTACTTTTAAATATAGTGAACTGATGGAACTGCCTTTTTAAAGCTTTAATTTAACAGCTATAACGCGTAGCGCAACATTCAGCCCTGTGCGTCCGAACTTAAGGCAAGCTCAAGACAATCAATCTTAAACCACAGCCCAGATATAAACAATACCAACCGTAGCTCTTCAGCGATGGATTTTGTAATTAGCCACAGCACTTTGACTTTTTGACAGCCAACCGCATGTGACAGGCGCATGTCTGGTTTCTACAACAACAAGCGCTTTGCGCAACTTGTTCTGTTCACGAGTTGGCGCCTCTCATCAGGGCATGATCCGACTTAGACAGATAGCTTCTATCGTTTGCTGTTGATAGTGATGGGGGTGGTTTGAAGCGAGAGGGGGACTCTGCTGGAAATTAATAGTGGCCAGCGCAGAATGAATATAAATTTTCTTAAAATAGCAAAAGCTATTTGTTGAATACACAGTGCGGTGTGTTGAGGAAAAGACGCTTAGTGGATGAAGAAGGATTCTTTTGACCAGAGGCCATTTTTTAAAGTAATACATACTTGTTTATTCTAATAAAGATTTTGTGTGCAATACAAGTATTTAACTGGTTCTAATAGTCATTTACTTGTACGAAAATAATATTCTATACATGGGACAATTGCAAAAAAAACGCACACAAAGCGGTTTTCATGTTTTGTTTTTAAAGTTTTTTAAATTTTCCCGTTAGAGTAGTCAAATGAAGTGAAAATTAATGGAGAATTCGAAGTTGTTTTTAGGCCCTGCCAAAAATAAATTTTTCTATGGTTTTTATACGATTTTTGTATTGAACGAATTGTGTACAAACTTAATAACACGCATAACACAATTGATCATAAGAAGCTAGGTCAAAGTCCTTTCAAGGGCTGAAATTACCAGTTATTTATTTTTTTTATTTTTTAACACATTATTTTGACCGCCGCGATCAAAACTTTATAGAGCGCTGTGAAAAAAAGGTGAAATGCGGCAACCAAGATTGCTCCTCCTAAATTCATCTGAAGCAAAAAAAAACGAAAAATATTATTAAACAAGATACTTTTAACTCGTACTTGTATTAGCCGTTTTTGTAAATATTGATTTTTCACAAAATGGCGGACTTTCGGACGTAAAGTAACGATTTTCGAAAAAGAATTCGTCATTATTTTGCGTATAAAAAATGAACGAAGCTACGAAAATCCTATGACAAGTACGAGATTATGATGAATAAAATAAGGCTGAAAAAAAATCAAAACGATCGGTTCACTGAGTTTCGAGAAATCTTGGTCACCGACTTTGAAAATATGTTTTCGAGAAAAACGCGCTTGAAAATAAGGGCCAGCACTGCGCGCTCTCGAAGGAAGGTTTACTCACTAGACTATAACTTTGTTATTTTTTGAGATATCGACTTAAAATTTAAACCACATATTTTTGACACTTGAAACTTTAAGAATATGCAAAGAAAAATGTTAGAAAAAAAAAGTTCTGGGTATATTACCCTCCTCCCTTTTTCTTTTTTTTTCTGTCACTCCGTTTTCGAGATATTGCCCACTGTAGGGTTTTCAACAAAAAAAAAGTTGGTTCCACTTAATTGCATATATCTCCAGAGCCAACAATAGTAATCAAACAAATGATATATCAAATAAAAGCTAATAAAATTTTCTACAAACAATGGCAACATCATTTTTTGGTCGAGCTGTTAGTTTTGGCGAAATAAATTCAATTTTCGGGGATTTTTTTGTCTTTCAAAAAAATTTCCAAAAAAAACAAAAAAAGTTGCAAATTTTGTTAAGAAATCAAAATTTTTTCGGAATAAGCGACCGATTTTACATGAGAAAAGGATAGTGGCATTTATTGTACATATTGGCTGTAAACCAGTGTAATTGGTTCTTCATGGATTCGGAATATATTTCTGCCGCTGCTTTGAGACATGTATAACCAGATGGCTGATGCTATTATTATTTTTGTTGATTAATTAAATTTAAATTAAAATATGACATGAAACACTCGTTTTTTTATTAAAATGTGCTATTGTTTTTCAATAGGAGAACTACACAGAATATTTTTCACTATTCGCATTCAGATAGTGGCGTCCGTGGCGTAGTTGGTTAAAGTGCATGGCCGCTATGTCAACGAACTTTGGAGACCCAGGTTCGAACCCCAGCAGCGACAGGAAAATATTTGAATTAAAATAATTTTACTGTACGGCCGCCACCTCTCTGCAGACAATGGCAAACCTCAGAGAGTAATCAAAATGCCATGTAAGGCTTCTTGAGAACGAGAACATTCCGTTCATCACCGCTCGGAGTCGGCGTTAAGCATGTAGGTCCATTTCTCGGTCAATTGTGTACAAACTTAATAACACGCACAACACAATTGATCATAAGAAGCTAGGTCAAAGTCCTTTCAAGGGCTGAAATGGCCACAAAAAAAAAAAAAAAAAAAAAAAAAAAAAAAAAAAAAAAAGATACAGAATTAATTCAGGTTAATCTTTATTCAAAATCTTAGAAAAGTCAATTCAAAGTTTATTTTTTTATTTTATCTTAAAAGAAGAAAGCTTCACTAATTCAATTCAGTTGACTTTTAACGATTTTTTTAACGATTTTTTAACGACTTACTGAATACATAGTGATGCCGGAATATTACACCAAGCACGAAACTCATTTCATGAGCTTAGGTATGTTAAATTTTACACAACCATTATTTTTCTCAGTGCTTATTATTAGTTTAAACTTCAATTCAAAACATCAATTGATTTTATCACTAAACGATCTCAAGAAATCTCAGAATCAAAATTGGTGTCATAATATTGAAACGAACCTTATATACAAAAATGTGTATACTATGTGTTACCTACAGAAATATTTCTGTTTTGAACCAGAACCATCCCAATGAACCATCTCGCATCATAGGTTACTCGAGGTAAGCAAACCGATCTTAATCTCTAAAAATATATCGAAGTCACGCCAAGTGGAGTGCAATGGCCAATATCGCAAAGTAGTGTGATATTAGCCACGGGCTAATTTTATAGTCTACTTTGCCCAGCTACTACTTCCATTCTAGAACATGGTAAACATGAATTAATTAAAAATTTCGCTTTTATGTTAATTTCAGCAAATAAACACTCTGCTCACCGTTCATTGCTTTTTTAAGACATACATTTTTTTACTTCATCAATAAAAAAACAATGCTTAAATAAGCCCGTCGGCTAGTGAAGATAGATTTTGTAGAATGATGCGAAAAAATTGTTGCGATTCCTTCATGATTCATTGATAAGATGATGTTAATAGATTCTCATGTTTGCTCAATTTACCGTTTGGATGATTTTGGGGATGTTTGCACATAAAACAAATTGTTGAACATAAAATAATAAGTTCAGCATCAAGGACCATACAGCGTAGATACTCGTAAATATAGCTGGGTTTAACTTTTGCCTTTATTTATTTATTTACTGTTTGCTATGCCTTTATAGGCTTTATTACAACTAAAATTAAAGAAAAATGCAGTTTCAATTCAAATAGATACAGTGTGATTGAAAAACCTTATTTTTCTCCAAAACTTTGTAAGCTGTTTCTGAATTTTTTATGATGGTTAACGATAAGTACAACTATGTATAATCAGTGGCGTTCCTAGGGGGGGGGGGGGAGGGGGTGACACCATTTCGTTTTTTTTTTATTTCTCAAACAGAAAGAAAAAGGTACAAATACATTACGTTAAAAAATTTGTGTCCCATTTTGTCGCATTGAAATTATTTCAACAATTTGTGTATCAGTAGCTTCATGCGAGAGGAGTTTTTCAAAGCTAAAATTAATTAAGAATTATTTAAGGTCTTCAATGGGACAGGCAAAGCTTTCCGATCTTGGTATTTTATCCATTGAAAACGAGCTTGCAAGTAATAGGGTCAATTGCATACCAAATCCTCCTCTGAGAGTAAAATAGCAAAGTTAACGCCTGCTGAAAGAGCACGAAGATATCGGGAAAAAATAAAGCTAGATAAGGAACGAAATGAAGAATATCAACGAAAGCAAAAATAATGGTACCTATGTATGACTTTGACCTCATTTTTGCTTTTTGTGTTTACTAACTGATATAGCCCATTTCACATTGAAGTGATCAGTTGCACTGACCATCTCCGATTTCTCTCAAATTTTTTTTTTGCGTTGGTTTATTGATTTGAAAACCAAGTTTGAAGTTATAAATTTTTAGAATAATTGTTCGCGGCCAAAATAGGGTCTATTTTGAGACAACATAGCTCAATCAACTTAAGACCGCTATAACCGGTAATATAGTATCATTGGAAAAGTTATTTCATCTATTTTGAGGAAAAGTACAAAATTTTTGAAAATATTGCAATAAGTTGACTCATTCTTAATTTGTTTAAGTTCAATAACATGCCAGCAACACGAGCTATAATTTTTTTTTGTTTATAATTTTAATTTTTTTACGTTTTTACGTTAGGTTATACCTTTCCAATGATATAAAATGAAGATGTGGTTTTAACGGGCTTAGAAGTTATATTGTAAAACGTTAAGTATTGATAAATTTTCAAAACAAATTCAACTAGCTATTGAATTTTTTAATTTTCTGTAAAAAAATAAAGAAAAAAAAATGGATGAAAATTTTATGTATAGCTGAATTATATACTTTATATATACTTTTTTTTTGTAAAAGAATAAACCTGTTTTTTTGTTAAACTCCCAATTTGATTTAAATTATTTGGTTAAGCGCAACAAAATGTATTGAACGTCACAAAATGTATGGAACGTCACTCTGTTGTTTTTTCTGAAATTGCTTATTATTTAACAGTTTTTTATTTTTTATTGCTGCAAGTCTACTACTTTGAAAATAACTTCTATGTTGATGTCTTTTTGGAGAAAATTGAATTTTTTCCGGTAAAATTGTAAAATATGTAAGGATGTTTGGTAAAAAATTATTATTTCTTTAACTGAAATGGCGATGTTTGCAAAATCTAATTTAAATGATTAAATAACTCAATAAACATCACAGTAAGCTTACATTTACAACATTTTTAAAATTTTTAGTGATTTTTCCCGTATATCTACTGTGTGACGTTCAATACAAAATTCGTATAAAAACCATAAAAAAATTTATTTTTTTAGGGCCTAAAAACAACTTCGAATTCTCCATTAACTTTCACTTAATTTGACTACTCAACGGGAAAATTTAAAAATCATTAAAAACAAAACATGAAAACCTCTTTGTGTACGTTTTTTTTTGAAATTGACCCGATATTGATTTCTATAAGGTTATTTCAAATTTTGGAGCTCTTAAAGTAAGAAAAGTTAGTTTTTAAGACAACGCCATTAATAAGATTTCTTTGTTTAACCTTATACCTACACTGAAAAAAAAATGTTTTAAGATTGACGACAGTTGTTATTAATTTGACGATATTTGTGTTTAAAAAATAGCTTGCAACAAATTTCGTCAAAGTAAGAGCAAATGTATTTAAAAATTTTGAAAAACATATGAAAAAAAAGTCAAATTAACAACACATTTTGTGAACACATTGTGTTTAATTTTAAGCTAACTTTTTTTTTTCAGTGTACATATACAAATATGTTCCTGTAAATGTAACGTTTTTGTTCCGTCAGTTTTTAAGACTGCGAAGTCAATATGTTTTCTTTTTTACCTTATGCCTACATATCTAAATAAGTAGACACCTGAAAATGTAATATTTTTGTTGTTTTTTACAAATTCTTATTGCTTGTCATATGGTGTTTGTTTTTGTTTTCGCAAAACATAAAGATAATAATAAAAACACTTAATCTCATCGAATTGGTTTCTTTTTGCATTTAGAAATTTTTTATAGGGTTGACACCATGAGTATCCGCCCCTGGTGTCACCAAGCCTAGGAACGCCACTGTTTATAATACATTCATTAAAATAACTGTCATCTGGTGCTTAAATATCTGTTTGAACGCCATTTTATTGTGTTCTGCGAACTTTGCAATGTAGTATCAGTAGTTGAGCAGAGTTTGTCTGAAATTTTGTATTTCTCACAAAATATCACGTGGAGAGTTGTGGAGAAATATCAGAATTGTGGAGAAACAACTCGTAGTTTCTTCATCACTACTAGGCATCGGCTCACACATGTCATCTAGTACACATCATTCAACATGTCTCCTTGTAACTTTTTCCTATTCCCACGACTCAATAAAGGAGAATTTGTGGAAGGAGCTTCCAAAATCAGCCTATGAAAAGTGTTTTCAACATTGGAAAAGCGTTGGAATATTTAAATTGCTTGCAATGGAGATGACCTTGAAGGAAAAAAAATTAATATCGAGTAACCGTTTTCGTTTTCTTGAAAAATTCCGGCTATTTTTTGATCAGAAGATATAGCCCACATTCGTTAAAAAGGTTTCTGATTCAAGGGACGTATATTTTAAATGAAAAAATTTACTTTATTTGTAATAAATTAATATTTCCTGCAAAATGCTATTTACTTACTTAGGTGGCCATCCCAACCAGTCGTCGGATTTCGGCCGACCTCATCAGCTCTCGCCAGGCGCCTTTTTCTTGCCCAGGCCTTCTCCAATTGGTTTCGCCAAGCTCGGTTAGAGCTTCTTCGACCCGGTCAATCTATTGGAGGCTTGCTCTTCCTCTTTGTCGTCGTCCCTCGGCTTTCGTCTCCATACGATGGACATGACCAGGGTTGCCAACTCTTAGAGAGTATCGAGTATCGAAGCCGAAACGGACCAAAGTGGGTTTACCGGCCAAAAAAGTCATGGCAACAGATTTTCATATCGATTACATTGAAAAGGGCAAAGCGATCACCGGCGCATATTATGCTTTTGGGATCGATTCGAAGCTGATTTGAAGCTAACGCATTTGGAAAAGATAAAATTGCTCTTCCATCAAGACAACACGCCTGCCCACAAGTTCGCAGTAAAAATATAAAATTATATAATTCCGCTTAGAATTTATGTGCCATCCACCGCTTCATGGAGATGACGCCATCTGGTACGAGTTCACTGTATAATTGCAGCCAAAGAAATTAAAATTGATGCGTTGTTGGGTGCCATTAAAGATATTTTGAGGAAAAAACAGGAAAATTATTATGAGGAAAAAACCCATACGAGCAGCTGCCGGTGAATATCCTATCCTGTGTCGATAGGATCCCGATGACCCGTCATGCGAAGAAAGATGCCGACCATTTCATAGATATTTCTGCCGTCAGTGATGTGGATTTGTTGGAATTTATCCGTAGTTCCAATATGCACATTCCATCGAACATGGCATGTTTTTCATCGTTTCTAATATTTTTTCCATATGGACATCTCCCAGTGGCACGGACGCGACATTTGCACTCTTTTAATTACGTCAAAAACAAGAAAGAAACATAAAGAGTCGATATGTATTTTTAGTTTTCAAACGCGCTGAAAGAATGCTACATTTTACAAATATATGGGCAAGATTTAGTACAAATAAGTACAAAGTTATTAGCAATTATACAGTGAAACGGACGCAAAATGCATCGAAATGGTACGAAAATAAGAAAAAAAAAATTGTTGTTTTTTTTAAAAAAGTATGCAATTTAGATCTATATTATTTAGTTCTATAAAATTTTAAAGAGTTTTTAAAATATCTAATAATAAACAAATGCGATCACTTTATACAACACCATGTTATTTTAAGAAATTACATCATGTTTTTCTAAAAAGCAGTAAAGAGGATTATTTTAAAATGTATTTTGCTTCTGAAAGTAATTTTGTTCAGTATATATTTTGTATAAAAAAAATGTTCTTTACCTTAAAAAAAAAACACGTAAAAACTCAAAAATTTGCAACAAAAAAAAAAGGATTGTTTGATTTTAGCGAAACTTTTTTGTAATATTATTTTGAGTATTAAATTTTGATTTCTAAAATATTATCTGCCCTTTTTTATAAACAAGAAAGTTATGCAGATTTAAAAAAGTGACTTTTTGCGAAAAATGCCCAATTTTGTATGGAAAATTATTCAAAATTTAGCAAAATTCAGGAGGGAATTGCAAAAAAAAGGATTCTTTGATTTTAGCGAAACTTTTTTTTAATTTTATTTAAAGTATTTACTTTCCATTTCCAAAATATAAACAAGAAAGTAATGCATATTTAAAAATGTGACTTTTTGCGAAAAATGCTCAATTTTGTATGGAAAATTATTCAAAATTTAGCAAAATTCAAAAGGGAATTGCAAAAAAAAAGGATTCTTTGATTTTAACGCAACTTTTTTGTAATTTTGTTTGAAGTATTGACTTCCTATTTCCAAAATGTTATCTGCCCCTTTTTATAAACAAGAAAGTTATGTAGATTTCAAAAAGTGACTTTTTTGCGAAAAATGCTCAATTTTATATGGAAAAATATTCAAAATTTATCAAAATTCAAAAGGGAATTACAAAAAAGGATTTTTTGGTTTTGACGAAACTTTTTTGTAATTTTATTTGAAGTATTAACTTTTGATTTTCAAAATATTATCTACACCTTATAAAAAGAAAGTTATAGTAGAAAACAAAAGAATTTTAGTAACACAGGGTATTTCAGCTGGTTTATATATAAAAGTGCAATTAAAAATAATACTGAACACTGTCTGAAGATGCATTGGAAGCAAGGCACAAAGAATTTAGAAAAAATCGACTTAACCATACCCTTAAATGCTCGAGGGTTAAGTCTAATACAGATATGTGAAAATATTGTTGCTGACATCTGAGCCTCTCTTAGCATCCAAAATAACTATTAAATCAAAATCAAATGTAATTATTGATGAAGAAGTTGAGAAGTTTATATAATTAGTTGATGACCCTTACATTGTTTGTAGTGATTCTAACGAAGAAGTCAATAGCGATGAAAGGCAATAGCGAGATGAGTTCTTGGTTTGTACATATGTATGCACACATTACTTTTTTATTTCACATTTTGTTAATAAAAATAAGTTACCAATTTTATTTTTCTATGTAAATAAAATGAAATTTGCTTAAAAACTGATTTTTTTATTAATACAAATGGGAATATTTATGAGTAACAGATGTACCTCCCATACATAATCATGAAAAAAATTAATATAGGTCCAAGGGAGGTACCCCTAGGAACCGACCGATTTCAACAATTTCTAGAACACATGTATTGCTTAATTTGTCTAACCTTTTTATTTTATTTTTTTATAAAATAAAGGTTAGCTTTATTTTACTAACCTTTTTACCTATTTTACCTATTTTACTAACCTTTTCAGTTTTGTATGGATCGACCAACTTTTGTATGTACCTCCCATACAAAATAATGAAAAAAATTAATATAGGTCCAAGGGAGGTACCCCTAGCAACCGACTGATTTCAACCATTTTGAGAACACATGTATTGCTTAATTTGTCTAACCTTTTTATTGAGTTTCGGAAGGATCGGCCAACTTTTGTATATACCTCCCATACAAAATAATGTAAAAAATCAATATAGGTCCACGGGAGGTACCCCTAGGAACCCACCGATTTTAATCATTTTTAGTTCACTTCTATTTCTTTAATTGTCCAGCCCTTTCACTAAATTTTGTTAAGATCGCTCAATTTTTGTATGTACCTCCCATACAAAATAATGTAAAAAATTAATATAGGTCCAAGGGACGTACCCCTAGGAACTGACCAATTCCAACCATTTTTGCAGTTTTTCTTAATAAGTTTAAATTAATCCAGCACACCAAATTTCATTATCATAGGGGCACTCCTTCTATTTATGTTCCAATTTTGTATGGATTCAATGCACTGTGGGACGCGACAAAAAAATCATTTTTCACTTTTTTGGCGATTCGGATAGACTAATGTGTGCTCTTTCTAATGGCGCAAAGCAGAAGTTTCCAACTCGTAAAGAAGTTTGTCAGGAATTTTCCAAAAAAAGAGCAGAAATGATTCAGTAAACGTAATCACCTCTTCACTGTTGGTCGTTAACTAAAAAAAAAGAACTCGTATTAATTGACTAAGAAATACAAATCAGAGATAAGCTGAAATAAGCAGAGATAAGCAGAGGATAAGCTGAAATAAATGAAAAGACGCCATTCAGTGTGCGACAATTAAACGTTTACAAACAGCGTTTTCTCGAAAACTTGTTTTTACACCGAAGGTCCCTTTTCGTAGACCGGGTCACATATATATATATGTTAATGAAGGTGAAAGGATGACTTTTTTTCGTAGACTTATGAAATATGAGAATTATCTCTTACTTTTTTTAATTAGAAATTGCACGAATACGGACGCGACATCATGGACGCGACAAGTTTTTCCAAAGGGAATAAAATACAGTAATAATGTTTAATATAACACTTCAACTTATAATGAAAATAAAACATAAAAAATAGGAAAAAAATAAAGTTATAAGCCCTTAGTGTGGTTTATTTTAATTTTTTTTATTAATGAAGAAGCGGTTCGAGCAACTTCAATAAATTGAATGGCGGAAAATGAAAACCATGCAAATATGCAAACTTTTAACTCCTTTGATATTTGGAACATTTTGATTAGAACTCTGACTGTTGATTAGAAAAACTCTGAATTTGTTCTCCAGAGATATATAAAATGTTGACTCCATAAATGTTCTTCTTAGCACATTCATAAAAAGATGACGCATCTTTGAGAACAACACCCTGCGGAGAAAGAAGAGTCCGCACCCTCAAATTTTTGTTTCGATTTTGCCGGGATACAATTATTATAATTTCTTAACTAGAACAATGCACTTGTTAAATAACTGACAGCTACTTGCATTTGAAAAGTTTTTTCACTAATGACAACAATCAATAATGTTTTTTGTTCACGGACGCGACATTAGGATGTAGGAAGAAGCAAACTCAAAAAACTTCCGTTATTTAAACTCCAATTTCTCTCACTTTTTGTAATGCATAAGATTGTTGTTAGTAGAAAACTTTTAAATTGCAGCAACAATATAATATTACTTGAATAAGCTAAAAACACAAAGAAATAATGTGGGTATAACTCGTCAAAAGGCTCAGAAAAACAACTTGTTTCTTTTAAAGTGGTATATTTCGGCCAAAAATTTAAAGAAATTAAAAAATTCTTAAGATTCATCAAATTTAGTTATTTAAACCTTTTTAGTGGATAATAAAAAGTTTTTCTGACCAGTTTGATTTTTTCACTAGTGGTGGACCTTTTTTAGGAGATGCCCATATGGGAATGGAATTTTAATGAATTTTCCTTGAAATTTTCAGGTGTTCTCTCTCTCTCTCGCAAGAAAAAGACCTCGTGGAATATATTCTGAAGTGCGTCAATCATTATTACGGCCTCAGCATTAATGAATTAAAGGAATTGGCATATAAGTTGGCAATCAAACTCGAAGTGGATTATCCGGTCTCTTGGAATGACGATTCGATGGCTGGATGTATGTGGTACCGACGGTTCATGAAGCGCCATTCCGAGCTAACGCTGAGAACCCCCGAGCAAACATCACTCAACCGAGTCAAATCTTTCTGCAAGGAAAACGTAGACAAGTTTTTTGCAAATTCGGGTCGGTTGCTCGACAAACACCATTTTGACAGCACCTGTATTTACAACATGGATGAAAGTGGGTTTTCAACGTTGCCCACAAAGATTGGCAAAGTCATTGCCTTGAAAGGAATAAGGCGCGTTGGGAAGTTGGAAGCTTCTGAAAGAGGCACCACTGTTACGATGGCTCTCACTGTGAGTGAGAGTGGGAATTCTATTTTTCCGTATTTCTTGTTTCCGCGCAAGTGGTGCAACAGGATATGCCAAAGGCTGTGGATGGATGTGCCAACCAGAGTATGTGCGGTTCATCGAGCATTTCATCAATTTTGTCAAGCCGACAAAGTGGCGTAGCCAGTTTTGTTGTTGTTGGACAAACACACGTCCCATCTGTCGGTTGATGCTTGAATTTAGCGGCTGCGCATGGGGTTCAGGTTCACATTCTTTCCTTCTCCCCTCACTCTAGCCATAAGTTGCAGCCTCTTGACGTTTCGGTATTTGTGGCTGTCAAGACTTACTACAAGTTTCAATGTTCCGCTTTGTCGCTTCTGGATAAAATTGGGCCATTACAAGCAGTCACCTCAAAGGAACCATTGAAACGTGACCGAAACGCAAAATTCACCTGGACTACGCCAATATGGGAAGGCGTTCATTTTTCGCAAGCAAACATTGCAACACCGATTTGGATAAAGATGAAGAAAATTATGATGAAACACTTCCATTCATTACGATTTGTTAGCCTAAGTGGCGTCATTATAACTTGTTTTGCCTCTTTAGGCCTTCTGAATAAATAAAATCTCAACATCATACATCATATTTGTTGACTTTTATATTTTTTACCAGTATCTGCACAACACCCAGTTGTTTTCACCACTGACTGGATATTAAATCACTCATAAAATAAGACTAAAATATGCGATCAAATTTTAGCATTATGTTAGTTCATTGAACCTTTTGCAGATATTTCCTCGATTTTGACTTTAGTAGCCTCTGTAAATAATATCCATGAAATGTTTTATATTTCATTATAATTGGCAAAGTTAGGCACATACTGTGACAAAAGAAGCCCAAAATCTATAAAACTACAGTAGAAGTTCTTGCCGCCACACTAAATCATGAACTGGATTAACAGAAGGTAAGCGTTCGGTAAAGTGTTTTAAATGGCAATAAACATTAAAAGAAAGGAAAACTAGTTTTAGCCAACAAAAACAGTCCGCTTCTGATAGGTTTATAAGTGGTATTGTTCACTCCTAAGTATGTTGAACAAAATTGCCGAATAAAAAATAACAACAGGAAATAAATTAAGAATCGAGTTAAAGTATCTACTTCAACGCAAAGTGCATATGTATGTTTGTAACTTTTATTAACTTCTAAATTGCTTTTATCGATGTAATCAATAAAAGAAAGTAGGTAACGATTAACACTAACACCGCTATCTCTTAAATTCTTTTGTCTATCTTCAATATTTTCAAGGTGCTCTTCTGCTGTTTTTGATCATCTTTTTAACCGACTTCAAAGAGGAGGAGGTTCTCAAGTTCGTTGGTTTGCCCGTTTTTTTTTTTTTTTAAATGTTTGTACATCTATAACTCCTAAAGCACTTGCCCGATTTCCGTAATTTCTTGTCAACAGATATATATCATGAACGCGGAGGTCTTTTTTTAAAAAAGTGGGCGATATTAGACAAAAGGGCGTATCACTATTAGAAAAACACTGTATTTCAGTTAATATTGACACTAGGGTACTGTGTGGCAATATTAGAAACACACTATATATCGAAAAATATTGACACTAGGGTGCTGAAATTTAGTACATGGGTAAGCATAGTTATTACAAATTACGGTCAAGAAAGTGGGAATTATTCAACAATGGGGTGTGGCAATAACAGAAAAACTCTGTATGTCGAATAATATTGACACTAGGGTACTGAAATTTAGTACATGGGTAAGCACAGTTACTACAAATTACTGTAAAAAAATGGGCGTTATTCAACAAAGGGGTGTGTCAATATTATAACAATACCTCTGTAGCCTCTGCAGCCTCAGTTAATATTAACACTAGGGCACTCATATTTGGTATGCAGGTAGGTGGGTAAGTAGACTCATTACAAAAGTGGGCGCGATTGTACATAGAGTGTGGCACTTTAAGGAAAGTACTATATATCGGTTAATATTGATACTTGGGAACTGAAATTTGGCACAGGGCTAGGTAAAATCATTATAAAGTACGGTAAATGAAGTGGGCGGGATTAGAGAAAGGGCGTGGCACTTTAATAAAAATTGTAAAGAGACAGAAATGGAAAATACCCAACAAACTTTCAGGAATTAATAAAACAAATTTTTTAAGAACAAAGTTTCATGTTTGAAATTTTTCTCAAGAATACTATTACATAAAATTTTTCATATTCTCTAAAAAGGAAAAAATAAAAACTTTTTAACAAAAAAAAATCACTACAAAGTAAAAAATAATTTTAAATAACTTTTCCCATTAATTTCTTGGTCAAATTTTAAAAGTTATTTACATATATGTATTATAATATTGGAAATCTTATCATTTTCATTTTTTCTATTTTGTGTTATTATCATCAATATATTAATTGCTTTATGAACATGAAAGTTTTGCAAGCACACATATGTCCATTTGTCGTTTTCTCGCACAAAAGAATAAAACTCGCGCACAAAATCGCTCTCTTTTTTTCTGCCCATGTTGAAAAAGTAAAACTTTGAACAACCAATTGTATTTTAAGGTTTCAATATAATAAAAACCGACATTTTTTTTCTGTTGTTATTATTTTAATTTTTTTGATTTTGTTTCAACGAAACAAAAAAAAACTTTTATATCTGATTATATGTTTGAGGAAAACAAAATAATACTGGACAAATGATTTTTATTTTTGGGCGTAAAATAAAAATCGAGAAAAACCTTTATTTCTGAGCGAAAAAATAAAAATTGAGCAACTATTTTTATTCTATAGCAAAAAAATAAACCTCAAAAATAATTTTTAATCTTGAAAAGAAAAATAAAAATAAAAAAATAGCTTTTATTTCTGATAAAAATAATAAAAATCGTAAGATAATTTTCATTGTTGAGCTATAAAATAAAAATCTAAAAATAATAATTAAACTTTGAGTATTTGGATATCGCTTATAATAATTACGATCCTTGATTAAAAGATTTAATTTACTCTTGTCATTATATGAAATGGAACTTTTTTAGTAAGACTATATCAAAAAGTAAATCAATTAACCACTTAAAAATCAACCTTTTTTGGATAAAGTTTCACTTCTACCGTGGTGGCGACACACATATTTTGACGTAGAATACGTCATTCTCGGAGGATAGTAGACAATGTTGATGTCAGCACTTGTTGGTCTGCTTGATCCTCACTGGGAGAAAAATTCATGTTTGAACTCTCTAACTTATATAAATTTTACACAATTACATGATATATAAAGGCAACATTTGATGTTTCTGTTTGCTTTGGGCACTGCCAGTTAAATAAATATATTAAAACCAGCATTTGATGTTTCTGTTTGCTTTGCACATGGTTTTTTTTTAAAGCTTAGTATGCTGTAGAAACGAAAATTCCGCGGCATATAATTCCACACAGTGTAGAGTCAATATTTTTGTATAGAGAAAAAAGCAACTACAGTACAACCTTCCTCGTTGCAACTAGATAGATTTTTCCTATATAAAAAATGTAGTTTGCAAGCAAAGAAGAACAGAAAGGAAATAAGGTAAAATGCAAGTTTACGCAAATGTAAGTTGCGAGAATTGTGCAATTTTTTTTCTTTACATTTGCCTTTTCTAAGTGAACAATGTAAATTTTATGAATTTAAATTACAACTTGAACCTCTTGTCTGAAATATCGTCAACAACATTGGGAAGTTCCTGTATCGACATGGTATTTGTAAGATATATTGACAATATAAACTGTCACAAATATATTTCCTACTTTTCCTATCATAAGCCAATTTTAATAAAAATTTTCAATAATGATAATTAAATTTCATCTTGTACTGTATAAAAAGCCTTTAGTAATAAATTATTATTTATGTAATAAATTATTTATGTAATAAATTGTACTATCTTTTGACTAATAAATTATTAATATATGATATGGGAAAAAAAATCAAAAATCGTACCAACTTTTCGTATGTTTTAGTATCAATAAGAAGTGTATAGCTCGACTGTTTCTAATTTAACCCTAGAAAGATAATCTACGTCGATTTGACGTAGATTTTGTACATATTTTCAATATGTATGGAAAATATGAATATCTTTCTAGGGTTAAGTATTATATAATTCTACGTCTTGTATTACGACATAGTCGAAACTGCTGTATCTTTTTTTGCTAGACATTCTTAAATTTTAATTTAAAATAATTTTCAAATAATTGTTTGTCAACTTTCAAGGTTAGTCTTAGTAGAATGTAAAAGAACGTTTTCCAACATTAATGACGCGAAACCAAACTCCTATTGTTTTTTTTTTATTTTATTTTAAGTTATATTTCAATTAATGGTATTTAAATACTAAGAACCAGTTTCCTGCACATTCTTATCTTTTACCACCGCAACTCTTTTCTCAACCTGTCCGAACAGATAATCGGACAGAGATAATCTTAAAAAAGGAGACCAATAAATCCTTCCCACTTTTTAATCACACATTTTAATGGTTTTATTTAACAGTCTTTGATTTTATATGTTTTGGCCATAAACTTAGCAAGGAGAAAAAAAACACTGTCATTGGAATCTTTCAAGGACAGCCAATTGGAATTGTGTTGTTTAGTTAATGTCTCATTGGGGCTTCCCACTTCAGACTCCTGTTTAAGTTTATTTAATATTAAGTATGGCTACAAAAATAAATTTTAATACTATCATTAATCTTCTGCATTGAAATTTTTAATTTTTTACATAGCACTTTACGTTTGTCGTGCATCTTTTTTTTATGTTTTTATGGGGCTATAAACTTTCGTTAAGTTAATAAATGTTAAGTAAATAATGTTAACAACCATAATAGATAAAAATTATTTTTAGTAATTTTATTTAAAATAATATCGCTCATTTTCTGCAATAACGTTACAACTCAAAGAAATAGATTTTTCAGGAAAAGCATTTTAAGTTTTGAACAGTCAAAGGAAATTAAATCATCATTAACCGACTTCAAAAAGGAGGAGGTTCTCAAGTTCGTTGGTTTGTCCGCGTTTTTTTTTTTTTTTTTTTTTTTTTTAAATGTATGTACATCGATAACTCCTAAAGCACTTGCCCGATTTCCGTAATTTTTTGTCAACAGATTGATACCATGAACGCGGAGGTCCTTTTTTAAAAAAGTGGGCGATATTCGACAAACGGGCGTGTCAATATAAGAAAAACACTGTATTTCAGTTAATATTGACACTAGGGTACTGAAATTTACAGTAAAAATACTGGGGTAGACACAATTATTACAAATGACGATCAATAAAGTGGGCGTTATTTGACAAAGGGGTGTGGTCATATTAAAAAAACACTGTATCTCAAATAGTACTGACACTAGGGTACTGAAATTTAGTGCAGGAGTAGACACAATTTTTTAAAATTACTGTAAATAAAGTGGGCGTTATTCGATAAAGGGGTCCGGCAATATTAGAAACACACTATATATCGAATAATATTGACACTAGGGTGCTGAAATTTAGTACATGCGTAGGTACAGTTACTACAAATTACGGCCAAAAAACTGGGCGTTATTCAACAAAGGGGCGTGGCAATATTATATAAATACTATTTCTTAGTTAATATTGACACTAGCGTACTAATATTTGGTATGCAGGTAGGTGGGTAGGTAGACTCATTAAAAAAGTGAGCGGGATTGTACACAGGAAAGTACTATATTATGGTTAATATTGATACTTGGAAACTGAAATTTGGCACAGGGCTATGTAGAATCAGTATAAGGTACGGTAAATAAAGTGGGCGGATTATATAAAGGGCGTGGCACTAAAAATTGTAAAGATACAGAAATGGAAAATACCCAACAAACTTTCAGGAATTAATAAAACAAATTTTTTAAGAACAAAGTTTCATGTTTCAAATTTTCCTCAAGAATACTATTACATAAAATATTTCATATTCTCTAAAAAGGAAGAAATAAAAACTTTTAACAAAAAAAAACCGACTTCAAAATCACTACAAAGTAAAAAATAATTTTAAATAACTTTTCCCATTCATTTGTTGGTCATATTTTAAAAGCTATTTATATGTATTATAATATTGGAAATCTTATCATTTTTATTTTTTCTATTTTGTTTTATTATTATCAATATATTAATTGCTTTATGAACATAAAAGCTTTGAAGTCGGCTTAAATCTTTGACACACAATCATGATCTTTACCATCCGTGCACTATTTGGTGCCTTGGTGACACTGTAGTAATTTTAAAAGCTTTGTACACATTAAATTTCTCACTAAACTGGTTTGGGTGAGCTTGTAAAACTCATATTGAATATGATATAGTGTGTAACAGCTGCAGAAATAATGCATAGAACACATTGGCTACATTCAGCGTACTCAAAAATTGCCAACTGAAAGAAAAAAAATCGCTAAGAAGCTTTTATATTCATAAAGTTAATAATATTTTTATGATAAAACAAATTAGAAAAAATTAAAATAAAAAGATTTCGACATAGTTAGATAAGCGCCGACTTCAAAGCTTTTATGTACATAAAGCAATTATTATATTGATAATAATAAAACAAAATAGAAAAAATGAAAATGATAAGATTTCCAATATTATAATACATATAAATAGCTTTTAAAATATGATCAACAAATGAATGGGAAAAGTTATTTAAAATTATTTTTTACTTAGCAGTGATTTTGAAGTCGGTTTTTTTTTTGTTAAAAAGTTTTTTGGGTTAAAGTTTCACTTCTTCCGTGCTTATTTTCAAAATATGGACAAAACATCAAATATACAAGTTCTACTATTATGTAGATTAGAGCGGGTTAATTTTTTTTAAGAAATCGCAGGCGCGGGAAATGTTCTACGGATAATTCTATACAACTTTACTCAAGAAACCCTAGAATCTATCTAAAATCTATTTCGAGCCTCCGGTTTTTCAAAAAAAGGTATTAATCTGTATTTTGCTGCAATATCTGAAAAAATTATTCCACTTGTTGGAAAAAACTTTCGAAAAACTTCGTTTTACGTTTTTTAGAACCCATGTTTTATTTTATTTATTATTTATTTATTTTTGTTAAAAGTGAAATAGAGAACACTTCAATTTAGTCACCGTTACCGGAAATGGACATAAAGTCATCATCTTTATTCAGTTCCAATACGTCACATATGCCATCTCAATATATTAGTTCTCTTGGACCCTCACAAGATATCAGTGGTCCCAATTTACCAAGCATTCGTGACATATTAACATGTTACTCTTTACTTTGTGAACGCACCAAAAAAGAAAACAAAATATTTGCCTACAAAACTTTTACTTCTGAAGTCTCAACAAAGTTAACTGAAATTTAGAATCGTTTCAACATTGAAATAATAAATAAAAAGAGTGTTCTAGTGAAACTTAACAATTTAATTGATAGATATCAAAAAGAATCGAAAAATAAAAGTAGATCAGAGTATGTTATAAAAGTTTATGTGCCTATGTACTTCAACATAAAATACTACAGTTCTGTTGTATATGGCAGTCCACTCCTAGCTCAATTTATACGCTTCACACAATACGTACCATCCCATTATGTGAAATAGTCAACCCCACAATTCAGCGTAATTCATATTTTGCATCCTCAGAAAATATTTTGTTTGAGATAGTGCAACAAAAAATTTTATATTACCGTGAAAACCTTTGAAACCCCACAAAACTAAGAGTTTACAATAAAAAATATCAAATTAATTTTCAGTATTTAGATTATGAAAATATAATGGACTTGACAACATTTTCTCGAAACCACCGTTCCCAAGAAGCATTCCGTATGAACACTTAAAGGAATCCTTAGATATTGAATCACCACCACCACAGTCAACCATTTCCCGATTCACAAATTCCATGCCATATTCAAGAAACTGAAAGATTTGTTGAACTTTTGACAAGTACTTCTCGAAAAGTTGTTTGAAAAAATCGCGAGGCTGTTATGGCTGTGATCGCAAAATGTCGCAGATATACTTAGAAGAAATATTTTTCTTTCTTATGCATTATTTAGGTTTTTGATTTTATTGCTTCGAGTAGTGCAAAACACGTTTAATGCCACGGCACTTTTCTAGTCCGAAAAGCCAAATCGATTTCATCATATTTTTTCTGTTAACTTATGAATAAACATTGAATGCATATTTTTGGTTAATTTTAAATAAAATTTCTATTCGTATAAGCCAAACTTGATTGTTTATTTTCTTCCAGGAGGCCATCTATTCATATTTACACTGATAAACTACGAACTAGCGGCGCAAAAATGGCAAGTCAAGAAACTACGAGATAACTCGTATTGAGCTTCCTGAGGAAGAGCACTAATACGAGTCATGCCGTGTTGGGTAGTCAACGTGTTAAAAATAAAAACCATGGTAAAAACTTCTGACAATTTTTTATTTGGTGAAAACGATTGCTCAGAAAGTCTATAATTTCTTATTGAGTAGTTTTATAATATAACCCATTTCGAATTTTGATCAAATATTAAAATATTTCGAAATTTTTGTTAAATAAGGAAATAGGATGAAGATTTCCTTCCGAAAAAAACCCATAAGTTTTACCCTAGTGCAGGTTTTGTGCTCTGTCTGCCCATTTTTTCACATATTGCAGCAAAACACCAATTCAACCTTCTCTTGTAAAACCGGAGGCTCGAAATAGATTTTAGACTAAGGGTTTCTTAGTCAAAAATACTCAGAATTTTCCGTAGAACATTTTCCGCGCCTACGATTTTTTATTTTTTTTTCATTCTTACAAATTGACCCGCTCTAATGTACATGGTTTAATCCATATAAAGTGACAAAAAAAACTGGAGATTATCGATATATAATACGATCTAATCGGAAATATACTAAGGTGAATGAATCACAAATTCTACTCTCCTGCAAAAATTAAAGAAGATATCGTTGCCAAAATTGTACACAGCATAGATCATAGTAACACGAATGTTGCTTTGTAATTAACTCAATTTATATGTTTTTTGGGTTGTAACGTTATTGAAGAATACGAGCGATATAACATACGAGATACATGGGAACTCGTCTATTTGTGTCGAGAATATTTCTTCATACTATTACACTGTGTGTAATTTTTTAAGTCATGGCAAAATAACCATATACGGACACCACTACGTGATAAAAGACTAAAAAAAAAGACCCGTGTCTCCCAATTTTTCCCAAAGTCATGCACTTTTTTGTTTATGGGCCGCCAAAGATTTGGGGCCTCGGTATCATTTTCGCAAAAAAGTGATCATTTTCTCGGGCTCATATCGTGCAAACCGTTCAGAATTTCGATTTACTCTCTGAGGCAAAGTTGTAGCTCTTGTCATAAAAAACAAAAATTGCGAACATATAAAATCAAAAAAACTTCACCTTCCAGATCAAAATCGCAAAAAACTTAAAAAAATTCGATTTTTTTGACCTTTTTTCCCGTGTTCAGGTCCATAGGTAGCAAACCGTTCAAAATTCAAGGAAACAATCAACTACAAAAATTTACCTAAGATCTCAATAAACAAATTTCTAGAACATATAAACTTCCTGGGAATTATTCTTAACACCGTTTTTTAATTTCATTTGTTTTTTATTTACTTCAACATTGAGATATATGCTATCTATTACAAAAATATTAAAAAAAAGTATTCGTATTATGTTTATAATGTTGATGGCCCTGGACTTGCAAATCGCGCTCTCTTAAGTTGTGGATCCAAATCGTCGTCAGAATCGTCCGAATCTGACTCTGATTCAGAACTTATGGTGTCCACAGGCATGTTGCTTCCAGACTGCCCTCCATCATCAGCTCTTTCTTCTTCAAATACTTCATTAACATCATACAGGGTGATCTTGTGACTCCACCAACATACCTCTGCAAGCAATGCGTCGAGGTTTTTGCCTTTGTACTGTTTTTCCATGGGCATTGTGGTTTGGTGAAACCGTTCTCCTTGCTCATCGGATTCGGTAGGGAATTGTTTGATAAAATCGTCAAAATGAAAATGAAGAAAATGCAGCTTTAATGTCATCGATGCGCCGATTATCTCAAAATAATGCAGCATTTCTTTCACCCATTCTCTTGCTTCCGGTTCCGCGTCTCGATCCCCTCCCAAGACTCTGGTGCATACACGCTGAAGGTAAATCCATGCCATTGAATGATTTTCATCAAGCGATGAATTTTCGGCAAATTTTTCACTTTTGCGTGCTACCTAAACAGTGTTAAGAATCATCTCTAGGAAGTTTATATGTTCTAGAAATTTGTTTATTGAGATCTTAGGTAAATTTTTGTAGTTGATTGTTTCCTTGAATTTTGAACGGTTTGCTACCTATGGACCTGAACACGGGAAAGAAGGTAAAAAAAAATCGAATTTTTTAAGTTTTTTGCGATTTTGATCTGGAAGGTGAAGTTTTTTTGATTTTATATGTTCGCAATTTTTGTTCTTTATGACAAGAGCTACAACTTTGCGTCAGAGAGTAAATCGAAATTCTGAACGGTTTGCAAGATATGAGCCCGAGAAAATGATCACTTTTTTGCGAAAATGATACCGAGGCCCCAAATCTTTGGCGGCCCATAAACAAAAAAGTGCATGACTTTGGGAAAAATTGGGAGACACGGGTCTTTTTTTTTTAGTCTTTTATCACGTAGTGGTGTCCGTATATGGTAATTTTTTTTCGTGTTGCACTGTGTTATTATTTGTTAACGAGATGTCTGCGTTCAAACATTCAGATATCTCGTTAACAAACGATCATAGTGCAATTTTTTTTTCTAGTTTTTAGTAAATTAACAGGCGATGGTGGAAACACATAGTTCTTTACATTTTTGTTTGTGAAATATTTATAAATGTGATACTCTTTTATAATTATTTTTTTTCTGTGTACTTATACATTTACTATATGTTTGTACTGCGGTTTTCTATTTTTAAATTAATATCTTTGATATTTATAAGCGAAGCTTATCGAAATATCAAAGAATTTAAAATAATATATCAAGAGATTTAAACTTCTATAATAAATTAATTGAAATTATCGAAAATGGGGTTTTATTCATCCTTTTTCAATTGGATTCAGTCTTATTTGCAGGATAGAATATAATGGACCTTGTAACGGACCCTTGTTTTTTATTCTTTTAGTGTGTATTAAACTTAAAGGACCTTAAATTCTTTATGAAAATCCTGCTCTACTGAGCAGAGGCGCAACCAGGAATTTGTTTTCGGGGGGAATTATAACTATATGTATATAAAAGAAAATGTACGTAACTATAGCGGCTATTGTGTAATGAGTCCAAATATTGCACTCAAAACGTTAATTCTATCTCAATGGCAACAAACAACAGGGGGCATATAGGTTACAAATTTAAAAAAAAACCGACAGATTCTTTAACCTCGAAAATCGATTTTTTTTCAAATGCCCGCCATTTTGTTTTTTTTTCGGAGGAAAAAAATTATCCTAGTTCAGGTGATAACCAAGGATTATTTGATTTTTTTTTTTTAATTTTTCCTTAGATATTCCAGACTGGTGATATCCTGCACACCGTCATATTTTTGGCATTTTTTAAAAAAAACTCAAATAACGCTTTTTTGTATTCTTTAAATGTTAGTAAATATGTGTGCAAAATTTGAGAACGATATCTTTTTTCCTTCTATGAAAAAAAATTCCCGATAAAAAATGTTTTTTTTAAATTTGTAACCTATATGCCCCCATAATGATAAAATTTTATAAATAGTTATTTATTAGAATAGAACAAATTTTATTTATTATTTTTACATTCAAAAGACTTTAGTTACAGGATTAAGGCGAAAAAGAATAATTAAAGAAACTAACTTATATTTTTAAATGCAGTTTAAAATAATATCCACTGATGGTGTCCTTTTTCTGTACAGATAAAGCAATGTGAGGTCGTTTAGTCTATCTTGCAACATCGTGCTTCTTAAATAGGTTTTGAGTCGGCGAAGTACTGAAAATGTTCGTAAATTTTCACATGAAGTTACTGGAAGAGTTGCAAGGATAATAAGTAAATTATATACAGTACTTTTCGCTCAAAGCGAACTTCAAGGAACCGGGCAAAATGGTTCGTTTTAAACGAAGTTCGCTTTAAATGAAGACTTGAATTAATCAATTCTATGTGCACATTAACTCCTTTGTAAATTTATTAAAAACATGTTGAGATGTTTTAATTTAAAAAATGTATTTTTAAAAAAATCAGTTAGTTTAGTTTGCTTAGTAGCAATATTAGTTTCAGTTAGATACACTTCCACTTGAGCCAAGTGGTCAAGAATTTGTTATGGAGTGTCGCGCGACTGAAGAAAATTTCTTACATAGCTTACGCTTCACACTGCATCCACGTCAGTTGCGACTTGGATTGGCTCTACGTTGTCTGTATCGTCATCGTCTTAGGTCGTCATCACCAGCGCAAACAGACTGCACAATAGCTTTTCGTCCAATTTTTCCGTATTTAAAAGGTCGTCATCAAAACATTTGTAATCGTGTTCCAGCAAACAAACATTAAACTTAAGGGAATTCCCGGATTGGAGACAGGAAAAATTAAGCACTGTGTGTTACAGTGTTGTCAAAGCAAACATTATTTTTACATAGCGGCACTTTTTGATTCCTTTTAACCGAAAATAAACAAGTTTTGCATGCAAATAAAGTTCGTTACAACCGAAAGTTCGCTTTAAGCGAGTTCGTAATAAGCGAACAAAAATGCATGGTTTATTGGAATAAAAACGCGTACTTTTGAAATTGGTTCATTTTAGGCGAAAGTTCGCTTTAAACGGGTTCGCTATAAGCAAAAAGTACTGTATTTGGAAATATAACTGAAAAACTGTGTTTTTACCATCATAATCTTTTTTATTACTTATTTTATACCAAGCATTCAGCTCATTTTTTAGGTCATCAAAACCTCCTTCCAAATCATCTTTATAAAATGCGATTAGTTTTTCAAAAGCGCCTAAAGCTTCAACATTAAGCGATTTTTTTGCATCAGAAAAATTTGATTGAAATCCAATTAGAATGTCTCTATGTTTTAAAAATCTGTCACTCGGGCTTATGATAAATGTATCCAAGAAAGGTATGTAAATCGATATGCGATAATACGATTCAACACATTGTGCGTCAGGGTGGAAAGATGCAACTTTTGGTCTCGTCAAAATGAAGCCATTGGTTTCTGCTTATTTTTCAGCATTTATATACAATTTTTTTAATTCTATTTCAACATTATCTCTTAAATTTTTTCTTCTTGCAAACTGATATTGGCTAAATCGACTGCTTGTGTCAAATCAATGTTTCGAGTTTGAAGAAATTTACATAAAATATATGAATAACCAAATACTTGGTTAATACACTGCAAAGATATAAGAAAGTCTGTCCTTTGTAATTCACATTTCAGTAAATTGGCTTGCCTGGATGTGTTTGTATCTTCCCAACAGAAATTTTGCCTAATGCCAATATTATGGCATCGAAAAAAATTCACAAAAACCGTAACCGAGTTGTGTCTCTCAATCCATCTAGTAGGGCAAATTTTCTTCAGTTTTTGATGACTACAAATATTTAACTCTTCGAGGCACTGTTTCAAAACCACTTGCAAAACCATTGAAAGGTCTAGTACTTCTTCATTGAAATTCATCATCGTAATACAAATCGGTAAATCAGTGCAATAGATATAGCAAAATTATCAGAAAAAGAACAGATTTTCATGTTTTTGCCTATAGCTCAAAAACTCGAGCTGATGGAGAAAAATGGAGTCTATATCTGAAATCAGGAAACCCAATTTGTCTATAATCGGCTGAAAAATCTCCGGCACCAAAATGTCTGTCGCGAAGTGTTATGCTTCAACCGCAATCGATTTGAATTTTAAATTTGGTTTTTTCGCGCTTTTGATACAAACATGTTATTACTTATCATGTTTTTCTTTATGTGACAATAATTTGAGGGGTTTTAAACCCCAAAACCCCCCTTTGGTTGCGCTTCTGCCACTGAGATTGCTGATCTGCAAGCGGACATTTCAAGAGTTGTGATCTGGAGCCAAATCAATGGCCTTGCGTTAAACTTCTCAAAATGATTTCATATAAAACTTTCTAAGCTCACGTTGAATACATTGTCCAACCCATACTTATCATTCAAAAATCCAATTAGTTCCTACGTATTGTGATCTGGGTTATCTTCGATTCTAAATTTACATTTATTGACCATGTCAATTTTCTTATTCCTAAGGCTTACTCTTTGTTGGCCTTATACGTAGAAATAGTTCAGAGTTTTCGGATCCGCATACCCTAAATATGTTGTTTAGTGCGTTTGTGAGGTCGAGACTTGAGATCGGATCCATTATTTGGTCCCCTTTTTATTTTTCAACATCTTTAAGACTGGGAAAAAATACAAAAAAAAACTTTACTGGATATGCTCTGGGTTTTATAAATTTTCATGATCCGTTGCCACCTTATAGTTCACGCTTATTGTTTTAAGGTCTTAAATCTTTAGAATCAAGACGGAAGATTTCGTCGCACATTATTTCTGGAATAATTGACTGTCATTTTTTATTAGAGCTTATTTCTTTCAATATTCCATTAAGGCCTGTTGCTACTTGGAGCGCTCGGTATTGGAGTGTAAATTTAAAATTTTTTACAGGAAAACGGTAAGAGATAATGGAAAAATTTGTTTGGGATGAATAAATACACTCAAAAAAAATTTTTACAAGAAATGTCTTATAAATACATTTTAAATGTATGAAACTTTACTTTGAAGTTTTATACATTTTTATACCTGGTTACCACCGTTACACAAAATTACCTTGTCCGATTATCTCCAAATTTTAACCGCATATTTTCCACATGTAAAGTTTCCGTGTGAATTAAAATATTGTAAACATTTTTATTTTTTCTATATTTGCACAAAATCCAGAAAAAAACATGCGTTTTTTACGATTTTTTTTTTTTTCAAATCTTCATAATTTTTTTATTTTTTTGCCAAACTTAAAAATTTAGTTAGTTTTTCTAGGTGCTGGCAAACTTTAGTTATTATGGTAACCATCAGGTCTTTCCGATATCGATACGTCAACTTCAAATTAAAATTTCATACATAACAAATGTTAAATATTAATAAAAAAAACTTTTTTTGCAAATATTTTTTATTGTATTTATTTACCCCAAAAAATTTTTCCATTATTTTTCTGTAAAAAGTTGTGTATTTTGCACGAATTCGATATCTTTGGTCGTAAACCAAATATTTATTATAAATATTTCCTTAACCTAATTGTACAATTATTTTTATTACTTATAAATTACATTGTATTATTATATTTTTGTAATCAATTTTTAAGAATTGTAGTCTGTAAGGATATCTGTATCTAAAGACTTATTGAAAAGAACTAAACCAAACTAAACTAAATTGAGCTTCGTCTTCATTCTTGAAGAACTCAGCATGTTTTTTCAAAAAATGGCTTTTTTCAAAACTTCATTAAAGCCAGGCAGCAGAACTTTAATTTTCTTGTCGGAAATTGTGGTTTTCGGGATATCATCTCTATTGGAGAAATTGTTGTGGGCGTCGCCATTCAGAAGCATAGGGAAGTGTTTCATATGTAACACATGGTCCAATAAGTCCCGAGACTAAGTAATAAAAAAAATTTTTTTTGCAAATATTCTTCTTTTACCATAAGGTCCACTGTGCATGATGCTTTGAACTTGATTGTTATGCACCGAAAAAATAGATAGGCAAATAAATAAGAATTTACTAAATAAAGTAAACACTGAGTTTTATATTATATTTTTGGATCGAAAACTCGATTCTTTGGAGGTTTTTGTTTTAGTTAGATTTGAATTTTAAATTTATTAGTTTTTTATTAAAAACAAAGACTGTTTTAATAATTTGAGTTGATTTTGTATTTTGATTTAAATTTAAAAATCAAAACAAAAACATGAAAATAAAATTAAATTGAAGCTTCCCAATAAACATTTTGACGAGGGGTGGTTCGTTAACGAATCGCTTATGTGTAAGCCTTTAATTTATTTAGCCGCTTAACCAAAACGCACGCTTCGACACTTCAACAACGAATGAATTTATTTCTGCTTAGCGAGTTATAGTTCACAATCATTTTCTTATATTCTACCAAACATATTCACAATAGTTAATTATTCTGCTACATCTCGGCCAATCTGACCTTAAGCGATCATCCTTGATCGCTATATACCATAAGACTTAAATACATAAGACTATAGACCATAAATACACTAACATAATACATAAAATCCTATAATGCATGGCACATAAATATTAATTTTCCTTTTAATTAAATTATTCCTTATATAATTCTGTAACTAATCGCAATTTATATATACATCAGTACCCTAGGGTTAAAACATGCTAAGTGCCGCTTTGCTGTTTATCTTTCCACAATTTGATATAACATGCTTCGACGACCCCATTATACGGTATCTGTGTTATCTGACAGTTCTCTATATCTCTGATGACATATCGGTCATTCGGTAGTATTTTATGTATACGGTATGGGCCTTTGTATTTTGGCAAAAGTTTCTTGTTAACACCCACCGTTGTGTCCACATTCTTTTTTGTGATAATTGTCAAATTTTTTTATTACATTTTCAAATGGTGTTTTATTTAAACATAAAGAAATATTAAAAAGTTCAAGAAAATCTCTTCCCAAAAGTATTGGAAATGGTAATATGTCATCAGCTAATATAAATAAATTCAAAGGTTTAGTTACATTATTAAAATGAATCAAACAGCGTGTTTTGCCAAAATGTTTAATGGTCGAATTGCCAATCCCTTTATATTTAGAATGTTGTGCGCTGTTTAATTTCAAATATGGTTTAGCTGCAACCGCTAGGGATCGCCGAACAAAGCTACTGGAACTGCCCGTGTCCAACATACAAAAAATAGAATCAAATTGTGGATTTTCTACTTGGTCTTCATTCAAAGCGACACTTACCATTTGCCTATAATCAATATGTTCAGCTGATTTGTCATTATCCATTACAGTTGCCACTGCCTTGCTGGGACAATCCCGAAATTGGTGATCAGATCTTCCACACTTAAAACAGGAACCTCTTGGACGCTTTTCCTTCGTACAGTTGTATGCGAGATGGCCGAACGCTGAACAGTTATAGCACCTCATATTTGGCAAAACTTCTCCGCTGCCCGCTGTATATACCGTCTTGCTATCTCCCATTAATTTTTCATATTTTGGAATAATTTTTTTAAATTCTGCAATCGACGAAACATTGTAAAATATGGACGCTTTGGATGTCCTATCTCCTAGTCCTTGTATAATATATTCAACCAAGTCAGATTCGACCACCGATGCGTCTCTTGCGATTTCTTGCATAACCAGCACATAGTGATGCAAACTTTCCTTGTTTCTTCTCCATGTACGTTTTTCCAATTTGTTAAAAATATCTTTAAGGCTCACTGGTTTATAAAATTCTCCTAAAAGCTCCTCTTTCAACTGGTCCCAAGTTTTTACAGAGCTCATCTTCAAAAACAAAGCAGCACTTCCAGTGAGCATTCTACGTGCAAAGAAGAATTTGTCCTCATTAGTACATTCATACACCGTTGTAACGCATTCAAAATCAGCTATCCATTTCTTCACGTCAACATTGCTTTCGCCGTCGAACTTAGGCACGGCCGCTTCTATATCACTGATGTTCATGGTAAAATTACGAGTAGCATGCTGGGATTCTAGAAGCTGCAACTCTTTTTTCAATCGCATTATACGCAATCGCTTGGTCAACCATTGCTCAACTTGATCATAGTCCTCAACATCATCTTCGGTAACATTGCCATTGTGTGCACTTTTTTGTGAATCCTGCTGAAACATTCTTAAATCGCCTTGCTCAGTCGTTGATATGTTTGCGTGCTTCTGCTTACACGTTGCTTTTGCTTCACTTACATTAGCCATGCTTGCATTCAAATTTAACGATTCACGGTGTTCGAACTCGCTACGCTGCTCAGAATCTGTTACTAGTTGTGTACTCGTTGTGTTGTTGGTAAATTTGTTAGTAGCGACGCTTCCAACGGAATTTTCCGTTACACCACCATTTGCTTCTGGGACTAAACAAATTTGATCTGCCTCAATAGACACTGCAGCTGTTGAGACCACGGGGTTCTGAAATTGGTCAACAATTGCTGCACTCACTGCTTGCGTACCAACCGTGCCAGTGGATAAATCACCACCGCTGACATTCGCACTACAGTCTAGCGCTTCACCACCAGTTTCAGAAGCATTTGCATCCTTAGAAAAACCAATCACTTGCACCATGAGCTTTTTGAGTTGGCAAATGGTCGCTGTTTCCGGGAATTTTATCCCAGCGTCTCGCAAACTTCTTGCAATTGTTTCTCTTGGAACACTGTCCATTCTTAAGCACTTAGAATTTTCACACTTCTACTTATTGTCAATATACTGTTCACTGCTTCTTTTTTATCGTAAGTTTTATTTATATTTTTCACTACTTCTTTTTTTTTTTTTTTTTTTTTTTTTTATCTTAAGTTTTATTTAAATTTTTCACTGGTTATTTATCTTAAGTTTCTATTTATTTCACCCCACATCTGATGTTGTAAGCCTTTAATTTATTTAGCCGCTTAACCAAAACGCACGCTTCGACACTTCAACAACGAATGAATTTATTTCTGCTTAGCGAGTTATAGTTCACAATCATTTTCTTATATTCTACCAAACATATTCACAATAGTTAATTATTCTGCTACATATGAAACTTTTTTTTGTATTGTTTTCGAATAGTTTCGTTACGACTGCATCATAGGTTGGCTTGATGCTTAAAAAAAGCACCGATTGAAATTATGACTTGGTAAAATTCCATTGAAGATGTTTTTGGCCCAATCTAAACAAAGAAACAATTTTTTTTTAATTAAATATTTTTTTTGTCAGTCGCTATCGAATCGCCTTTCAACAATTTTATAACTCGTTAGTGAATCAATTCTTTAAATTTAAGCGATTCGTAAGCAATTTGCTTCTCTAATTTTTAGCAATTCATTTACGAACCATTACTTTTAGTTTTAGCGACTATTTTCAGTTTTAGCGTTACCGAGTGACTTCAATTATATTTAACGATTCGTGAACTAATTCTTATGTCCCCAATTATTACCGATATTTAGTTTATGTTTCTTATTTAATAAACAAAAAATTTGTTATTGCTATCTTATATATTAATACGTAAACACAACATTTTACTTTCCTTTATACCCCTTTTAAAGACAACAAATTCGAATGAAACTTATATCATTTGAAAGTTCTGGTTCATACCAAGTCAGGCCCGTAGACAAGGGGGGTTTTAGGGTTAACCCCCCCCCCCCCCCCTTATGGTCCAAAAAGTATAAAAAATAATATATTAGCATTAATATAACTTTGCCAATGTGCGAATACTTGCTGCACGTGCGTCTTTTTTCTCTTACAGTGCAAACTGCAAGTGTAAAGAGCAACAGCGAAAACATCAACACGCTTAAGTATCGAAAAAAGTTCTATACTTTCAATTGAACTTTGTCTACCACCAGCAATTTAAGAATTTATTGCGTTAACAGGTGTTACGTGAAAGTGGTGAAATTTTGATTGAGTTTTGTTAGATTTCAATTTCAATTCCAATTTCAATTTATTTATCCAATATTTCTATTAATACAGTGCTTATATAAAATAATATTTATGAGATCTATCAGAGATATTACATCAAATATTACTTATATCTAGTTCGATTAACGCAATGACTTTATATAACAGCAATCACTTCTTAAAGGCAAAAATGGGATAAAAGACCTTTATTTGAAAAAAAAAAAGATAAAAACAAAAATGTCAAAAAATATCTCAAAGAACTTAATTGCATAAAGCTTGAATATTTTCGAGAGTTTTGTTAGATAAGTTTAAGAGTTTCTATTGTTAATTTTACCGTGCCAAAACTACAAAAATGATTCTACTTAATTAGCTGCAGAAACCAGAAGTAAAAAAGGCTAGAACGGTGGAAAGTAAGTGCTTGATTTAAATGATTTTTTTTCCTTTATTAAAGCGTAAATGTGTTAAAAAGTTGCCGAATATTTCTGAATGTTTGAAAGCTGTGTTTTTTTGGTAGCGTGTTTGCATTGATTGAATATTAATGGATTAACTTTTTGCTCGATGCGGAACCGACAAAATCCGAATAATATTATATTTCATCTGTATTGCAGAAAACGTTCAAGAAACTTTGGAATCTGAAAAGCCTTCAGAACTTCCTTTGTAACCTGCAGTTGAAGAAAGTTTTAATGTTGACAGCTATGTGGAAAGCGGTAGTACAAGTTGTGGTATTAATATTTTACTTTTAATGTTTATAACTCTAAGTTTGTGTGTATAGTTGTTGAAGTTGTTCCAGAAATATCATTTGATTTATCGGAACTGCCTTCGACTTCGAGAGTATATCAATGTCCAAATAACGATATTTCCAAGTTGATGAGCAATATTTCTGATTCGAACCGCCTTGAAAGTTTTCAAAGTATTTATGTGCCTCCCCAAATTTTAATTTTCCTGCCAGCGGTTCTCGCAAACTCCGATTAAGCATACTTGGTTGAACCGTTGGCTAGTAGCCTATTACATTCCGTGTTAATATGGGATATTGGAGTGTTTCATTCAATCAATAATTGAAATTCGATTGGCACCATTTGTTATCGATCATGAATGTTCGATAAAAAATTAATTTCGGGTGGAATCGTGATTTTAGGGCGGGACGAAGTTTGCCGGGTCCTCTTGTATAAATATATAAAATAAACAAAAATAAAGTAAATTCATTTTTGTTTTTTGTATTTGGTGTACAAAAAAGTTTTAAAGTGTTTTTTTTTTCAAGTTTGTCGCTTTATTGTGAAAAATTTGTTACAAATTCATTTTTCAAAGTATTGTTCATTTCTAGCCACTAAGTTTTCACATCTTTCTAGTAATTATATAAAAAATACGTTTTCATTTATCGATATCAAAAACTATCGATATTTTTTTTAATCCAAACCCCCCCCCCTTAGGTAAATCCTGGCTACGGGCCTGTACCAAGTGCACAATATAATTTTTATTCAAAATTTCTGTCATTAAGATAAGATAAGATTCGTCTCGGTGAATCGGTATCGAATTGCTTTCTTTATTTTTGGAGACTCGTTAACGAATTGCTTCTTATAGTTAGGCGAATCGTTAATGAATTCCTTTTTTCGGATTTGACGATTCGTTAACGATATTATAAGTGATATTATAAGTGATTCTCCCGCTCTCGATATTATAAGTGAATCGCTTCTAACAATTGCTAATGAATTAAATGTACGAGAATGCGATTCGTAAACGATAAAATTAGTGAATTATTTTGTTTGTTGGGTTAAAATAAAATATTAAACAGACGAGCTTTTTGTTCAGTGCTAAGAGTGAGAATCCACTACCACAAGCTCAAAATTACAGAAAATATAATAGTATTGGTGTGCCCATCACTGCTCTACAGCAGTGATTACGCCTTTTGATTACGCCTTGCTTATAAGTATGGTCGAAAAAATGAGCTTATGAAGCAACAACAATGTTAATTGTAATATAGACAGAATCTATTTCTTTTTTAATGAAATTCCTTACAGTAAAATGCTAAAAATAATTAAATATGTAAACATAAGCATATGTAAATAAATATAATTCAGTGTCTATGACGTAGTACTCGCAAAATAAGCGATACTTCGTCTTTATACGAAAACACGAACGAGGAAATGAGACAAATGCTGTTGCTGTTTTCGACTCAGACTCAGTGCTGCCAAACAGTAGCAGCGGTGCTGCCATCTCTTATCAAGTAGCTGATAAAAAGCTTTTGCGCACAAAAGTTGCTAAGCTCACATTACAAAGGTTGAAGTTTTGTTAAAACACTTATCAAGATCCATTTTTGTGCCTCTTTTTTATGTGTGATGGTACCACGGCTACGACAAAGTAATGGTTATGCTAATTTGATGAAACTAATTATCCATATCAGCTAACCAGGAATAGCAGAATACCTTATATTGTTTATAGCTGGAAAATTATGTGCGAATTAGTTAATAGTTGTTAATATGAAATCTATTTACATATATAAAAATAGTGCTCTCCGCAAAATCGCCCAAAAAAAATAATGAAAATTCACCCAATTTTTTTCCATACGAATTTGGGTGATTTTTCATATGAAAAAACACCGAAAAAAATTGGGCGATTTTGCATTTTTGTTGGGTAAAATTTCGTTTTTTGCTTTTGGGCGAAATTTCACCTTTCGTTTTTGGGTGATTTTTCGTTTTCTTTGGGTGATCTTTCGTTTTCAATATTAAACCTTAAATGCACAAGGACCCCGATTTTTACCGAAAAAATATATTTTATGTAAAATTGAGTAAAAATAAAAACTGCGTTTTTAGTTTTGAACATTTTTTTTAGTTTTCTATTTAGATCGAAATTTTTTGATCACTAAAGGACATGTTTTGAAAGCAGTCAGTATTTTTTCCTAATCAAAATTATTTATCTGTTCCTAGAAGTTAAACTGTTACATAATTTTTTAAAAAAGTATGACAAATAGAAGAAAAACCATATTTTTAATTATTTAAGGCTTATAATATTCTAAATAATATAGAACCGATTTGAAAAAATCAAACCAAAAATATAGCCGTAAGCCAAAGATAACGGTATTTAAAGTAAAAGCAGCGGATCTTCTTTGCTTGAGTTTGCTTGGTCAAGTCAAAGGAAATATTTAGTACCGCGCACGCGCATCACGACGCGGCGGATCGCGCGTATCGCGGCGCGGCGGATTACGCGTAGTGCGACGGATCGCACGTGCCACCCGTCGCCCCGCCGTCATTTTTTCTTTTTGAAATTTTTTGATAACCAAAGAAACTTGTTGTTTTGAAAAAGAATCAGTATTTTTCCCTTGTACGAAATGTTTTTATAGATTTTTAAGTATGAGATTATATAAAATTAAAATGAACTCATTTTTTAAATTTAACGCACTTCCTACATAAATAGTATTATAATATAATATCCACATAAAAAGTATTTATATCATCAAATGATTGAATTAAAATAGACTTTAAAAAAAATACTGGCCTTGAAAATGCTCATTTCGTACAAGGGAATTTCGTATATCGTGTGGGAACACAATGTAAAATATTGGGCGATTTTTAATTTTTTTGGGTGAATTTTCGTTTTTGTTTTTGGGTAATTTTTCCAAAAATTTGTGGGCTTTTTTTCTTGGGTAAAATTTCGTTTTTTCGTTTTGGGCGATTTTTCATAAATTTTTGGGTCATTTTTCATTTGGGTGATTTTTCCTTTTTTTTTTGGGCGATTTTGCGGAGAGCCAAAAATTAGTGTACATTTTTATGTCATCACTTACTGCGGAAACGGGTCGACCGATTTCAACCAAAATTTCAGGGTACGTTGGGAAAGTTTGCACGAAATTGGCCCATTAGTTCCGGAGATATGGTATTTCAAAGATTTTCCCATGTCTATATATATATAAAAAAAGTCGTGATTTGTGTTTGT
The DNA here is from genome assembly GCA_943735915.1 of Pherbina coryleti. Classification (NCBI taxonomy): domain Eukaryota; kingdom Metazoa; phylum Arthropoda; class Insecta; order Diptera; family Sciomyzidae; genus Pherbina; species Pherbina coryleti. Next base: position 102,712,635 of record OX030949.1, on the reverse strand, counting down.
AATTTTATAACTCAAGAACGGAGCGTCCGATTTGCTTGAGGTTTTCTTTGTTGTGTTCTTATTGGCCGTACCATGGTTCGTATGTGAACATTTTTGCCATACCTCCTTTTACCGCCCACAAATTAATGAAAACGTTATATTTCAGATGGCTTTGGTCTTATCAGACTAAAATTTAGTACTTTAGTTCATATGGTTACTGTTGGCAACAGTACTACAAATGGGGGGAGAGCTATACAAATATTCTGGGGGTTCCTCCTCTCTTATATATGTATATCTATATATATTCTTATCTATCTTGGTTTGTTCGGTTGCTTAAAACTTGAAAACGATTGGGCCAAATTGGATAATTCCTTTTGCAAATATGTGACATCGAATATTTTTGGAATTATAGGTCACACAGCATCAAAATTTGATATTCGAATGAAATTTTTCCGAGCCGTTCCACTGGTGAAAATTTAAGGGCGTTGGACGAGGAGTGTAGCACTTTTTCAGCAGCCCAAATTTAAAGTATAACTCTCGAACTATAAGTCACATACACTTAACTCGGTAAAAACGTAATATTTGGTTGTGTACTTTCACTGGCAAAATTGAGTGATCATTTGACAAGTTGGCGTGGCACTGCCGATACAATTCAAATTTAGGTATCGAATAGCTTTGGAAGTAGAAGTCACATAACATTGAAAATCAGAATGGAGAATGTATTTCTGCAAGAGAACTGGGACGGGCATAGGAAAAGGGGTTATGGCTTCGACCACACAAATCAAATTTTTGATATTGAATAGCTTTGGAACTAAACGTCGCATGCCAATAAAACTCAGTATGGAGTTACTAATTGCCAAATTCTTTCTACTGGAAAACTGGTACGTGCATTGGAAAAGGGGGTGTGGCCCGATTTTCTATACAGAATATCTAAAAAATACAATAAATAAATAACTGGCCATTTCAGCCCTTGAAAGGACTTTGACCTAGCTTCTTATATTCAATTGTGTTGTGCGTGTTATTAAGTTTGTACACAATTGACCGAGAACCGGACCTACATGATTAACGCCGACTCCGAACGGCGATGAACGGAATGTTCTCGTTCTCAAGAAGCTTTACATGGCATTTTGATTACTCTCTGAGGTTTGCCATTGTCTGAAGAGAGGTGGTGGCCGTACAGAAAAATTATTTTAATTCAAATAATTTTCTGTCGCTGCTGGGGTTCGAACCTGGGTCTCCAAGTATGTTGACATAGCGGCCACGCACTTTAACCAACTACGCCACGGACGCCATACAGAATAGCTATGGAAGTTAAAATCACAGGACATTTAAACTAATAATGGAATTGCTACCTGGGAGTGAAGTTCTGCTACTGAGAAACTATAACGGACATTAGAACATGAGCGTGGTGTCAGACTAAGGAACTAATAAAAGTTTTGAATTTACTTATTATTTCCAATATATTTGCAGCAACGCGCGCCGGGTACCGCTACACTAAGGGAAAAAATATTAAATTTATCCAAAAACTTTTTTAATTTATCCAAAAAGCGAGCCATTTTTGCACCAATAACGCATTTACTTAAATCGACTACGTAAATATTTAAAACTTATTTAAATACTTTTTTATTTAAATAAAATATTAAAATATTTAAACAGAATTTAATAAAAAATATATTAAAATTATGCACGAATATATTAAAATATTTTTCAAATATTTACTATTTGAAACTAAAACTATCGCATTTAAGGAAAATTTATATAAAAATATTGAAATTGAAAAACAATTTATTTGAATATTTCCCACGAGCTGTGTCCATTGAATGCCATTTGGTGGTATATTTTATTTTCCTTTTTACTTTTTTCGTTTTCTAATTTTTACTATTTTTGACAGTTGGTGCAATAATATGGCATCAAATGTCAAAAATAGTATAAACTATAAACAGAAAAAGTAAGCTAGAGAATAAGAAGGAAATTATGCAGGTAAATGACAACCGGCTCAAGAACCTCTTGAGAAAATACCGAGTTGTCAATCCACCCTACATGATTTCATCATGCATCGCACTCGCAAATCATATTTGCCAAACTTACAGGTTATATTACCCTTGCAATATTAACTAAATGAGAACTATAAGACCTCCAACTGCAAGAAATATACTGCAGGAACAGAGTGCGATGCTGTTGCTGCTTGTCGGAATATGTGTGTACGTGTGCGATGCTGTTGCTGCTTGCTTGTATGGAATATGTGTGTACGTGTGTGGTATAAATAAAATTCAAATACGGGAAAAAAACGAGTTGTAAGGAAAACATTTGATTTATCCACGTTAATATTTAAATAAAATTTATACTCAGGCGTGGATAATGCTAATATGCGTTATTTCCCTTAGTGTAGTATACAATAAAAAACAGAATTCGGGAAAATACTCAAATGTGCCCCTTTCGAAATTCACGATCAATCGCCACATTGGATCCGCCATTTTGTATTTTTTTGTTTTAAACATCAAATTTCACAGCAACGACCTCAAAACCCTTTTGCACCAAATTTTGTACAAATCAGGTAACATTTTGAATTTTCGATCGGCATATTGGATCCGCCATTTTATATTTTTTTATTTTTGATATCAAATTTGACATCAGCGACCCTAAAAACCCCCTTTCACAAAATTTTGTACAAATTGGGTAACATTTTGAATTTTCGATCGCCCTAGTAGATTCACCATTTTGAATTTTTTATAATTGACATCAAATTCGAAATCAGCGACCCAAGAACACCTTTACAATAAGTTTCATACACAAACGATTATACATATGTTGAGTTATGGCCAGTCATTCGAGTCAGCTGGCCCACAGTGCATTGCAAGCAAAGTATGTGAACTAGTGCTATCAATGTATAACTTGTAATTATACAATCTATTTCATCTGTATAATTGTTATTCCAACCCAAAAAAATACCTAGACAAAACGTTGATTTTCGATGTATTCATTCGGAAGTGACCCATTACATCAAAACACTCATTACAAAACGCAATTTTCTCTAACTGGGAAATATCTTGAAATCTTTCCTACTTACTTGTTATTTGTCTCCATACTCATAGTCAGACCAAAATGTTGCCAAATATTTAGGAAACAAATCAATGTTATATTCTAAAATTAGTTTCTTAGAGTACAGCTTAATGATGTCCTAGCGAATTTCTTGTTGTTTAAGCATTCTTCATTACTATGCTTTGTTAGTGTTTTGCAATGATTCGTTGCGGAATTATTAGACATTTACAAAACCTTTAGTATCTTCTACGAAGAACAAACTAGGTATTGCTTAAAATTAAAAAAGTTTATCGTTACTCAAATAAAAGACGTAGCAAATTATAATTTGGTGTTGATGGAGTGGTGATTTATGACAAAAGTATTCGTAAGAAATATTTGAGTCATAGTGAGGGAATTTGAATAAACAAGAAAACAACATTTGGCTATTTTTGGAAATAGCTTAAGTATCACTCGTAAATTTCAACTACATGTTCTGATTGATGAGTAGTAAATTTAATGTATTTAAAGACAATCACGAGATTCTTATTAGGAGTTCAAAAATATCTTCATTGTTATTATTTTTAAACAACTCAAAGTTATAAGAATAGTTGGAGGTACCTGAATAAAAATCGAAAGAAAGCTATACAAATACACTAGACGAACTCATGATAAGGCCAAACATAGAAAGAATTTTTTTGGGTGTACAATGTTAAAAAAGGCTGGTAACTCTTATGTGTTCAAAACATGTGGTCACAGTTCACAATTGTGTAACGGTACTTTCTTTAAATTTGCTTATGTTGTTTGCATGTTTTACAACGTTTGATAGTCTGATGGTCGATTGGTCTGACGTTTGATGATGATAAGGCCAGAGGTGTTTTTTTGACAAAGTTTAAAAATATTAGGTAGTTATTTTCGCTGAAATTAAACGCAAGCATTTATTTATGTAGATTTTTATGACAAATAAAATGTAGTGTTGGTAGATCTATCAGGACAACTTGCAAAAATGGGTCGTGGTACACAACTAAGTAAAAGAGAGAGAACAAGGAAAAATAGCATCATACCAAGAAAATGGAATGACCACAATGGATATTGCTACCCGAATAATAAGAAGTTAGACTTTGGTATTCACTACCTTCAATCAAAGAAAAAATATGAAAACAGAAAAGTAGTGGGCGACCACTTAAACTCAGTACAGGACATATTCGTGAGATTAAGTGGTTAGCGGTGAATAAATCGAATAGTCCCGTCGCACAGTGCACTTTATTCGATTTTAGGATGACATTTGCATTATCTCAGACACTATGACAACTAGGGTCATAAAATTTTGTACCAATGATTTTAATCCAAAACTAAGTAACAAAAAATTGGAATTCTAGGTCAACTGCAACGCCCACCTCCCATACAAACCAAATTTTTCCATAAGAAAAAAACGCATAAAATTGCTTATATGTGTTTTCAAAGAATTAATTTAGTTTATTTACCTACTCTTAAGCGGTTTACCAAAAATTATTTGGATCGGTTAACTTTTAGATATATCTCCCATACAATTACATGTATCTCCAATACATTTTACAACTGATGACAAAAAAAAAGAAAAAAACAAAAAATTACTAAGAAACGTTTCCAATTAGATCACAATTTGTTTCAAGCTATGAATGAAATTTTATTTTATGATTTTTTAAAATCATTTTTTATTTTATTAAATGATTTTTAATCTTAATTTAAGAGTACAAATTGTCTTGAGAATCAGTGCGTTTGAAGGCAAAATATCGTCCCCTATGCGCTTTATCGTAAGCGCCCTCAATTATTTAAGCGCCAAAATGGAAATTTTATAGGAACAGTTTTTTGTGTTTTGTTTTTTAATGTATGTTTGAATTTATTTATTTTGATGCACAATTTAATTATTTCTTTCCCATTTTGATAAATGGAACAAAAAAAACTTTTTCGAAAAATTTGCGCTTACGATAATCGGGCGCATAGGGAACGATATGATTTTTAAGCGTTTTTTCAAATGAACACTTTTCTTATCCGCAAGGAAACGTTTTATTTTTTTGCAAAAATGTAAGGTCAAAAAACTATATTGATTCCCCAAGTTTAAAAAACGTACAAGGGGTATATTAGTTTTGTCATTTCGTTTGTAACGTCCATAAGGAGGCGTGGCAGGTATAGACAAGTATATAGGATTGTCAAATAAGAGGTGTTATTGTGAATCGCCCGCTATTGTGAATTGCTCACTTTGAAGCCCATTTCCACCTCGGTGGCTACGTCAACAAGCAAAATTGTCGCCTCTCCATCCTCAACGTGTGACTGTTTGGTGCAGTTTTTGGTCCGGTGGGGTCATTGGACCTTACTTTTTCGAAAATGAGGTTGGATCAGCAGTTACGGTGAATGGATTGCGCTATCGCTATTTTTATGGTCGGAGTTGAATGGTATTGATCTGGACAACGTTTAATTTCCACAAGACGGCGCTACGTGCCACACAAGCAACGAAACCATTGATCTTTTACGGGAAAATACCAAGATAACACCTCTTATTGGAAAACCCTTTATATATTCTTGATCAGCATCACCACCCGAGTCGATTTAGTCATGTCCGTCTGTCTGTTCGTCTGGGATCACGATTACAGCCGTAATTTTAAAGCTATCATCACGAAATTCGATATTTAAGCTTTTATCCAAAGGTTTTATCTTTAAATAAAGGTCAAATCGGTTGAAAACCACGTCTACCTCCCATACAAAGTAACTTAACCAAAACAGTAAAATCTCTTAGAATTCCACAAAAATTAATAAATGGACTTGAAATTTTATATATGAGTTTTGATATTTAATATACACTCTTAGTATGCAATTCAACCAAATCGGATGAAAACCACGCCTACCTCCCATACAAAGTGACTTTATCAAAAAACAAAAGCGAATATTTTCAGTTAAATAAACCTTTTATTGACTGCTTTAGGCTTTGAATATATTTTGGTTCTGCCGTGGGGGTATTTTAACTTCCGCTCAGTCGAAGATCATTTCCTACTAGTTTATGATAATTATAGCCTTTCAGTGAAACTTAAGCTAAAAAACATTTCGATTGCCATCCTAAAATCGAAAAAAAACGCACTGTGCGGCGTTTTTAATTTTTTTTTTTTTTTTATTTTTGTCATAAAGTCAAAGAATTTACCTTTACTGTCGTAAAGAAAAATTTGGGAGATCTGAGCTTATTTCAATTCACTCAATTTTTCTTATTAAGGATGTATTAAATTATTCATTATAAATTTTAGAGTAAGTTAGTACACGAAGGGAAATAATGCATATTAACATTATCCACGCCTGAGTATCAATTTTATTTAAATATTTACGTGGATAAATCAAATACTTATTTTCCTTACAACTCGTTTTTTTCCCGTATTTGAATTTTATTTATACCACACACGTACACACATATTCCATACAAGCAAGCAGCAACAGCATCGCACACGTACACACATATTCCGACAAGCAGCAACAGCATCGCACTCTGTTCCTGCAGTTTATTTCTTGCAATTGCAACCTTAGTTCTTATAATTCTCATTTCGTTTTTGTTGCAAGGGTAATATAACAGGGATATTTGGCCATACGTATGAGCGATTGCGTACAGAGCTGCCAGATATTCTGAACCCCCCGTCCCCATTTGACATGTCTAAAATCCCCAAAATCCGCAAACTTCTTCGAAAATCGCCAAATTTCTTCGAAAATCCTCAAATTTGAATAATAAAAATTACAACTAGAGATCACTGGTCCAAAACCTCTTAAAACAATAAAATTTTCATTAAAATTTACCCAAAATAAACCACATATGCAACTGTTTTCTTTGCCTTTTAATTATATTTAATTTCCAATCATAAATGAGATTCTGTGAACAAAATCAATAAAATGTTTATTCAACTTTTCAAAGGATCAACATTAAAAAACAAAAATGTAAAGAACTACTAAGGAATGAAGGATTCTATTAAAAAAAGCTGTATTTGAAAAATACAGTAATTTTTCACAACTTTTATATTTTTAGATATCGATGGCTTCATTCCAGAGTAAGCTAAGTCTAGAAAGTGAATTTTGCAGGAGACGCGTTCAAAGATTATTTGGAATTTCTTAAAAGCTGTATAAGATATAACATTTTTTTTTACATCAATCCGAATTAAAAAAAAAACAATCTCCTTGAAAACATGCTAAGTTGACTGGAAGGTGTATCTAGAATGACAACTTAAAGCTTATTTAGAAAAGTACCTTCCGGTACATCTACTATGTTACGACTTATCTTATCTTAATAATAAGAGCGACGGGCGATGTGTGCATATTTTAGAGCTAAAATCAAATAATTAATCTATATTATTTTACTATCAAATCCACTTTCAACAGATATTTCAAATCTGTATTCATATAAATATTTTTATTGTAACCCATTTCTACTAATCTATAAGCTACACCTTTATCTGATATACATTCTAATTAAAATTCTAGAAAATTATTATTCTTATAAAATTATCTGATAACGACGGTATATAAACTGGATACAAAGACAAGAAAGGTCCAACGTGGATTATCGATTACAGAACAGATTCCTCTGAATAGACTAAAATACCGCCAAATTTTTTAAGTTTCAAGAACATAGCTACTACTACTCAGGTTTGAAAAATTACTCTTAAAATAGTGGGGTATCTAATCCTAGTTTAAAATTATATAAAGAGATATATAAAAATCTAGAATTAAGCCACTAATTTTGTTTTTGAAATCCTTACAAAACAAAGAGAACTCGATTTGTTTTTATTAAAGAGAAAGAAGATAAGTAAAAAATTTAAATTGCTGATGAAGATGATCACTAGGAATAGTTTTGCATTAATTATTAAAAATTTGTAAATTTTGAGTTGTAACTGTTTTGTAGTTAGGGTACGATATCACCACTTGCATTGATAAGTATTAATTTCCATTACAAACTTTTTATATAAAATTTTGGTTTTTTTAATAAAAACCCATTAAAAAAATTTAAAATAGATTTTTCTTGAAAATACGACGTTACAAAAAGATTTTCAATAACTACACAAATATAATTTTACAGTATGTTGTCAACTGTCTGAAAGACGTCAATTTCATTTATTTTTTTTTTTTAATTAATTTTTAAATAATTTTTGAGTTAACTGAATTTTTGCTCTTTCTCCTCTGAAATCCCCAAATAATCCCTAATATAGGCATGGATATCCCCACCAAATCCTTCATCCCCAAACAAAAAAATTCGTCCCCAAACAAAAAAATTCGTCCCCAAAACTGATTTGAAATCCCCAAAATGGGGACAAATCCCCATATCTGGCAGCCCTGATTGCGTACTGAAATAATGCAATTATGTAGGGTGGAGTGACAACTCGACATTTTCCCACGAATGTGTCGCACCGATTGTCATTTGCCTGCATATTTTGCTTTATTATTTTTTCCTAATTTTTCGTTCTATAGTTTTATACTATTTTTGACAGTCGGTGCAATATTATGGCACCATATGTCAAAAATAGTATAAAACTATAGAACAAAAAATTAGGAAAAATTAGGACATATGGTGCCATACTATTGCACCGACTGTCAAAAATAGTATAATATTAAGGAACGAAAAAAGAAAATAAAGTAACCATGCTAATGGCATTTATGGACGCAGCTCGTGAGAAATATTTGAAAATATTGTTTTTTAATTTCAATATTTTTTATATAAATTTCCTTTAGATGTGATAGTTTTATTTTCAAATAGTAAATTTTTGAAAGATATTTTAAAAAATTCGTGCATAATTTTAATATTTTTTTTAATTATTTCTGTTTAAATATTTTAATATTTTATTTAGTTAAAAAAGTATTTAAATAAATTTTAAATATTTACATAGTCGATTTAAGTAAATGCGTTATTGGTGCAAAAATGACTCGCTTTTTGGATAAATTAAAAAAGTTTTTTGATAAATTTAATATTTTTTCCCTTAGTGTATATCAAAAAAAGATTTTTCTGAAATACGGGACATTTGGCGTGTAAAAATATCTTCTATTCCGGGACTATAATAACTCAACTGTGCATGGTGGGCACTCTAGGGGTTTCTTTTTAAATCATAGGATATTTTGATTGGAACTGACAGCTGTTTCCAGCTCAAAATCTTGACATAAAGTCAGTATCATACGTCCGCGGAAAGAAATGAGTCGCTTTACGCTTGAACAACGTTGGGAAATATTGGAAACTTATTTCCAAAGCGAGTGCTGTGTAGCCCAAACTTGTGTAGCAAAAAATCATATTTTCTGTCGAGGCGCATTTTCTTCTCGGCGGCTACGTCCACAAACAAAATTGCCGCAACTGGCGCTCGGAGAACCCGCACGTTTTTTTCGAGAAGCCGATGCATTCACAGAGAATGACAGTTTGGTGCGGAAATAAGGCTGGGAACATCGTTTCGGTCAACGGTGGACGTTACAGAGCCATGTTAACCGACTTTTTTTTACTGAAATTGGAGACATGAATTTGGACGACCTCTGGTTCATGCAGGATAGCGCGCCATGCTACACAGCCCATGCCACAATCGATCGTGTCATCTTTTTTTTAGGGAAACGTGAAGGACCGGTCAACCGATTAATGTCAAATCCGGAATCGATTCAAACACTTAAGACCAATATCATCCAAGCAATCCGTGAGCTACAGCCCGAAAGCATCAACAAGGTCTTGGAAAATTGGAGTGACAGAATGCGCTACTGCTAAGCCAGCCAAGGTAGCCACTTGAACGACCTTGTGTTCCATAATTAATCGGAATGTTTGCTCTGTCTAATAAAGCCATAATACATAGAAAAAAAATAATTTTGCTTCGTTTGCATCGTTTGCATCAAATTGATGCAAATTCTTGGAAACTTCATATATTAAAAACAAATATGCATATTTAAATTCAGAATTTTGGCTACCTTCCTAAAATATCAAAATAAACAAGTGAGCAGTTCTACAGTTAGAGATAGTCTTATACTTATCGTGCTAGAATAGTTAATAAATTGAAAATATTCCAATGAATAATATTGTCTTTTTGTATCTGCATCAAATTGATGCACAACGTACTTTTCGCTTCTAGAAATTTCCAATAGATGCGGGTTAAAAAAATCTTGTACTTGGCCCACCCTGTATATACATATTAGGTTAATGCTGAAATTTTAAGTCAATCGAATACTTCCGCAATTTTTGATTTTTTTTTTTTATAAGCGCGTTAATAGTTATTAAATATGACTAAAGCATATCAACCCAATCTTTCCATTTTTATATAATTCCTGGGATGTTTAACCATAATTTAAGCAAATAAAAAAAAACAGAAATAAATGTGATAACACCCCTTAAATCTAAGAACAAATATTTTCTTTTAAAAATAAGAGGCAATAACATCACGTTTCAGTGTTGTTTACTGTTTGGGGTCACTCAATGACGTATCAACTGCGGAGGCTATTGTAAAATCTATTATTAGCAAACTCATCAACTGCCATAATCCGACAAATTTTACACTTGCCATCTCTAACGGCTTTCAAACGGCAAATCAAAACAAATACACCTTTTATCCCACCACCCCGGATGGAGCCCAGTCGTTGATCATGTCGTCAGTTTGTTGGTGCTGTTAATGATGTTGATGGTCGTGTCGATCGTGAATCGTGTTGATTGAAGCCTTCCTGAATTCTTCTGCTTGTTTATTTATAGTTATTGCAAATTTGAACTAACCAAAAATATTCCATCTAAGATTGGCGACCTAACGTTACTAGATAAAAGTAAAAAATTACAACTTTTCAAATATCTAGGTTAACTATCGCAACTTTTGAACCCTCCAATAACCGGATTGTTTGAAGTAATAAATTCAACTGTCAAGTGTAAGCGACTTAGATTTGTTTCGTAAATATTTATTTAAGAATGTATAAAAATATAATATTTCTTAAAAAATATTTGTTGATGAAGCTTTGCAGAATTGTACAGACAAAAAGAGAGTTTTCTAGGTGATTAAATAAGAGAAAAATGTGACAACATATATTTATTTTTTCCCTCCTTAATTTCCTGTGAAGTACACAAATGTCCATGAGATATTAAAGTTGGGCTAAGAGCCTTCACCCGTTATAACTTTGAGAGTCACAAGGTGTCAATAGATTCCAGATAAAGAATCAATGCATCAAGCAAAACATTGAATTTTTTTTAGTTTACTAGTAATTGCTGATTATCGAATAAAGTTTGAATCATCAAGGCTGAATAAATTTATATAAATTATAGACGGAAATAAATAAAAATGTTTTTTTCTAATTTTTAAATAATTGTTAAAATAATTATGAGGTCATCAACGTTGCTTTTTTGATGGAAATGGAAGATACTACGTCGTGATTTTTGTTTATATTTTATTTGTTTATGTGAAGTGTCGTTGTCGAAGCTGCCTAGTTACAATCGCACGGTGATTTGCGCCGCTACACATTTTGGAAATAAATATAAGACGACCAATCTTGATGAAATTTTGTTATCAAAATAATTTAAGGTTGGTTATTTTAAATGCACATATTTAATCTTTCTATTATTTTGGTAAGATTTTACTTGTGGGAGTCGCTGAGAGATAACATGTTCACACAAAAATATGGTTGAGGTTTCAAAATAGATGCGATACCATGTAGATTAGATGAGTTTTTTTCCAAAAGTATTTTGGTTCTTGCAGAACCTCCCTGCAAGGCCATGTCTAGAAGTGCACGTGCTTCCGCTGCGCATGGACAAACCATGAGAATACCAATGTCAGCAACTACACGCTCACAACGACGATAACAGCGACGACAGCAGCGCAGGCTTAGGTGTAGCATTAAGGGGTCGTTCATAAACTACGTTACCAATTTAGGGGGGTGAAGGGGTTTTAAAATGCTCTACGATAAGTAACGATAGGGAGGGAGGGGGTCTCAGATATAGTAACGTGACCAAAAATAAAAAAAACTTAAAAAAATTTAAATCCTGAAATCAGTTCAAGATTGTGTCCTTTATTTGTATTGCGGCTTGTATTTTGCTTCAAAAACATCAATGAATTCTCATAAGTGAGTTTTATTTAATTTAAAATAAATTGATATAAAAAGTACATACTATTTAAATAATCAATTTTAACGAAGCATATTCATAAAAACACTGAACTTGTTGCTGCACAGGTGCAGCCTTTACGAGTATTCTCTCAAACTTCTTCTTTCTTTGCATAAGAAATGAGGATACACTTGAATGGGTCAACATAGAATCCGTTGAAGAATTCTATTTCGAAGAGTCCCCAAAGTTTCCAGCTGCTTCAATTCCAGTGATTGATATCATTGACTCTTGGATTGAAGATGGAATAGTTTTTATCGATGAAAATAATGGATTTTTTAAATTTTTTCTTAAAATTATTTAGTCATGATAGCCAACTACCAAGTCAGTCAAGCTAGTCAAGATAACATATTTTTTAAATATATTTTCAAATATTTTTTAATCAATTCATTTTTTTATTTCATATACTACGTTACTTTATGGGGGGAGGGGAGGGGGTTTGAATTACACTACGAAGAGTAACGGAGGGGGAGGGGTGGTAAAAAAAAATTGGAAAATCGGTAACGTAGTTTATGAACGACCCCTAAGATATAAACTTTTTTAGTTTAGTTTTAAGTTCAAGTTCAAATAAAGTGTATCGTAAATGATCTATTACTTAAAAAATATTTTTAATGAATTAAACATCGTTGAAAATCAAGTTATATAATATAGCTAGCGACACCCGGCGCTCGTTGCAACGCCCAGCAACTACTCATGTATGGGAACATAATAAGCCTGTTTCAGTTCTCTAGTAGAAAAACATTACTAAGTGGGAACTTTTATGCGCGGAGCCACTCGTTATCCAGTACCCCTCACAGTTTTCTAGTAGAAGGACATCACCAAATAGTAACTACATAATAGTCACCACAGCTACTCGATATCAAAAATTTTAATTGTATGGGCGGAGCCACACCCCCTTTTACAATGCCCATTCCAGTTTTTTACCAAGTGGCAACTCCATACTGAGTTTCATTGTTATGCGGCGTTGAGTTCCAAAACTATTTGATACCATACATTTGAAATGTATGGGCGGTGCCGTGCCCACTTGTCCAATGCTAATTCAATTTTGCCAGTCAAAGAACGCGACTAAATAATACGTTCTTACCGAGTTTCATTGATTTTTATAAAAAAAAAAAACAAAAAACTGATTTTTATATATATATGAGAAATCGTATGACCTCTCATCCAATCTTTCACAAATAAGTTTAAAATCCGTACCATGACTGGCTGAACACACCCTTAAAATTTGAACAACACCATTAGAACGGTTCAGAAGTGATGGAGTAACATACGGATGCCATTAATAATTAATTACTACTTATCTGTCGCTTCCTACCGTTGGTCGGTTTTGGCCTCGTATAAGAAATTGCGCTTGCTGGCGCCAGTTGTAAACACCAAGCGTAGTCAGGTTATCCAACACTTGATCTTTCCATCGAAGATGTGGGCGTGCTCTTCTGCATTGACCATCACCGGGCACCGAATCATCGATTTTAATGCGCTTCACTATGTCGATGTCAGTGTACAGCTCATACAGCTCGTGGTTCAATTGAATTCGGTACTCACCATTGACGCAGATTGAACCGAAGATTTTACGAAGGATTTTTCTCTCTGTATATAATAGAACGGGCATGATTAGTGACTTATAGAGCGAAAGTTTTGTTCGTCGAGAGAGGACTCTGCTTCTCAATTGCCTACTTAGCCCAAAGTGACACCTGTTAGCAAGAGTTGTCTTTCGTCTAATCTCAATACTGATATCGTTCGAAAAGCATATGCTGGATCCCAGGTAGACGAAGTCCTTAACAACCTCGAAGGAGATGTTGTCAATAGTGACGTGGTTTCCAAGACGCTGGGAGTGTTTATTTGTTGACACTAGGTATTTCGTCTTATCTTCGTTCAATGCAAGAGCCATTTGACTCGACTCTTTCGCTAATCTAGAGAATACTGCACTAACTTTGCGCGTATTATGGCCAATGATATCGATATCATCAGCATGCGTTAGCAACATAATACTTTTGTAGAATATAGTGTTACTACGTCTCAGATTAGCAGCTCGAATGAACTTCTCCATCATTAGGTTGAAAAAGTCGCACGATAAGGAATCACCTTGTCTGAAACCTCGTTTGGTATCGAATGGAGGAGTGAGATCATTCCCGATCTTAACTGTGCTGCTGGTGTTGCTCAGTGTCATTCTGCAAAGACGAAAGAGCTTTGCCGGAATACCAAATTCAGACATGGTGAAATATAGATGATTCCTTATTAAACTCTCCAAGGCGGCTTTGTAATCGACAAAAAGATGGTGTGTACCGATTTGTTTTTCTAGGGTCTTCTCCAAGATTTGTCGTAGCGTAAATATCTGGTTTATGGTGGATTTGCCAGGTCTGAAGCCACACTGATAAGGTCCAATCAGATAGTTTACGATGAACTTCAGTCTTTCACATAAAACGCTCGACAGGACTTTATATGCGATATTAAGAAAGCTTATCCCACGGTAGTTGGCGCAAATGGTGCGATCGCTTTTCTTGTGGATTAGGCAGAGCACACTCAGGTTCCAATCGTTTGGAATGCATTCTTCCGACCATATTCTGCATAAAAGCTCATGAATGCATTTAAATAGAGCTATGCCTCCATTCTTGAAGACTTCCGCAGGTAAGCCATCGACTCCTGCCGCTTTGTTGTTTTTAAGCCGAGCTATTGCTTTCAAGACTTCATTATGGTCGGGCAGCGGAAATTCAACGCTGTCGTCCACAATTGGGATTTCCGGGATATCATCTCAATTGGGGGGATTGATGTCGTCGTCGCCATTCAGAAGCCTAGAGAATTGTTCCCTCTAGCAGAATGTACTCTGAAGCCTAGAAGAGTGTACTCTGGATATCTGTCACTAGATTCCCGTTTTCATCCTTTCAGGAAGAGACACCGGTATTGAAACCATCGGCCAGGCGTCTTATTTTTTCGAAAAAGGTGATGGGAGGGCGGTGATAGCCAATCACCTCTTCGGCAGCCGTACGCATAGAGTTAGAAATGTGATTCCACTGCGCGCATATATCGTCGATCGGAGGAGTGCTTTCTTGAAGCAGGAGTGAGAGTCGAGTAGCGAAGTCTTCGGCTGTTTGTTTTGATTGCAGCTTTTCGACGTCTAGATTTCTCTGTGCTGGATTGCGCGCATTCTTGGTTGCGCACAGGCGTGTACGGATCTTGGCTGCGCAAAGATAATGATCCGAGTCTATATTGGCACCACGGATCGTGCGTACATCTAAAACACTGGAAGAGTGCCTTCCGTCAATCAAAACGTGATCAATTTGGTTGCGTGTCTTTTGATCAGGAGACAGCCAAGTTGCTTTATGAATATTGAGATGCTTGAATCTAGTGCTACTAACGACCATGTTTCGCGCTGCGGCAAAGTCAATCAGCCTCATTCCTTTATCGGAGGTATTGTCGTGGAGGCTAAATTTTCCGACTGTTGATCCAAAGATATTTTCTTTTCCCACCTTGGCGTTGAAGTCACCAAGCACGATTTTTATGTCGTGGCGGGGGCTACGCTCATAGGACTCTTCAAGGCGCTCGTAGAAGCTGTCTTTGGTCTCATCGTCCTCTTCTGTCAGAGCGTGCGCACAAATCAGGCTTATATTGAAGAGTTTTGCCTTGAAACGGATTACGGCAAGTCGCTCGTTCGCAGGTGTGAATCGCAGTCTCTTGCCAACTACGAATCCGCATCCAAACTCGTGCTTCTCCGCATGGCCGCTGTAGTAGATATCACAGGATGCTTGCCGTAAGCAACACTGTCCTTTCCATAGCATTTCTTGGATTGCAGTGATATCAGCTTTGTATCTTTCTAAGATATCTATCAGTTGAATAGAGGCACCATCCCAATTAAGGGTTCGGACGTTCCAAGTACATATCCGTAAATCATTGTCGGTTTTTCGTTTGCGGTAGTCGTCATCAGATTTAGGGATGATTTTTATCGTATTTCTTTTTCCTCAGATTAGCCGTCAAACCAACAGTTGCCAGTTTGCCGTTTCTAGAGGACACCACGGAGAGGTTTGAGTCGACTTGAGACGATTACGACATGGACAATGCTGGCCTCACCAGGTTGAGGCAGTCAGACACGTTGCCATATGAAGATCATCCATCATTTTCCCAAACTCCAATGTTGCAATTTACATTCTTGTAATAATTTTAATGATGCCCTGATCTAGAGGCTTTGTTAATGATGTTGTATTTGTTGGAAAAAAACTACAAGAGTACATCCATGAATCCTTACGTCTCTTGTGGCAAGCGGAGTTATCTACTAAAAGGATAATTTAACGATTTGAGTATTTTCTTTATCTAAATATTATAGATTTTCGGTCAATATCTCTGCAGTCATTCAAGCCTTTTTTTTTAAAGTAGTACCTTAACGGTAAAAAAAGACAGCATGGACTCTAGGCTTTCCGATGACATTAACTTTGTGTAACTACCTGTAGCATTTCGGATGAAAAACTAACTTCAGACGTTCTTTTGATAATTTAAAGACTTCGGTCTCGCAAAGCGATTTAGCCCCAGATTTTGACGACAACGCTTTTTAAAATAACCCTGTCTCGTCCGGGTTAATAATCTCACATTAGATTAGGAAGAATTGAATTTTTCCTGCCGAATCTTCTTCTGCAGATCTTTGTTCACCATGGATTCATCTTTATTTAATTCCCAGGCGCTTTTGCCAGCTCCAAATCCAACCAGACAAAAGTCTTTCTTCAGCGTAATCGCAAGCTGATGTGCCTTCTCAAGCACCATATTTGATGAAATCACCGCTCCGGAAGATGTCATTTGATCAAAAAAATTTGAAACGCTATTTCTATCTTTAGTTCCCGTGGATAAAAATGGATTGTCGCTCCATTTTAAGTTCACGCTGGAAAGACCCGTATGCCATATTTATACAGATCATAAGCCGATTATATTTCCGAATGCAGGGTAGAGTAAGTGTGACAGCCGACCTTATCTCCGGCTGTAAGTTCTTGGCTAATTTATGGCCCAACATTGCGAGTTCCATCTCAGTTTCTGATCTGCAACCCGAACAATAAGGTGAAAACTGAACTGTTATCTGAACTATGCGAAACGATGTGAACGATGCGGGCACCAGCCAAATCTTGGCACTCAAGAAGGCAGATTTTTTATCACCAAGATCTAGACAAGTGCACCCACGTATTTTTGTGACCCACAAAATATTTCTTAAATTTAGTAAAATTAAAAAAATGTCCGTTATTTTGACACCAAAAACATGAACATATCTTGAAAACTATGAAAAATTTTACTAGAACGATATATTTAATGCAACATCGTTGCTCAAAAATGAGAAAAACACAATCAGAAATTTAATTTTGTGACTTTCGATTCAAATATCTCCGCTGCTTTTTTATACATTTTGTTAAATTTTTTTTTTTTGTCTTAAAGCTTCATCAAAGCACTATGAAAACCTTATTGCAAAAATACCGTTAGTTAAGTATATGGGTAATTCCATGAAATTTCGCCAAATCAGCGTCACCACGGGTTTCCGGAATCGCTGCGCCAGGTTGATCATCGACAGTTGGCATGAATACTAGATGATTTTCATAGATTTCAAATTTCGGAACCACCGCCCCTGCTCTACGGTACACTAGCAAAGCTCAAAAAACAACTGTTTTAGGCCATGTGTTAAAAAAATCATATCTCGGCGTAGAAATAAGATTTCAAACTCGTTCTTACGCCATTCTCTTTGTAATAATACGTACTTTTTAGTAAAAAATTGCAAAACCCAAAGTAACGGACTATAAATGTATTATTCATTGATATATGCATACGTATTTAAGCCTTTTTACAGCATCTTCTTGGGCTTATAACTTTGACGAACGATAATATTTTCTAACTTCCCGGGTTGCATTTTGTTTGTTTACTCAATTTCCAACATTTTGCGACCCAGAACGATCAGTTTTGACCATTTGTTGCCTAGTTATAGCGCTTTGAAGTTTGCATTTTTCTTCATTTTAGCCATTTTAGCCATTTTTACCTGCTTATATCTCGCTTCTACCTTGATTTTTTTTCAATTGATTCCCACCAAAATTTAGTTTCAAACACGCATAGTATGATCCAATAGGTCCGGGGGTGTTATTTCGATATATTACATGCTAATGAGGCCAGGGAAATCTGCGCAAATCGAGTACATTTTTATACCTCTATGTTTAAAAACGTAAACGGGGTATATTAATTTTGTCACTCCGTTTGTAACGCCCATAAAGAGGCGTGGTAGGTATATAAAATATATTTATTCTTGATCAGCATCACCACCCGAGTCGATTTAGCCATGTCCGTCTGTCTGTCCGTCTGTCGTCACGATTACAGCCGTAATTTTCAAGCTATCATCACGAAACTCGATATTTAAGCTTTTATTTAAAAAATAAAGGTCAAGTTCGAAAATGAGCCAAATCGGATCATAACCACGCCTACCTCCCATACAAAGTGACTTTATCAAAGCGGTAAAATCTCTTAGAATTCCACAAAAATTAATATATGAAATTGAAATTTTGCGTATGAGCTTTGATATATAATATACACTCTGAGTATGAAATTCAACTAAATCAGGTGAAAAGCACGCCTACCTCCCATACAAAGTGACTTTACCAAAAATGTAAAATTTCTTTAAATTCTCCAAAACTTAATATATGGACTTGAACTTGAACTTTGAACTTTTGAACTCTGACTTTATTTTGATAACATATTTTTAAATTGATAACGAAAATGAAAATTGAAATTTTCTACATTAAAATTCATTATTTGATGTCTGATTGATGACTGAGACAAAAATTTGCAAAATGTCCATAAACCATAAATGTTTTTATATGATCTGCACGATCTTAGAGTCTTTCTCATCAGAAAAGACTTTTACCATAATAGAATCTATACTTACAGGTTTAAAATAATGATACTTTCGACATCAGACGTCAGAAAACGTATCAGTTAATTTTTACATTTACAATCTGATCTACTCCTACTAACGTGCACATGCCAATTTCCGAACGATGTGTAGAAATTTCATATTACATATAGATATTAAAGAGTCAATGTGCATTCTATTCAACGTTGTGATCGACAATTTTACCTCACCAGGACCCGAGAGAATATTATATCCGCAACAAAAAAATGAACTAGTAAGAAATGATCTTCGACTGGGTCGAAGCTAAAATACTCCCACGTCCGAACCAAAGTATATTCAAAGTCTTAAGCAGTCAAAAAAATGTTTATTTGTAAAAACATTTTCGTCATAGTTTTAAGAGAAAATATTCTCTTTTGTTTTTGATAAAGTCGCTTTGTATGGGAGGTGGGTGTGGTTTTCACTCGATTTGGTTGAATTTCATACACAAAGTACAAGTTATATATCAAAGTTCATATGCAAAAGTTCAAGTCCATATATTAAGTTTTGGAGAATTTAAAGAAATATATATTTGGTAAAGTCACTTTGTATGGGAGGTAGGCGTGGTTTTCACCTGATTTAGTTGAATTTCATACTCAGAGTGTATATTATATATCAAAGCTCATACGCAAAATTTCAATTTCATATATTAATTTTTGTGGAATTCTAAGAGATTTTACCGTTTTGATAAAGTCACTTTGTATGGGAGGTAGGCGTGGTTATGATCCGATTTGGCTCATTTTCGAACTTGACCTTTATTTTTTAAATAAAAGCTTAAATATCGAGTTTCGTGATAATAGCTTGAAAATTACGGCTGTAATCGTGACGACAGACGGACAGACGGACAGACAGACGGACATGGCTAAATCGACTCGGGTGGTGATGCCGATCAAGAATAAATATATTTTATATACCTACCACGCCTATTTATGGGCGTTACAAACGGAGTGACAAAATTTAAATTTATACCCCGTTTACGTTTTTAAACATAGGGGTATAAAAATGTACTCGATTTGCGCAGATTTCCCTGGCCTCATTAGCATGTAATATATCGAAATAACACCCCCGGACCTATTGGATCATACTATGCGTGTTTGAAACTAAATTTTGGTGGGAATCAATTGAAAAAAAATCAAGGTAGAAGCGAGATATAAGCAGGTAAAAATGGCTAAAATGGCTAAAATGAAGTAAAATGCAAACTTCAAAGCGCTATAACTAGGCAACAAATGGTCAAAACTGATCGTTCTGGGTCGCAAAATGTTGGAAATTGAGTAAACAAACAAAATGCAACCCGGGAAGTTAGAAAATATTATCGTTCGTCAAAGTTATAAGCCCAAGAAGATGCTGTAAAAAGGCTTAAATACGTATGCATATATCAATGAATAATACATTTATAGTCCGTTACTTTGGGTTTTGCAATTTTTTACTAAAAAGTACGTATTATTACAAAGAGAATGGCGTAAGAACGAGTTTGAAATCTTATTTCTACGCCGAGATATGATTTTTTTAACACATGGCCTAAAACAGTTGTTTTTTGAGCTTTGCTAGTGTACCGTAGAGCAGGGGCGGTGGTTCCGAAATTTGAAATCTATGAAAATCATCTAGTATTCATGCCAACTGTCGATGATCAACCTGGCGCAGCGATTCCGGAAACCCGTGGTGACGCTGATTTGGCGAAATTTCATGGAATTACCCATATATATTTTAAATATTTTTTTAAACAAAAAGCAAGGTCTGAAATTTTGGAGTTTTCCTCAAAATAAGGCTCAAAATTTGTTTTTGTTGGAAAAATAATTTAAATTCAAATTCGCAAATTTTTAACTCTATTTAAAAGTTATAACATTTATACTTAAAATTTATTTAAATTTTGCGCAAAAATTAAAAACCATTTTTGTAATTCAAAAAACAAGGCCTATCCCTTGATTTTTTCGAACAAAATTTTTTTTTCCAATATTGTGTTTTTATATTTTTGAAAAAATATAAAAGCTAAAAAGTTAATTTTTTAGAAAAAATTATCTTAGTATCTCTTACCAAACAAAAGTTATAGCCAATAATCTATATATACAAAAAACGCTGTCTGTGTGATAGCTGGAAACTTCAAAATTACTTAGTCGATAGAGCTGAAATTTTGGCAGTACATTTTTTTCAAGTACGAGATGGTTTGAATTTCTGCCACACCCCCTTTTACCGGTAATTTAGTTTGTATGCTCACTGTCAGCAACTGTACTAAAACTGGGTAATGTCCATCTACTAGAAAACTGGGATGGGCATTATATAAGGGGGTGTGGCTCTGGCCATACAATTAAAATTTGTATTATCGAATAGCTTTGAAAGTAAAAGTAGCAGTATTTACATACAAACGCAAAATGGAGTTACTATTTGGTGATCTCCTGCTGCTGGGAAACTGTAACGAGCAGTGGAAAATGACAGTGGTGTTAAACTGTGGGTCTAAGAAAAGTTTCAAATATGTTGGGATATAATTGCTGGGTGCAGCAACGCGCCGGGAAAAAGCTAGTAGTTTAAAAATAATAATAATAATAATAATAATAATAAAATGGCTATTTCAGCCCTTGAAAGGACTTTGACCGAACTTCTTATGATCAAACTGTGTTGTGCGTGTTATTAAATGTTTGAACGCAATTGATCGAGAAATGGACCTACTAGTCTTACGCCGACTCCGAACTGCGTATGTGCATGTCTTCTCATCAAGCTTTACATGGCATTATTTACTTTCTAAGGTTTGCCATTGTCTGCAGAGAGGTGACAACCGAACAGAAAAATTAATTCAATTGAAAAAACTTTTGTGTCTGGCGTATGGGTCACGCACTCTACCTACTGCGCCACGGCCGCCACAATAGCTTAATAATAGTTTAAATAAAAAAGCGATCAATATCTCAATTGATATGTAGAAGCCGGCCGACGAAGTTGACGATCGAGATAGTTTGGAAAAAACCTAGTCATCAAGCCAGCTGTAACAAGATCTGGACGACATGTTACAATACCATCTAGATAAGAGTTAATAAAGCCGTCATCATATTTGGTGCTAAAAATTTAATTCTTGCCAGTTGTTTACTTCACTTTCTGATTTTCTCTTTAAGTGAAGGTTTCACAAAGTATTTTAATAAAACTAAATGAAAAGCAAATCATTGTTTTTTAAATAAATAATTTAATAATAAATTATAGTTTTATGGAGCCCACCCACAAACTCTAAAAATATGTGATGCCTAAAAGTATGTGATATTTTTTTTCTGAAATTTTCAAATATCATACTTTTGTATAATTAAAGCAGTTGAGCAAAGTGAAAAACATTCAAATAAATGTTATATTTATGTACCAGCCGCAAAAGAGCAAGTTCATGAAAAATCGCTATTCCTGTAGCCTTTACTAGCATCGCCGCTAGCTTGGATGAAGACGTACCTTGCACAGAAAATTCAAACTTCCTAGACCTCTTCTTGAGATACATCTGCATCAGGCGTTAAGCCCAATTTTGCGCACGGAAGGTACTTTG
This sequence comes from Pherbina coryleti, assembly GCA_943735915.1. Classification (NCBI taxonomy): domain Eukaryota; kingdom Metazoa; phylum Arthropoda; class Insecta; order Diptera; family Sciomyzidae; genus Pherbina; species Pherbina coryleti. The sequence goes on along the minus strand of OX030949.1, from coordinate 102,690,141 downwards.
ATTATGCTCATCTTATCATTATTGATGAAGCAAGTATGTTTTCTGCAGTAGCACTGACAGTAATTGATAGTATGTTTCGGGATATTACCCGAGATTCGTAAACTGTTGTTGCATTTTCTGGTGATTTTAAGGAAACAGTTCCAATGATCCATAATTCTGGGTGAGTTGTAACAACAGAAAATAGCATTAAACGTCATGAGTGGTCTTACGTAAAAACAATAAAGGCGAAAAGGAATTTTCAAGTTATTAGGTCTGTTTCCGTACGCACACTGTGTAACTTGTGGGACACTATTTTCTGTTTTCGTACTTTCTGTGCTTAAAATGGGAGAAGAAGAACAAGCATAAAATCGCTCTCTCGAGCACACAAAGTGCACAGAGAGTGCTAGAACTCGAGACTTCGAGTAAAGTAAGAACAAGCGTCAAGAAGAATAAGCATCAATAAGAAGAAGCAAATGTCAAATAACATTTCATAATTGTTTATGTTTTACGATCAATAAATTTACAAATTGTGTGCCTAAAACGAAATTTACGTACAATAAATAAATACTAATAAATAAAAATTAAGTAATTGTTCAGTTTTGCATTAAAAAATGGCTTTTAATAATTTGTAAATAATGGCGCAATTTACGTTTGACACGCCTGCAGTCAAAATCAGCTGTTTTGTGCTTGAAACTTACTAGAAGCTGTTTCCGTACTTTTGCAACTATTCTCACATTTCGTTTTTACTCTTGCACACATCTTACACAAATCTTACACAGTGTAGAGTACGGAAACAGACCTATTTTCAACAAGTTAGCTGTGACACACTACCTAGAGATACTACCCGATAATTCATTTTTTATTAGCTTTTTTTAGGCCACGGATAGACGATTGATTTTATTTATGATGATCTACAAAACGACATGAACAGTGGTGCCATACAAGAAAAAACTATTCTTGCACCAACAGACGAAGTATGGTTTTAAAATTAATTTGTTGATAACTTCTTTCCTAGAAGCATAAAAGCATTGGCACACCCGTTTCTGATGAAGTAGACGCACAAATTAACTTCCCAACGGAGTTCCTTAATAGCCCTGAAGTAGGTAAGTGGTCTTCCGCGACACCACTTAACGGTCAAAACAGATGCAATTGTTATGCTGATGAGGAATCTTAATACAACAAAAAGGACTAATCAATAAAACTCATATGCAGATTTTTAATCCTTACAATAATACTGTCGACTGTATGGCTGACTTCATAAACGCAAGTTGCAATGCAACATTGCAAACCATTGCGCAACTAATGCAAAGCAATGTACTTTAGCGCCAACTGTTTGTATAAACAAAGTAAATAAAAAAAATGGAATATATATTCCATGCTTTTTATATTTTATGCTTTTAAATTCTGTAGAACTGGCAGAAAGTACATCTTTGATGCTTTTGTAAGTGACCATTATATTCAAAAATCATCTACTTATTTCGTCCCTTGTGAAAGGAAACGTGCCATCAATTTCTTTTATCTCCAGCAAAATTTTTTCCCAGATTGTGTTCCTTTTCTTTTTGTTGGCGGTAAAGTCACTTGTGCTTATTAGCAAGAGCTTCCTTTCGTGTGTCCATTTATTATTAGTTTAAATAGAATGGTAAATAAGTCATGCATTAATAAAATCAAATTTTTTTATAAATTTCTAATTTAATCAATTTAATAATGTATAAATATACTTGCTTTGTTTGTGAGACGTCCATGTTGCATCATAAAATCAAATGATGCGCCGAAATGACATCTGATGCGCATCGCAAAGGGTTGCGATGCATTAGTGAACACACTACATTCTCAAAAATAAAGTATGGATGTTTATGAACATTTGACTTTGCAGTGTTGCATTGCAACTTGCGTTTATGAAGTCAGCCTATTTTACTAACCGGTGCAAGCACTGGTCATCGAATTCTTATACAAAAAATTAAGCTAAGCTCATCGGAAACATTATTTCATTTAAAATGCAACGTTTTAAACCTCCGATCTTTGTTATTTGCTATGCCTATTAAGAAGAGCGTACGTGGCGTATTTGGTTAAAGTGCGTGGCCGCTATGTCAACGAACCTGGAGACTTGGGTTCGAACCCCAGCAGCGACAGAAAATTATTTGAAGTAAAATAATTTTTCTGAACGGCCGCCACCTCTCTGCAGACAATGGCAAACCTCAGAGAGTAATCAAAATACCATGTAAAGCTTCTTGAGAACAAGAACAGTCCGTTCATCGCCGTTCGGAGTCGGCGTTAAAGAAGTAGGTTCGATTCTCGGTGAATTGTGAACTAACTTTAATAACACGCACAACACAATTGATCATAAGAAGCTAGGTCAAAGTCCTTTCAAGGGCTGAAATGGCCAGTAATTTATTTTTTTTTATTTTATTAATAAGAGCCTAAGACAGTGGTTGAGAAAAGTTGCGGTATACCTGCAAACCTGCACACGGCCAATAATATTTGCCATTTCAAGTCCGCTCTTTTGATGTCATAAAAATTTTTAGTAAGGCAAAGAGTATGCAATGCATCCTACCCAACAATGAAGGTTTCACAACATCAAAAATAGTTAATACAGAAATATTTTTGGTATTTTAACGCCATACTGGTTTACTAGATTTATATGAAAGCTGTTATACCTGAAATTTTTTTCGTATTTTTGATAAATATTCTTATTCTCAGAAATAAAATTAACAACTTAACAGCTTAATTAATTACAGCTTGAACATTACCGGAACTTTATTTGAAATTTGTTCGGAAAGAGATCTTCTAATAGCTGAATAAGTCTAAGGAAGACACGTTCATAAAATTTCCAAAACATGCTGAATTATTCTTAAACAAATCTGACAGTTGAAAGAGATTTAAATAGGTGGAGCAAAATGTCGCCATTACTCCGAAAAAAAGAACCAACATTGAAACCGATAAATCGCAATGCATTAATTTGAACGCATGCACTATGCGCTGCCAGATGGAGCGAAGATATTGCTGCGAGGCCGTTGGTATTATTTCCATTTCTATATGTTCGTAATTCAAATCGATCGGCATGCTGCCATAAGCTGCCTCAGTTGAAATGCGTTGATGAAAACGCTTCATGCGACAGATGCGCCGATAGAGTAGAGGGGGCAAAATAAATACTAATGGGCCAGTAATTGTGCCCCCCACCACGCCCATGAGTACATCAAACGAGGGCACGAATTCGGCGATGAGCACCTGCAGAGCAACAACAGAAGAACGTATGGCAATACGTCTAATGGACAGATCTAAAAAATAAACAGAAAACATGGAAGCTGCATTATAGAGGCTATAACAGTGACTTACTATCCGAAACACGAAAAAAGTTTTCAATTTGCAATAACATTGCCGAACTGCCTGCAGCTGCAGAAAAGCATAACTGCAAAGCCATCAGAATTAACATAAAGTAAAGAGGCACACTCCGAGGCAGCGTTTCCAGCAAATTATCCGATATCATATTTCCGAACTTGTAGGTAGCAATAACTGAACCAAATATGGCAATCGAGCTGGTAACTTTATGGAATATAAAATTTCTTCATGTTTTATCTGGAATTCTTATAGTTCAAAATGACGCACTTATGATTCCACTCAAAGCAGCCCAGTAAACCTGTGACTTATGCTCCATATCAATTTGTAGGGTCAGCAGCATTGGGTGAATATCAAATTGGAAAGCCATCACGCTGTATCCATTTAATAACTTCAAGAAAGGTGGCAAATCTGTAAGATATAAGAATCAAGAAATAAACAATGTATGTACAAATATATTTAAAAATTCACCTCTTCGAATGCCCTCAAAAGGTTCACCTATGGGTTCGGCTGCAAAGAGACAGAACCAAAGTAATATCACAATGATGATCACAACGAAAACCGAAAGTATGGCAAGGCCACTGAAATGAAATACAGCAGACAGTTTCAACTCCCACTCCTTAACGCCTTCCACCTACCGCATATGTTTCGGACTGCCTATCCAGACTAGAGGGCATAAAAAGGCTCCCACGATCAACACCCAATAGCAGAATGAGAAGAAAAAGTCGCCTTCGCTAATGCGTTGACCCACCAACTCCAGATTTTGCGAAGCCACAACTATGTTTGGTATTCCTGTTGCAAAAATGCTCAAGTCCAGCAAAATCCTCACGAACAAACTTGCATAACGTCCAAATGCCAAGTCAGTGATGGCAGCATACGGATAGCTGTAAGAGATCAGTGTAGTATTTATTCTGGATGATTGATCATTTAATAGCACTCATAAAATACAACACAGCCTACAGCTGTATTCGATGAAATCGCGCGGGAACTTAACTTTAAGACATCTCTAATTTCTCTCACATAACTATATTTTTTTTTTCAATGATCTATTTAAAGCATCTATAGCTAAAAGTTCTTATACAGTGTGTTCCAAATACAGGACTTTTGAATCCACATTTTTAAATCATGTGTTATTTGGACACTGACAGCTTTTTCACGCTCAAAATCTTGAGTGTCAGGCAGTATCATACCTTGGCGAAATAAAATGAGTCACTTTACGCTGGAACAACGTAACGAAATATTACAAGCTTCTTTCCAAAGTGAGTGGTGAGTTACCCAATATATGCGTTAGTTGGTAATAAGTCAGTTATTGTAGAGCTCTTTTTTGTTGCACTTTTGCTTTTTTGCACAAGAGCTCTACAAAGAGCTCCGGATCGTGAATACCCCTATTGTTTCTTTCTGTTGGTTTCTTTGAAAAATGCTGCTTTTTGTAGCATGAATGGGAACAAGTGTTGCTTTTTGTAGATAGAAATAGTGATAAACAAATTTAATAACTGTTTTAAAGGATGTCGTAAGTTGCGGCAAAATGTTGAATGCTGCTAATTATATGATAAACTAATAAATAAAATGTTTAATAATCACACCTGCACCAAAATCAACAAAAAATATGTCAATAGCGAAAAACTTTGTAAAACTCAAAACAATCAAATATTTTTGAAACTCCCCATGAGAATGTTTCGCAAATGCAACCCCACAATCGGCAAACTATGTGGGTATAGTGTGCGCACCTACCACAAACTAAATAGTTAACTTGTCGGCTGCGACCAATTTAGCATTAAACTATAGACAGACTAATAGTCTGTAGTGTGCGGCCGTACTTAAAAGAATGTATTATAGCATCTGGAAATAGGAAATTGGCGAGGTGAAGCACGAGAAAGTATTGCATCCGCAGAGAGAGACAGTTTGGTGTGGATTTTTTTTGTTTTAAAAATGTTGCCGCAAACGCTATTTTTGGTTTAATCAGGATCGCTCACCATGTCACACAGTCCACCAAACTCCACGATATTCTATTCGCATAGTTCTGTAATCATGTTATTAGCCGTGCACGCAAAGAAAAAAACGTTTATCGCCAGTTTGCCGCAAACGAATTTCGTTTGTCGTGCTTGAAATTGTTATTTGCACACGTTTCAACAGTTGTCATAATAGATCTGTTTCCGTACGCACTTTAAGTTACTTGAAGTTGCTTGAAGGCGTTTCTTTACACATTTTTCGAGCTCGAGAGAGAAGAAGAACAAGCAAAATGCCACTCTCTCGAGCCTCGAAACTAGCTTGAACTTTGCTTGAACAATTTCTTCGAGCACGATAAGAATAAGCATCAAGAAGAACAAGAAAATATCAAATTAGTGTAAATAAATTTAGCGCTGCTTACTTTTATAGGCAATCAGCTGTTTTTGTGCTTGAAACTCGCTAGAAGTCGTTTCCTTACTTTTGTGTAAATTCTCTCATTTCGACAGGTAATAAAATTACTCTCACAGCTTGAACTTTACTTCAAGTTTGTACGGAAACAGTCCTAATAATAGTCAATTGCAAGAAACGCCTCATTTAGTTGCAGGAAATTAATTTCTTTCGTAATAAACGCGAGTGATTTTTAAATTACGGCAATTGAAAATTTTGTTTTTTCCAACTGAAAACTTCGTTTGTTTTCCCTTCGTTGTATAAACACAACGCTTATAGTTCAGAGTTACTTTTTGGACAAATTGTACCTATATAAAGAAATTGGTAATTTGCTTAATACGCGGACGGAGATAACGACAGAGGCATTATAATAAATAATAATGACCGAAATAGCTTGCGATACATATATGTTATATAGATATATTTTAGTTGATGACAGTTGAATATTCGTTTGCGGCAAATACAACTCGCAAACGAAGTGTAGTTGGTGAATTTTTCATTTGCAGTCAGTAAATGAAAAATTTCTTTGCGTGTGAATCGTAATTGCTTGAAATTCGTAATCTTTTGCCCATGAGCTGTTATTGCAAAGATGCACCCTGTTTTTGAAACTTTTCAAAATAACCCATACACAGTGACGCCATCAAAATAGTAAAAATTTCATAAATCCCAAAAATTTTGGTATTGACGTAATATTTTTCATATAAGCCTTGATGTTAAAAAAGTATTCTGAACATAAAATTTGGAAAATATAGATTAAAACCGTCCCAAATAAAGTGACGTCATGAAAATAACAAAACCTACAAACACGGCTGTGGGAATATTTTGACTTCGACCAAGCTGAAGATGACCTGAATTTTATGTCTTTTATTAAATAATTTCCTTCAAAGTTAATAACCCGATGGAGGATTAGAGCTACATATTTTCGACTTCCATATGTATTATTTATTTTGAGTCGTGAAAATTAATTTTTCAAATTTTTTCGGCATCAATTTGTTGGTCAAATTTTTGTAAAGAATTGTTTAAATTGAACAAAAATATCAAAGCTCTGCATTGATATAAGTAATTAATGCAGACATTTAAAAAGCTTCGATTCTAAATGCGCATTTAGAGTTTGGCAAAATTGAATGAAATCCACGCCGTAGTGACGAAGACAATTTGGTAGTCCACTGACTTTTTGAATTTTCCTCGAAATAACTTTCACCAAGCAATAGTTTTTGCGTAAAAAAACCATAACCGAAACCAAGTAAAGGCTTGATAAATACTATGGGGACTCTGAAGCATCAATTTCAATGGTTAAGAAGTGATTTACTGGATTCTGTTGTGGTCCTACCAGCACAAGTGACTCTGAGCGCTCAGGTCGCCCAAGAGAGGTAGTCACGCCAGAAATCATCAATTAAAATTTCAACTGAGCGGGTGCATCACATTTTATATGAATAATTGGACATGAAAAAGTATCCTTTCGATGGGTGCAACGATTGCTTACTCTCGACCCATAAACGCAGTCGTGTGAACACTTCAAAAGAGCGTTTGGCGTTGTTAAATTTCAATCCGAAAACATGGATGCATCGCAACACACCAGAGACCAAGGAACATTCAAAGAAGTAGACTTCTCCGGATGAACGTGCACTAAAAAAGGCCAAAATGGCCTTTTGGGACTGTCGACAGAAGGGCATGGAGACAGTTTTTTGGATTGTATGCGGAGTCCGCTCTATAAACTTGAAAATGTTAAAACGATCATCGTCAAATATTATTCACAGCTGTTTCACCATGACAACGCACCGGCTCACGCATGCTGTAGTCGCCATGGCAAAAATTGAAAAATTGGAACTGATACCCCATCCACCATAAACTCCGATTATAAAAAAAGATACAGTAGTTTCGACTATGTCGTAACAAAAACTATTTAGCAAAATATTTATTCCATACACCTGAGCATATGACCTTTAAAAGAGTGCCGGAGAGGGTTAATATGAATGCCGACCCCCATTACTTTTGCAAAAAGAACATTTTTGCCTTGGACACCTATTCCCTCCGACCACTCCTTAGGGGGGCTCCCATACAAATATTATGGTTTTTGTATATTTATTTCATACTCCTGAGCATATGACCTTTAAGAGAATGCCGGAAAGGGTTCATAGATATGACTGACCCCCATTACTTTTGCAAAAGGAATATTTTTGCCTTTGACACCTATTCCCTCCGACCACTCCTTAGGGGGGCTCCGATACAAATTTTATGGTTTTTGTTTATTTATTCCATACACCTGAGCATATGACCTTTAAAAGAGTGCCGAAAAGGGTTAATGTGTATGACCGACCCCCATTACTTTTGCAAAAGGAACATTTTTGCGTTTGACACCTTATCCCTCCGACCACTCCTTAGGGGGGCTCCCATACAAATTTGATGGTTTTTGTGCCGGAAAGGGTTAATATGTATCACTGACCCCCATTACTTTTGCAAAAGGAACATTTTTGCGTTTGACACCTATTCCCTCCGACCACTCCTTAGGGGGGCTCCCTTACAAATATTATGGTTTTTGTATATTTATTCCATACACCTGAGCATATGACCTTTAAGAGAGTGCCGGAGAGGGTTAATATGTATTACCGACCTCCATTATTTTTGCAAAGGGAACATTTTTTCCTTTGACACCTTTTCCCTCCGATCACTCCTTAAGGGGGCTCCCATACAAATTTTATGGTTTTTGTGCCGGAAAGGGTTAATATGTATCACTGACCCCCATTACTTTTACAAAAGGAGCATTTTTTCCTTTGACACCTATTCCCTCCGACCACTCCTTAGGGGGGCTCCCATACAAATTTTATGGTTTTTGTTTATTTATTCCATACACCTGAGCATATGACCTTTAAAAGAGTGCCGGAAAGGGTTAATATGTATGACCGACCCTCATTATTTTTGCAAAAGAAACATTTTTGCCTTTGACACCTATTCCCTCCGACCACTCCTTAGGGGGGCTCCCATACAAATTTTATGGTTTTGTCGATAAAACCAGAAACTGTCGATAAAAAGGTAGCAAGTTTAAGCAAACAAAAACATCAAATGTTGGCTTTATATTTCATGTAATTGTGTAAAATTTATATAAGTTAGAGAGTTCAACATGAATTTTTGTCGCATTGAGGATCAAGCAGACCAACAAGTGCTAACATCAACATTGTACGATCAGTACTTTAGGCCCACCAAAGGCTCAAAAAGTTATATAAATACCGACACCTGATCACTATCAACCACCCTACTTACCTCCGAGAATGACGTATTCTACGTCAAAAAAATGGCTCGGCGGTAAGACATTTAGGTCGATTAGGTCGAAGAGGACACCACTGAAACAATCAGCTTTTTTGAGGATCTTGATGACTATTATTTGCTAGAAATAAAAAAATTGGAAAAACTCTGGATTTATTAATCTAAAGGGAGACTATGTATAGAAATAAAAAGGTTTTTTTAGAAGAAATACCTTATATTCGAAAGTTATTTACTTATCAAATTGCCCTCATGTATCTTAATGGTAAAATTGTTGAAAATTAAAAAAAAAATTAATCTAAACACTTGCCATTTTGCTCATAAGTTCAGACATCAAATACTTTTAGTTATTTCATAAATTTCCAAAAAAATAATGGATTGACCCATTGATATGGAGTTGATATTAAAAATGTACAAAAGATTAAAAATTGGTTAAATTGAATTAAAATCACACCTATCCCCGCATGCAATAAAACCATGCAATTTTGACGTTTGCATGCCTCATACGTTTCCTTCATATCGACAGCATGTGCAATCGGTAGCAAGGATTTGTTGTTTGTCGACCTTTCTAAGTATGATATGAAAAAAACAGTTAATGTCGAATTTTAGTACCTTCACTCATGTGCATCTCCTGCCCTTATTTTTGCACGAATTTCTTGCAGCGATAGCTTATTCTCTCTATTTAAAATTTATTTCTAACATCAAAAGAACTCCATATTGAGTTCCAGAACTGGAACGCCCATAAAATTTAACCAGTGGAATGCTACGTGTAATTTGAGCTCGAATACCAATTTCCGAGGCTGTGTGACCTTTAAAACTTAAGCTATTCAATATTGCAAATTTGGGTTGTATGGGATGTGCCACGCCCACCATAGATATTTGGTGCACTCCTTCTCCCTAATCTTATTGATTTGAAAAAAAAAATTATCAAAACGTTGAGAAGCACGGGAGAAAATGGATCTAAACTGTTCTGCCTTCGCTTCTTTATATATAGATTGGATAAGTGGTATCCAAGATATATTTAAATATGTGCAACTATATTTGAAAAAAAAAATTCTACGGTGCCTCTTGACACAAGGAGTCGTGGTTCATGGAAATGATACCCAGAAAATTAATTTCCTCTGTGTCACCTCCATAACTCCAGACGCGACCAACGCCACATTACGAGTATAGTAGTTTCAATACCGGATACACACCACACTTAAGTTGTATATTTAAATTAATAAATATACTGTATGGATTGGAACGCAACAGTACTAATCATAGACGGCTAGTGTTATCAGCATCCACAATTATTGGTTTAAAAAGAGGCCCATCTAAAATCTCTGACAATTTGTGAGCATTGCCACTCGATTGTTAACGAACGCAACTCCACACCTGGCCACCATAGGCCTTGTTCGCGACGTTGAACTACCACAGTCAGCACGATACTCTCCGAAGGGCCAGCGCACTAAAGTCACCCTGGCAAAAGGTTCCACAGAGAATAATCACATCTACATCACCAACTTATTAGTAAGTATTCCTTGAACACTTATATTTAACTGTGACATTTTGTCACTAAATTGTTTATGGCTGAGGTTAATGATATATTAACGGCTACTCTATGTGGATGACTATTCCCGTGCTAGCAAATTATTTGTTACTTTTTCTACTGCATTCATACACTCAGGGAAAAAAATCGTAAAACCAAAGAAAATACACTTTGCCACAAAGACTTTTATTGGTTAGATTGTGCCCAAAGATAAAACATCCTTACGGCAAAGGCACAAAGATTGTTAAATTCCCATGAAAAATATACTTTATACCAAAGACTTAAATTCTTGTGACAAAGATGTACGTCTTTAAAAAAGTCCATTTCTTTAATACTATCTTTGTATGTCCGCCTTTTTTTCTATTACTCACCCCTTCTCCACTCTCCTTCCTACCCCCTCCCCTTCCCCTTGACCCTTAACCTATACGATTTCATCTAGTGTTAATTACAACTTATACATATTAATACATCAATTGCCTTATATACTACATATTGCCCACAAAGTAACTGCGAACTATAAGCGTGTGTATTTTTAAGAAACATATGATTTTGTAGAAAAAATTCTTTAAAGTTATAGACTTTGTCTTTGAAACAACGATGTTTAGCTTCAAGAAAACAAAGAAAATTTTTTGGTTTTGCGTACTTTTTTCTTTGTTAACAAATTCTTGTTAACAAAGAATAAAATCGTTATAGTAAATAATTTATCTTTACGGCAAATATTTTTTGATTGATTTAGCTTCAAAGAACTTCAGTCTTTTGTTTCAAAGATGCAGCAGTTGCTTAGTTAAAGAATAAATCATTAGTGCAACGATCTTTTCTTTGTAGCAAAGATATTTTGGTTACAGTCTTTTAACAACTTTTTTTCTTTGATTTTAAGGCGTTCAATTTTCTCAGTGTAGGTTTACACGCTAGTCCAACCTACTCTAAGATTAAGCTGGGACACACAGCAGGCTCAAAGTGGACCTTTTTATTTTTACTCCGATATAAGGGTCAAAGGGATTAGGAAACCCCCTTATATCTGCAATCAACCTTCTTTACCCTGGCTTTGGACAGGCTGCTCTTGAGAACAAGCGGACTTGGACAGACAGACAGACGGACAGGGCTAAATCGACTCAGATGGTGATGCTAATCAAGACTTTACTTTTCTATACCTACCACGCCTCTTTATGGGCGTTACAAACGGAGTGACAAAATTAATATAGCCCTTTTACGTTTTTTAAACGTGGGGGTATAAATATAGTGGGATGATGTGTACAAAAACAGTGGCGCATAGCGTAATTTTTGAACGAGGAAACTGTCTTTTTGTTGAAGGCTTGTTATTTCTTCTAAGCTATCACTGAATTTTAAAATTAAATAAATTGACATGTCTTAATTACACATTATTAAGCTTTGCTGTTTAAAGGATTGCCTTATATTAGAGCGTTCGTTCATTTCTCTTAAAGATATATGAGATACATACAACATATCTACACAAGCGAAGTGCTATTGAAACCCTTCGTATGCTACTTGACTACTTATTAATTTATTTAGTATTTTTACTTCACATTTTCCTTTTTTTTTTTTAATAAATTGGGGAAAAAACCTACTTATTGTTAAACCTACATGTGCCACAACAAAGGATTTCAAAGTATGTATTTTTAATTAATATTTACCATTTCATATTACCTGCTTTTCTGCACAATTGATGGATCCAATGTCTCGGCCATGGTCCAACATTTGCTCAACAAGAACGATGTGTATATCTGCAAAATTACCACTGAGACAATCAACGGAATACCAAAGAAGCCCAATTCAGCTAGCAATCCAGGAAGTGTAACAAACGGGAAAATACCGAATAAATCAATAACATAGAGTACAGCGATGAAAAGTGAAAGATTTTCGGGTTCATCGGTGATGACCCGAAACTGTGGCAATGCACTGAATCGCGCACTTGACAAAAAAGGCAACTGATCGTTGTGAAGATGCGCTTTCGATGGACGCATTCGGTTTTTGCCATACATTTTGTTACTTTTATTTTAAAAGTATTTAAATAAAAACTATTTGGTTTTTTATCAAACTCGGTAAGTTATTGCATTATTATTTCTATGGCAAAAGTACACGCTTGACAACTTAAAACAACATTCGCAGTAGAGCATTCAAAACTCACTGAAGATTGGCTCTAACTTGGCCAAAGTATGAAATGCATTTTTCTTCGTGTTGCATTTTATTGCATGCGTTGCTTCTAACAACAACTTTTAATCTAGCAGCGTTTGGCAATCTTTTGTGTTGCAGCACATTTTAATTTAATGTTCATATATGTATATATGTACTTCTTAATATATGTAGTTCACTGTCGGTAGTTAGGAATGTTAATCATAAATTAAAAAATATGTAATCATTGACATAAACCAACAAAGCTCGGCTCTGTTTATTTGATCTGATAACAATCTTAAAATAAACGCAAAACGTCGGTTCCATCACTGAGTTTTATTATTATCACTTTAATTCATGGCTCATCGGTGACCCTTACCCAGAAAAGTGGCAGAAGTATCAAGCTAGACAAATGATGATCATGGTTAACATTTTTACCTCCAAGAAGTGTAGCGAAAAGAAACAATTTTCAATAAAATTGTATGATGATCTCTTGTATGAATGACTCTTTAACTGCATTGTTGAGTATTTCTACATTAGCATAGCAAACAGACAAATCAAGTTAAATCACTTTCCTGAAATTTATGAGTTAGCCATATCAACGTATAGTTTAGGGCCTAATGCACATTCTACTATGTATTTTTTTTTAAATATTGTATGTGTATTATTTTTAAATCAAAGAAAACATTTTTTGTGCAAATAATTTTATATCTATACAAACGTGTTTGCTTAAAAACAAGGTGTGCATTTTTTTCGGTGTGGAAGGATTTTGATAAGATAGCAAGTGGTTTATTGTGGTTTTGTTTTGTTTCAAATCAAAAATTAATTTAACATGCCATTTTTAATTCAGAGTCAGTAACAATGCTCTTCCCAGCTCATGGGCCTAGTGCTTTGCCCTATAATCGACTTTATGGTCGAATTCAGAAAGACATAAAATTGCATTCTTATCCCACAAGAAAATCATGCCGTTTCTAAAAAGCAAGTTGATAGTGTATTTATGTATCCATTAGATTGGTAAATACATAAATAACTGAGAACCTAGATACCTTGTGGCGGCCGTGGTGCAGTGGGTAGAGTACGTGACCCATACGCCAAAGAACACTAGTTCAATTTCCACCTGACACAGAAAGTTCTTTCAATTGAATTAATTTTTCTATTCGGCCAACACCTCTCAGTGCCAAACCTCAGAGAGTAAATAATCTCATGTAAAGCTTCTTGAGAACATGCACCAGTGTTGCCAGATTAGGGGAATTCCCCCTAGATTTAGGGGTTTTTTAACTGGTTTGAGGAATTTTAGGGGTCATAAATTTTTAGCGGTTTTTTTACGGTGGCTTCAAATTTTCTAGGGGTTTTTTAGGGGTATTTGGAAAATTTACCTTTGGAAATAAAGATTTATTACTTTTCCTTAAAAATTTGCAAAAAATTTAGGAAAAATACTTTTTCCTCCATATTGTGTAAAAAGCGATTTCAGCAACACTTTATAAAAACAGCTGAATTGGCAACACTTCAAATAAATAACCAATCATTTCCCACTTCATTTCAAACTCGCTTCGCGCTTAACTTGCAACTCTGGGTAAATATTAAAAACAAAGCAAGTATGGACGAAACTGACGAAAAGAAAAGGTATGCCCAAAAATATACAAACAAATGGGAGACGGAGCCTTTCGGAGCCGTTCGGAGTCGGAATAAAGCTAATAGGTCCAGTTCTCGCTCAATTGTGAACAAACATGTAATAACACGCACAAAACTATTTGATAATAAAAAGTTCGGTCAAAGTCCTTTTAAGGTCTGAAATGGCAAGTTTATTTATTTTAAATAAACAGCTAAAAGGATAATATTCAGAAAAAAACAGAAGACGGTAATACAAAAATAGTAGTCCCAACGAACCCTTTTATTTTATAAATGTCGGTGCTAAAAGGGTCAAAGCTTTTAAAAATCCGATGCCATCATACAATTTCTACAAGAAATTGCAGTCAGCAGAGTTTTTGAATTTCAGTGACTCGGCAGACAATCAGCATGATGATTACATGGAGAGAAATAATCAAGCATTTTATGCTTGAATCAAGCAAATAGGCTATCAGTTTAAACTCGAGCGTTAATTTCTCAATTCAAGCATTATTTTTCTAGAATTGAGCAAATTTAAAACACTTGATATAAAGAAAACAAAAAACACAGGTGCGTCACTGGACACACGAAGATTTGAGAATTTAATGCCTTTTTTCGATTAAAATAATTTTTGAATTTAAAACTTTAAAATAACAAAGTTTTTCGTTTTTGTATGGGAGCACCCGTAAGGAGAGATCGGAGGGGATAGGTCCTCAAGGGAAAAATGTTCCCTTTGCAAAAATAATGGGGGTTGATGATACATATTAACCCTCTCCGGCCCTCCTGTTCAGTTGTAGGGAATAAATATACAAAAATCATTAAATTTGTTTGTAGCGTAACGACATCTAGTAGTAAGTAGAAGCAACATTTGTGTTTTTTAGTACTATTGTTTGTATAGCCAATACACAATCTATAGTGGTTATTGTGTATTGGCTAATGGTTATTGTAGGAGATGAAGGCTTGTAGCCAATACAATTCCTATAAATAGATTATTTTGATCTACTGCAACATAGCTTTAGTTAACTCTTGATATTAGCTGCGTTCGATTCGCCAGTGCTCAACTCAACTACGAAAAAAACGGCTACTCACTTAGCTGTTACTTACTGCATAGTTGGCAACACTTTTGTTTTCACAGACCACATAAAGTCTGCCAATAAATTCATTTTGTTTTTGTACTCACATCATATTTTGACAGAATCTATTACTTTTACCTTATTCCGTACACAAACCAACTAAAAAATAAGAAACTGGCAACGCAACTTTACTCAACTCAACTGATAATTGACCTACTCTATACTCAACTAGCTGTCGACTTTGTTGTTGGTTTCCCATACAAATTTTGAAATAAGCGACATGAATTGAGTATAGGCTGGCGAATCGAACGCAGCTATTGAATCAGCAATATTTACCAACAAAGGGTTTTGGTTCGAAGATGTACCAACAAAGCATACGAAAGTGTTGTTGCTTGCACTTCGGTATAAGCAACAAAATAAGATCAAAAACAAAAAAAAAGAAATTTGTGTGTGTGTGTATATTAGAATACACAGCCTATGCCTAAGTGCTTTTACAAAAACAAATGTGCACCAAGTGCATAGGGCTTGGGCACCTCTGCTTTAAACTATCAGTCGACGGGCATGAGTTCAATTCCTGCAGCGGGCAAGAAATTATTTTTAATTTAACATTAAACATTTTCTGGTTCAGTTGATGCAAGCAAAAAACAATATCAATTCTAAGAAAAAAGGTGTCGGAAAAAAGTGTCGTTTTTTCTGATTTCACTCTAGCAAATCGCAGAACGAGGCGTAAAAAGCTTCGCTTCAAAAATGTTTATTCAAGAAACATTTGCTTAAAACTAAAGAATATTTTTGTTTTTATATTCAAGACTAGCTGTGAAACCTAAACAAGAGCGTTTAGCGGCGCGTTACCAGCCGCTTTTCGTTAACGTTGAATTGTCATCCCTAAATAAAAGCGGCGACCTTATGTCAGATGTGCAGGCAGTCAACAAATTTTTCACAGAAATTACAATATTTTCGAATTCTGCAGCCAACTTTACTTCCTAACGCTCTGTCAAAATTGGATTTTCCAACCGCTCAGCGTTGCCGCTGCGTTATTATAGTTTGCCACATATAAATCGCATGGGCATGAGAAATTTTTGACAGATAAAAAACGCTTCCGCGCTGATTTAGGTATGACTGTAATATTTGCTTGAAGTGAGAAAAATTTGCTTGATTCAAGTAAGCAATTGCTGAAAACTAAAATAATTTTTTATAACTTTCTATAACTTTTCTATAATTTGCTATAACTTAAATTAGGAGAATATTTTCTTGATTCAAATCTTGTTCCAGGTTCTAGAATCAAGTATTTTATTCTTGTATCAAACAATCATTTATTTTACTCAATTTAAGAAATAAATGCTAATTTTAAATTTATTTTTCTTAATTTTAGTTTCTTATGCTTGATTTGAGCAAATGGGGCTTAATTTTAAATTTTTTCATATCAAGCAAAATATTTGCTTAAAATATTGTTTTTCTCCGTGTATAATTCTGCTGATTTGGAAAGCGATGATCGCAATGAACGTGTGTTATTGAGCGCAGAACGGCGAAATTATGTTTTTATTTTTATCATGTGATCGAAAGCCTCAACTTTACGGTCATTCCATAAAATTTACCGCAGCGCCAATAGTCGCAAAGTTATAATTTCATGCAACGTTTTTTCATTGTTGTTGCATTTTTAATGCATTGCCTCCTTGGTGTCTTGAGTCCAAAAGTATTTTTAATTTTCGTTACGAAGTCAAAAAAGCATTTTTGGCTGTTGTAAAATAAAATTTGTTCTAGCTCTTCTACTCAGCGAGTAATAATTCCATACAACAATATTGCATTTCCGTTGCATCAGCTGCTACTTTCGCCACCAGACGACGACAATTTTTTTTTGTTTGTTTTTATTATGGTCATAAGACAAAGTACAAATCCTTCATTTTCAGTTTAGAGTAATAATTCAATGGAAAGCCGTTGCATAATTGATGCATTTCCGATCTTCTAGCGGCTTCCTATGCGGCTTAATGACGCAATGAATTTTTTTTATTTTTATCATGTGGGCAAAGAACCAGCCTTTACTGGCGTATAATATTTTTTTAACCCTAGCACCCATGGATAGCGACTTATAATTTCATGTAACAAACTTGAAGTTTCGTTGCTTAGACAACTTCCTCCGCGTCCCATCTGACGTCTTAAATTTTTGTTTTTTATTTTTGTCATAATGCCAAAGGATTAACTTTACTATCGTGTCATTACTTTTTGCATAACATCTATACTCATTAAGTTACAACTACATGCAACGCCGATGCATTTTGGAAAAATGCTTTTTTCAACTTTTTTTGAAAACCTGCGCAATAAAATGTAAAGTCGTCACATCAAAACAAATAATTCACCATTAAAATATGTTTATTTTTCAGCAACGCTCTATTCTTAGGGAAGTAAAACCTATGTTAAAGTAATTTTGAAACCTTCATACGTAAAAATTTCTGAAAATTTAAATAGGTTGTTTTTAATTATTTATTTAAAAATTGCTTTTATAGTTTTGGTTAATTAATTAGTTAATTAATTTTTATTAAAAAATGTTAATCATTTGTAAAAATATATTTTTGCAGTCCGTAATAAGTCTAATATTGAGTAAAAAGTGTTTTTTATTTTGAAAAATATCGTGTTATATGGATCCGATTTGGCACAAATTTTATTAAAAAAAAAAAAAAAAACAATTTAACTCAATACAAATAAACTGAAATATGCTTTACAGCACGCCTAGGGTGTACTTATGTAGAGCATTTGCATCAAGCAATATTTAGCTTAGTTGCGGTCACTCTTTAACTCCAGCAAAGTTGGATGAAATCTGATACAGTTGCAATCTACTGTCCCATAGAAACTAACGCTATGCTTGCAGAATGAAGTGAAGCCCTTGAGTAGCAAATAACAAGGTCATTGCACTCATAGAGTTATCACTAATCAAGTAAAGAGAGACAGAAAAAGAGAGAAAGACAGAAAGAAATATGAAATCTTAATAAAGAACTAAGCATGGAACAATTATGAAGATAGTCGTACAAGTTGTTATATTAGGTATAAAAAATTTAACTCCCATACAATGCGACTATAGCAGAATGGTGAAATCTCTTTAAATTCCACATAAAGTAATTTCAAAACTTGAAATTTTTCACATAAAATTCAATTCCAATTAAGCGCTCTAATTGTAAGCACTTCCCAGTGACTTCATTAAAGTTCAACCTTCATAAATTCCACAAAAATTAATTAATTTACACCTATCCTCCCCATGCAAGCTGACGTCACAAAAGTAATAAAACATTCATGTCTTCAGGTATGATATAGGGTATATATAGCACTCACACTTGTGAGGGTATTTCAACTTCGGCCAAGCTGAACAATGCCTTCTACTCGTAGTTTCTACTCGTAGTCTACTCGTTCTTATCTTATAAACATGCCACATACAACACATATTAGAATGATATATTGGTATCCCGGATCGAAACATTGAAACAGGTTCGGATGGTAGAGTCGACATTGAGCAACCGAAACTCATATTCAAATTTCAAGGTACCAAAATTTATACCTTCTGTTCAAAAATGAATCGGACTGTGCAAATAAAACAACAACGGACTAATTATTCTTCGATATTTATTTTATCACCTTCATAATAATCACCAACGGAGGCGATACACATATGCCCACGTTTTTTCCATTCTTGAAGCATTTTTGATAGGCCGATTACGGTTTGACCTTAAGCTTCCTCTGGAAAAAGTCACACGGGGCCATATATGGCATATATGGCTCTTATTGAACGATGTTAACATTGTTTTTGGTCAAATAGTCGCGTACAATGCGTGATGTGTGAGCTGGTGCATAATCGTGGTGCAAAAACCCTGAATTGTCGTTTCATAATTCTTGCCTCTTTCGCCGAATATTCTCATGAAAACGCTTTAAAACACTCAAATAATATTGAGCGTTGACCAATTGGCCTTGCGAAAGGAATTTCGAGTGCACGACACCTTGAGAATCGAAGAAAACAATCAACATCATCTTAATCTTTTAACGACTTTGTGGTGTTTTTTTTTTTTTTGACTCATCTGGATAGTGCCA
Source organism: Pherbina coryleti (assembly GCA_943735915.1). Classification (NCBI taxonomy): domain Eukaryota; kingdom Metazoa; phylum Arthropoda; class Insecta; order Diptera; family Sciomyzidae; genus Pherbina; species Pherbina coryleti. The sequence continues at coordinate 102,670,770 of OX030949.1, read as the reverse complement.
ATGTGAAGATTGTTCAGCTGTTTCGACGTCATACTCGTACACCCAAGTCATGCCACCAGTAATGAAGTGCTGAATGTCCGTAGTGTCCATTAAAAGCATATCCTAAGCGATAATTTTGCGAAACTCTTTTTTAAAGAAATTCAGCAATTTTGGCACAAGTCACGCTGCTCTAAGCAGACACGACATGTAAACGTGGCACACCATTTTACAAGTCATGCCTATCATGTAAAATGGTGTGCCCCGATCCAGTTGATATATCAAGCTCTGCAGCTATATCTCTCACGGTCACACGACGATTTTCAAGCACAATTTCCTTTACTTTTTTGACATTTGCATCGTTTATTGATGTTGCTAAACGAGAAGGGCGAGGAAAACTGTCAATTGATGTACGACCCTCTTTAAACAATTTCTACCACTCAAATGTGATAGAGCAGGCTCCCTATAGGTTTTCTGCCCAATTTCAATGCATCCGGACAAGAAATTCCGTTGGTAAAACTACGTTACAGATCGCGCTAAAAATGTACGCTCAAGCCTACAACAGTGTTACCAGCATTAAAAAAAAAACATTAGCTTCGCGACAATTTTTGTTTCATTCGCACAGTCCGGTTCAATTTTGAACAAAAGGTACAGATAGCAAGATTTATCTCATTTAAAAAGCATTCAGACATTCGGACCCTCTAGAGGTTGTCGACTTCAGGAAATTGAAATCATGTCTGTAATTGATAAAATATGTATTATCTACTCTTTTGAAAACATTTCAAAAATATTGTACTGATTTGTAGTCCGGATGGTCAATCATATATACAATAGTTACGAGAAAGTTCATTAATCTAGAAAAATAGATATTTTAAACTTCAAAAACAATCTTTCAAATTCAAGTTCAAATTTGTACATTTCAAATGAAACTTTTTACATTCCAAATTCAACTTTTCATACTTCAAATACAACCTTAAGCAATACTTTTTTTTATTGGATTAATACCTGACTTGGTAAAAATCTAGCGGGAGGGGCGTGAGAATTATTTTGCAAAAAGTTGTAAATTAATTCATGTTTCATGTGCAGATAGAAAAAGGACTGTTAATTATGAAAATCATAAATAATCGCCCTTAAGGGCCTCCGGGAGTATTTAAAAAAAAAGAAATTACACTTTTTTAAAATTTTTTTTTTTTTGTAAAGCTGTGTTTTATTTTAGACCAAATTTTCTTACGTTATTAAAGTTTAACTATTCAAGATTTATCCCTGATATTTTGGTCCAAAAATATTCGGCGAGATCGCAGAAAAATACAATGCCGCGTAAGAGCTTAAATTTTGCGGTGAGCAAGATATCTGAAGACTGGTTCATCTTAAAAAATTAAAAAAAAATAATTTCCAGTTTAGTAAAGAGTTCTTGGGCGTTTAATCGTTAATTTTTGAAAAATATTAATTTTTGACAAAATGGCGGGCGTAAAAAGAAAATTTTCATTTCATGTGCACAAAATTTAGGTCGTTTTAGGTTGTAAATCAAAAAATACAAATACTAAAAAAAAATCTAACGATTAAACGCCCCTTAACGAATCCTTAAGTAAGTGTCGAAAATTTGGTCGTAATCGGATGAGTAGTTTTTGAGCAATCTTGCTCACCGCAAATTTAAGATCTTTCGTGGCATTGCACTCTTCTACCTTATTGACGAATATTTTGGGCCCAAAATGTCAGGGATGAATCTTGAATAGTTATACCTTAACAATGTAAAAAAAAATGGGCTAAAATAAAATACGGCTTTAAAACACAATTTCAAAAAAGTGTAATTTCTTTTTTTTAAATACTCCCGGAGGTCCTTAAGAACACTAAGCGGGGTAAACAAACATTTGCAACCTAACCTAAGATTGGAAAATCCTCTTGGTGTCTTATAGCCTAAGGTATCCTAAAGCTTGTATAAAATTGGAACTATTGGAAAACAGACACTATTTTATAGTGGGCCTTTTAAACACCCACTTTACTCCGTGCGCATGCCAAAAATAGATGCAATGCAGAATATATTGTGAAGCTGTTTTTTAATAGACTCAGTTACAAAAAAAATACAGTATCATTAACAATCCTTAAACCACACTATACCGTCGGTTTTGTATTACTCGAGATATAAATTCATAGAAAACAAAAAAAAAAAACCAAACACTAAAAAATTATGCCTTTAAAACAGTGATCATCAAAGCCCATGAACCAACAAGACCCAATTTCTTGGTTCATGATCAGCTATGGGCAGAGAGCGCTCTGAGAGCTCTGAGAGCAAGAATTGAGAGCAAAGGCTTATGTAGCAACACAAAAGGCAACAACAAATCAAAGACAAAAGACAAACACAGAAACAACACAAAAGCTTAATTTGTAGTGGTGCCCCTAGCCGTTCATGATTCATGATCAAATTGGTTCATGATCAAAGCCTATGCCCGCGGGCATTTAAGCTTTTGTGCTTAAAAGCTTTCTGTATACATATTAACAGCCCTATTCTGCTTGTTAACTTAACAAGGAATTGTTAAGGAGCTCTTGTTAATGTTCTTGTTATGTAATGTAAATGTTCGTATTCTGTCAATTCATTTACAATTTGAAAGCTCTCAAAAGCTATTAAAGTTCACCACGCATGGTGAAAATGTAAATGCCTTAGATATAAAGCGTCAGCTGTTTTTATATTGCTCTTTCCTTGCTTATTTTGATTGCTTATGTTTGTTTTTCTACAAGTAAGATGGAAAATGTTAAGAAATAAATAATTTACTAATTGTTTTCAATTGTTTTAAGTTTCAAAATTAGTTTTTTTTAATAGCCAAGCAATTTTCGAGTGTTTTGCAGTCTTTAAAATTTATTTTTTCTTTGATCTTCTTCAGTATCAATGCTAAAAAGAAGTAAAAAGTAAGAATTCATCCATTTTTTTTTTATTTTATTTTATTTACACAGCATTTGTTTGGCTTAATACTGAACTATCTTTCGTTGTTAAGTTGTTTTCTGTCATTAACAAAATAGTAAAGAAAGGAGCTTTCAAATTATCACCAGAATACGAAACATTAACAATTTGTTAATATTAACTATTTTGTTAATGTGGTGAGCTTAGTTAAGCTGCCAGAATAGGGCTGTAACTGACCGATGAGCACCAGTGTTGCCAAAACTTTTCTAAAAAAGCGCGAGATTTAAAGAAAATATCGCCCAAAATCGCCCAATGAAAAAAATAATCGCCAAAAATCGCCATTTTTTCTAAGATTTTTGGCGATTTATTTAAAATTTAATTTAAATTAAATTTATTTTTTTTCAAATAATATTGAGATCTGTTAATAGTATTAGATATTCTTATTTTCATATTTTTGAGGTCTATAAAAAATAATAAAAAAGCTACTTCATTTTAAACGAGAATTTTGATCGTTAAAGAACATTTTTTTAGAGACTATAACTTTTTGGAATTTTTCAATATGCAACTTTAAAAAAAAACTTTTTGCAAAAAACGTAGTTCCTTCAGCCATAATAGACTATTCCTCCGTTTCGTGAATTCTTGAAGTATTATTTAGTTCATACATTGATTTAGTATACACAAGATGAATGCCAACTTACAAATATTGTCAAACATTTTTCCGCCTACGGCTGTCTTAATTTTGTATGCCGATTACCAAAATTCTTCACTTTCAGATGGCACTTTGTTTTTGAAAACATTGCTCCATGGAAATGTCAACAAAGATTCATATTCGATTTCTTCTGCATGTCGGTCTTCAAGAGATAGATAATGAAGAGGGAGTTCAAGGAAAGAAGGTCTTATATAGTTTAAACATCTTTCAGGACATAAAATAAAAGCATTTTCAAAAATTTCTAACAGACTAGGTAATCGTTTTAACATTTCCTTGATTAAAACTATAATAACATTCTGGCATTTTGATAGTATGTCTATCATAACAATATCATCACTTAATTTGTGAATTTCTTCATGGAACTGATAATGAAATGTAAGGTCATTAATTCTTTTATAATTGCTTTTATCCGCTAAAATGTTATTTAAGCTGAATGTAGCTAAATTATCAAAATTGAAATTTTTGACAATGTCTTCTTTTATAATTTTTGAAACAAGTCTTTGAATAAATGTTGTGATTTCAACATAAGCTTGAAAAAAGTCAACTTTTTCTCGTTGAAAATATGAATTAAGTGAGTTGATGTTTTGAAGAAACGGTCTCAAAAAAATAAGTATTTCGATATAAATAAATTATCGATAAGGGCTTGTGAGCTGTGTTCAGTCGCATTGTTAACAGAGTGTTCCAAACACTTAAAACAATTGTTATTTTCTTTAATTGAAATTTTAAACACATTAGATGAGTTTTTGAAAAAAGGTTGTTTTTACAAAAATCGCCCAAAAAATCGCCAGGCGATTTCCCAAAAATTTAAGCGCAAAAACAAGAAAAAAAGCGCCCAATTGGCGATTAATCGCCCAATCTGGCAACGGTGATGAGCACTGAACTGCGTCAGTATCTATTGAAATTTCATGCAGAACAAGCCTGCGGCACATGCATGCTTGTTAGATTGTTTTTTTTTTTTTGCTGCTTATACGCAATTTATACTACACTCATAAAAATATCAGTTTTTGCTATTCCTATGCAAAATGTCTCTACTTGAATGTGGTTGCAATTCTTTTTTGCAGAAAATATTTTTTCTGAACCTCAATGTATGGTGTGCTACCGGACTGTTTCTGCTCGTAAAAAATATAACATTGAACGGCATTATAATGCTTGTCATAGTTTAACATACAAAAGTTTGAGTGAAACTGATCGTAAAGAACTAGCGATTCGTTTAAAAAAAGCGTTTATTGAAAAAAATAGCAAACTGGCTACTGAGCCAATGCACAGTTATCCAAAGTTTGTGCATTCAAACGTTCAGAAAGCATCATAGGGTAAAACACCCAGTCCTGAGCCCCCTTAAGAGAATTTTTTACTTAGAAGAATGATAACTTTGTTATTTTTAGCATGTTTGGCAGCATTTTAGTGTTAAAATACGCGTTCATTCAAGAATAATAAATTGATTAAATTTGTTGGAATGCCAATTAGACCAATATATTTAAAAATAATGATTTATTAAAAAATGAACCGAATCCCAGTTATGAGCCCCCGATTTCCAATCTTGAGCCATCTTTTGCCCAGTTATGAGCCATCTGGTTTTTACAATGAGAAATTTATTATTTTAATTATTTTATGAAAAAATAATATTCAAAACATTAACTTAATACAAATAAAAAATAATATTTTATATAAATCATAAACCACTAATTAATTTTTGTGTCGTTGTGCTCAACTTCAGTTAGATCCAAACCTGACTTTCCAAGGCATTTACTGTAATCGATTGCGTTGGGATTGAAAGGATACAGGTCGCAGGTACGAAAACCATTAGTTATGGTCTCATTTTTAATGTAGGTACCAATAATGTTTTTTAATAATTTTGCAAAATGATGCTTTCTAAACTATTGGTCCATGTTATGCATTCTCCAACATTGCAGTTTCTTTAACAACCCCATTTTAAGAGGTCTGAAAATAGCCACATCGGCTGGCTGTAAAATTTTTGTTGCATTTGGGTATAAGCAGATCAGAACAATTTGCAATTCTTCTCAGAGCTTAGATAAACTGTAAGTTAAATGCGTTATATGACCATTTACGTAAAGAATTACAGGAAAGAATATTTGATTTGAAACCAGTGTTGGATAAAAGACTTCTTTTATATTGTATATAAATGCATCCGAAGTCATCCAGCCTGAATCAGTTTTCGTATACACTATTCCTTCAGGTATTGATTCTAGTATATCCTTGGGTATTCTTTTATAAGCAAAAACAATCATGGTGGAATTATCGGGACATCAGCAGAAAATGAAAACATAACTGTCATGCTCTCTTTAGCTGCTCCTTTATCTGTTTCATAAATGTTACTTGCACCTCTAGGAGCTAATAGGACCTTTCATCGAAGTATGTTTGAATTTGATGGAACCAGCCTCTTAAATCTTTTTCCAAAAGATCTGCACTGGCATTTGTTACTGCTTCAGGAACTCGAATAGATATTTTTTGGATGTCGGTTAAGAAATTCGCTATACCACTTGTCGCCAGGAAAATTATTTTTAAACATACAGTAGAGACTCAAAAAAGTTAATTCGTTTGTTATATTTTAACTTTTGCGAGTCTCAACTTTTGTGAGTCTCTACTGTATTTTCACGTGTGTATGCATCTTAAAATTCTTTAACAATTCTTTGAACTTTGTGTTTTCTTCTTGAGAAACCTCTTTCATAGTTATCAGATACATATTTCACTATTTTTCCATCTTCGATGCATGTTAAACACGGCAAAGGAACAGGCAGAGCCTTATTGGAACTGCATTAGCCATGTAAAGCTTCTTGAGTGCTTCGGAGTGTAATGCATGCAAGTTCAAGTGCAGAATCTGGCATTAATTGCAAACAAATATCAAGAGTTTAAATTTTCTTATTGTGAATGTTTTTGAATATCTAATAAGAGAATCAGGCTTAACGGGTTAATAAGAATGTTTATAAAAATGTCTGTTTTCCTACTTTGAGCTCCACGGGCTCACGTTTGGATATTTTATTTTTCTGTAATATTCCAATTGTGAGCCCCCATGGCTCACAACTGGAAACATCGAATTTAGTTATCCAGATATAAGCCCCCATTTTTTGCTTTGGCAGAGAATATTTTTAAAGAAATATTTAAGAAATAAATAATAAATAATATTCAACTTTTGTTATAAACAAAGCTTATTATAGAAATCATAACAAGATGTCCATACCTGAAGGTTTAAAGTGTGTTAACTCCTTGTCGATATTGCTTAGCAAATCACTTAAATGAGTAAGAGCACGAGGCACGTCTTTTTATTTTAAAAAATCACTTTCAACTTAATATTTCATACTCAGCATGATAGCTGAACGAACTGAACGAATTTTGACGAATAATTATAAATTTACTGTTTTAACTGACATCCACACAATTATTAGCTAGAGACAGTTTAATGAGTGGGGGGCTCAGAATAGGCTGAGGGCTCAGGACTGGGTGTTTTACCCTATATAGTAAGTTTAGCTCTGGCAAAACATTGCCGGCCTTACCAAGATGGTTTATTTTTTAAGGAATTGACGCAAGATGTTATGAATTGTTTTGGCGAAAAATGGAAGGAATTTGTTGAAATTATTAAAACGATCCCTCTGTCGCCTTCAACAATAGCACGACGCACAAATATAATAAGTAGCTATTTACATTCAGAACTTAAATCAAAAATATCTGAATGCATATTTTATTCTTTATGTTTAGATGAGAGCACAGACATCAATGACGTATGCCAGTTTATTATTAATATTAGAACGGTTGATGAAAATTTCCTCCTCACGCCTCTCCCATAGATTTTTAAAACACCGGATGAACATTTTTTCCGGCGCCACTGAATAATCAAACAAGCGAACCATCGTCTCGCATGAAAGCTGGACTGAGACTCAAGTAGTATTTTTTTTTCAGTGCAAAGCTTTCCATGAGCTTTTATACATAAACAAAGTATGCTTGTATAGAGTTTGATGACCACTGCTCTAAAACCAACTAAAACACCTTCAACGGGTTTTTAGCGGAAATTATTGATATTCTTTTAAATTTAAAATTTTCTACTCAAGCCCATGATACAATAAGAAGGTAGGGTAAGGAGCTTTGACAAGACCTACTGCTTATGTCAAACAGCATTTTAGCGATACCACTTTTCTGTATATTTCATAAATGTGGGATAAACACATAGAAAAGGAATTTTATATAGGGTAAAAAGGAAAAATGTGAATCAATGTGTCTATAATTGAAACAACGCATTATTTAGTTATTTTATAGCTTTATTTTCACTAATTTAATATTGCCCATAATTTTTTGTTTAATTTTGTTTTCTTTATATCTTTTTTTTGAAAATTTTATTCTAATGTGCATACAATATCTTATAACAAACTTTTTTAATTCTTTTTAAGATAGTGGAACTGTTGAAGATAAATCAACTTCTTTTTAAAAGTTCCTCGTTTATCAATATTTTCAGCAAAACATTTTATATAAAACGCTCACCTACACTCAGGGAAAAAAATCGTAAAACCAAAGAAAATACACTTTGCCACAAAAACTTTTATTGGTTAGATTGTGTCCAAAGATAAAACATCCTTACGGCAAAGGCACAAAGATTGTTAAATTCCCGTGAAAAATATACTTTATATGAAAGACTTAAATTCTTGTGGCAAAGATGTACGTCTTTAAAAAAGTCCATTTCTTTAATACTATCTTTGTATGTCCACCTTATTTTTCTATTACTCACCCCTTCTCCACTCTCCTTCCCACCCCCTCCCCCTTCCCCTTGACCCTTAACCTATACGATTTAATCTAGTGCTAATTACAACTTATACATGTAAATACATCAATTGCCTTATATATTACATATTGCCCACAAAATAACTGCGAACTATAAGCGTGTGTATTTTTAAGAAAAATATGATTTTGTAGAAAAAATTCTTTAAAGTTATAGACTTTGTCTTTGAAACAACGATGCTTAGCTTCAAGAAAACAAAGAAAATTTGTTGGTTTTGCGTACTTTTTTCTTTGTTAACAAATTCTTGTTAACAAAGAATAAAATCGTTATAGTAAATAATTTATCTTTACGGCAAATATTTTTTGATTGATTTAGTTCAAAGAACTTCAGTCTTTTGTTTCAAAGATGCAGAAGTTGCTTAGTTAAAGAATAAATCATTAGTGCAACGATCTTTTCTTTGTAGCAAAAATATTTTGGTTACAGTCTTTTAACAACTTTTTTTCTTTGATTTTAAGGCGTTCAATTTTCTCAGTGTACGGAAACCATGAAACATGGATTTGTCATAGGATTTTTTTTCTTGAGATATGGTAGCACAGTAGGGGCTTTCACAATTCAGTGCATTTGGCTGTGCATTTGAGCATGAGCAAAAAATGCATGCTCTTTTTCTCTTTACACTAACAAAATGTACATACAGTGAGAAAAAAAGCATGGATTTTTTGCTCATGCTTAAATGCACAGCCAAATGCACTGAACCGTGAAAACCCCTAGTATTTTATGGTTTTGACATTAGCAGTAGGTCAATAATGATAGAAAAATAGATTACGCATTGCGCAGCTCCGTTATGTTGTTTACTTTTCATTTTGACATTTCTAGCTACGAACAAAGTATTTTTTACGATCATGACGTCACGCTAGACCAAGTTTGTTTCTTGAATCTTTTGTCATTGTTTCATATTTGTTCACATTCTTGACAGACTTGACAGAGAGCCTTATCGTAAGTTCATATCGTAAGTTTATCGTGACGTAGATGCACAGATCGTTGAAAATTGTTTTTACGATCTGCGCAATCTATTTTTCTATCATTCTTGGCAGTAGGTCTTGTCAAAGCTCCTTACCCTACCTTCTTATTGTATCATGCTCAAGCCGATGCACACACAAACTAAAAATATGACCTTATAATTTTTAACTACATGTGGAAATAGTATCTAAAGCAGTGGTCAGCAAACGCACACAACCATACTTCGTATTTTAATGTAACGATTTGCATACACCAAGCGAAATTGCATGTTGAAAAGAAAACATTCGCGCCGCTAATTTCACATATGAAAAAAAAAATTTGTTTGATATATTTGGTGATGAATTTGTTGCTCTTGTACATTTTTAATTGGTTAAAAATAGATGTTATTCAATTTTATGTTTAATAAATGGAAACAAATATTTCGGAAAAATATGAATTCATTGTTTTTCCTGCAGTAAGGAATTTAAAAATTTTTTAAATTCAATTGAAAATTTAAATATTAGCAAAACAAATAGTATATCTTTGTATATATTATATACAAAATGTAATATATTTGTATACATCTATATATATAAAAAAGGAGATTATGTTTGTAAGGCCGCAATAGACTCCTAAACTACTCATCCGATTAGCATGAAAATTTGTGTATAGAAGTTTTTTGGTACGGTGCGTGTTTGTGGTCTATCAATTTTGATCCACCTTGACCTCTGGTGTTCACTCATAAACTGCTAATGCGATTAGAATGAAAAGTGGTATACAGTGGGTTTCATGTACGTTGAGTGTTCTGCTGCTATCGTTTTTGACCTATCTTGAACAGCAGAGGGCGCTATAGTACAAATTTTTTACAAAACCACCTAAAACTCCCAAACCGCTCATGCGATTAGAATAAAAATTGGTATATAGTAGTTTTCAGGTACGATGAGTTTTTTAGCACTATCTTCTTTGAACCACCTAGGACACCAGATGGTGCTGTAGTACAAATTTTTTACAAAATCGCATATTTTTAGTTGTTTTCTTAGGTTACATGTGCAAATATTTACAAAATACAAAATATTTCTTAAATTTAGTAGAATTAAAAGAATTTCCGTTATTTTGATATCAAAAACATGAACATATCTTGAAAACTATGAAAAATTTTACTACAACGATATATTTAATGCACCATCGTTACACAAAATTACGAAAAAAACAATCAGATATTCAATTTTGTGACTTTCGATTCAAATATCTCCGCTGCTTTTTTATATTTTGTGTTAAATTTTTTTTTTGTCTTAAAGCTTCATCAAAATACTATGAAAACCTTATTGCAAAAATACTGTTAGTTGAGTATATATATTTTAAATATTTTTTTCAAAAAAGGTCTGAAATTTTGGAGTTTTCCTCGAAAAAAGGCTCAAAATTTGTTTTTGTTGTAAAAATAATTTAAATTCAAATTCGCAAATTTTCAATTCTATTTAAAAATTATAACATTTATGAGCAAAAGTTATTTCAATTTTACGCAAAAGTTAAAAACCATTTTTGTGATTCAAAAAGCAAGGCCTACATCTTGATTTTTTCGAACAAAATTTTTTTTTTCCAATATTGTGTTTTTATAATTTTGAAAAAATGTACAAGCTAAAAAATTAATTTATTAGAAAAAATGATCTGAGTATCTCTTGCCAATCAAAAGTTATAGCCAATAATGTTTATCCAAAATATATATACAGAAAGCAAAACGCTGTCTTCTGTCTGTGTGATGGCTGGAAACTTCAAAATTACTTAGCCGATAGAGCTGAAATTTTGGCAGTACATTTTTTTCAAGTACGAGATGGCTTAAATTTCTGTCACACCACCTTTACCGCCCACAAATCAATAAAAATGCTATATTTCCTACGGTTTTCGTCGATTGGGCTACATTTTGGTAATTTAGTCTGTATGCTTACTGTCGGCAACTGTACTAAAACAGGGTAATGTCCATCTACTAGAAAACTGGGATGAGCATTATATAAGAGGGTGTGGCTCCGCCCATACAGTAAAAATTTGTATTATCGAATAGCTTTGAAAGTAAAAGTACACTAAGGGAAATAATGCATATTAACATTATCCACGCCTGAGTATCAATTTTATTTAAATATTTACGTGGATAAATCAAATATTTTCCCTACAGCTCGTTTTTTTCCCGTATTTGAATTTTATTTATACCACAAACGTACACACATATTCCATACAAGCAAGCAGCAACAGCATCGCACACTTACACACATACTCCGACAAGCAGCTACAGCATCGCACTCTGTTTCTGCAGTTTATTTTTTGCATTTGCAGTTCTTATAGTTCTCATAGTTCTCATTTAGTTATTGTTTCAGGAGTAATATATTATGCATGTTTGGCAAAGAAATTAAATTATGTAGGGTGGAGTGACAACTCGGTATTTTCAGGAATATCTTTGACCGATTGTCATTTACCTGCATAATTTGCTTCTGCCTAAACAATTTTGTACATTACTTTTTCGTTCTGTAATTTATACTATGTTTGACAGTTGGTGCAATATTAAACCATTAATAACATATTCAATTTAAATATGTTTTTTTTAATTTCAATATTTTTATTCAAATTTTCTTTAAATGCGATAGTTTATTTTCAAATAGTAAATATTGGAAAGATATTTTAAAAAAATTCGTGCATAATTTTAATATATTTTTTATTAATTCTGTTTAAATATTTAAATATTTAATTTAATTAAAAAAGTATTCAAATAAATTTTAAATATTTACGTAGTCGATTTATTCAAATGCGTTATTGGTGCAAAAATGACTCGCTTTTTGGATAAATTAAAAAAGTTTTTGGATAAATTTAATATTTTTTTCCCTTAGTGTAGCAATACTTACATACAAACTCAAAATGGAGTTACTATTTGGAAATCTCCTGCTACTGGGAAACTGTAACGGGCAGTGAAAAATAACAGTGGTGTCAAACTATGAGTCTAAGAAAAGTTTTGAATACACCTATTATGTTCCCATATAGTTGCAGGGTGCAGCAACGCGCGCCGGGAAAAAGCTAGTTAAATATATATAACGACAAAAATTAAAGCAACTGTTATGCATATATGTATCTGTATATGTAAATTTTACATACGTTTTAATAACACCAAAAACAACAACAACAACAACACCAACAACAATAGTGTCTTTCGACATTATACTTTTTCTTGGTAACTTTACGTCCACATATTAAGCATTCTGCCTGTGCTGAGAGATTCTCAGCAAAAAAAAATTCTTCCCTTTCAACCTCAAACATGTTATCTATATATATAATCTATATCTATATATACATATAAAAAAGGAAATTATGTTTGTAAGGCCGCAATAGACTCCTAAACTACTCATCCGATTAGCATGAAAATTTGTGTATAGAAGTTTTTTGGTACGGTGCGTGTTTGTGGGCTATCAATTTTGATCCACCTTGAACACCAGAGGGCGCTGTAGTACAAATTTTTTACAAAACTGCCTAAAACTCCTAAACTGCTAATGCGATTAGAATGAAAAGTGATATACAGTGGGTTTTTTATACGTTGAGTGTTCTGCTGCTATCGTTTTTGACCTATATTGAACACCAGAGGGCGCTATAGTACAAATTTTTTACAAAACCACCAAAAACTCCCAAATTGCTCATGCGATTAGAATAAAAATTGGTATATAGTAGTTTTCAGGTACGATGAGTTTTTTAGCACTATCTTCTTTGACCCACCTTGGACACCAGATGGTGCTGTAGTACAAATTTTTTACAAAATCGCATATTTTTAGTTGTTTTCTTATGTAACATGTGCAAATATTTACAAAATATTAAATATTTCTTAAATTTAGTAAAATAAAAATAATTTCCGTTATTTTGACATCAAAAATATGAACATATCTTGAAAACTATGAAAAATTTTACTACAACGATATATTTAATGCAACATCGTTGCTCAAAAATGAGAAAAAAACAATCAGAAATTTAATTTTGCGACTTTCGAGTCAAATATCTCCGCTGCTTTTGTATTCATTTTGTTAAATTTTTTTTTGTCTTAAAGCTTCATCAAAGTACTATGAAAACCTAATTGCAAAAATACCGTTAGTTGAGTAAATATATTTTAAATATTTTTTTCAAAAAAGGTCTGAAATATTGGAGTTTTCCTCACAAAAAGGCTCAAAATTTGTTTTTGTTGAAAAAATAATTTAAATTCAAATTCGCAAATTTGCAACTCTATTTAAAAATTATAACATTTATAGGCAAAAGTTATTTCAATTTTACGCAAAAATTAAAAACCATTTTTGTGATTCAAAAAGCAAGGCCTACATCTTGAATTTTTCGAACAAAATTTTTTTTTCCAATATTGTGTTTTTATATTTTTGAAAAAATATACAAGCTAAAAAATTAATTTATAAGAAAAAATTATCTAAGTATCTCTTGCCAATCGAAAGTTATAGCCAATAATATTTATCCAAAATATACATATATACAAAAAGCAAAACGCTGTGTGTGATGGCTGGAAACTTCAAAATTACTTAGCCGATAGAGCTGAAATTTTGGCAGTACATTTTTTTCAAGTACGAGATGGCTTAAATTTCTGTCACACCCCCTTTTACCGCCCACAAATCAATAAAAATGCTATATTTCCTACGGTTTTCGTCGATTGGGCTACATTTTGGTAATTTAGTCTGTATGCTTACTGTCGGCAACTGTACTAAAACAGGGTAATGTCCATCTACTAGAAAACTGGGATGAGCATTATATAAGAGGGTGTGGCTCCGCCCATACAGTTAAAATTTGTATTATCGAATAGCTTTGAAAGTAAAAGTAGCAATACTTACATACAAACTCAAAATGGAGTTACTATTTGGTGATCTCCTGCTACTGGGAAACTGTAACGGGCAGTGGAAAATAACAGTGGTGTCAAACTATGAGTCTGAGAAAAGTTTTGAATACACCTATTATGTTCCCATATAGTTGCAGGGTGCAGCAACGCGCGCCGGGAAAAGGCTAGTTTAAAATAAAAAATAAAGTATATTATAAAAAATGCAAATATTTTCTGATTCAATATGAACTGCTTATACTATTTTTTTAACAGTGTAAGCACCCTCTCTATGCGACAGCTTGTATGAGATCGAAAATAAACACGCAAATTTGCTGAAGCAAAAAAAACGTAAGAAAGCATGCGATGCGAACATACTCACTCGACAATTGGCATAAGACTGAAGTTCGTTTATTTAGCTTCCGGGTTTCAGCGAAAAAATCCCTATTTTTGCATACAAATTAATTTTTTTTCCCCGTTTTTAACTTCGAGTTTCCCCTTTTTTCCCCCGGTTTTTAAATTGTTTAATTAATAGCAATTTAAAGAAATAATAAGTTCATTAATTCACTTTACTAAAACTAAAATAAATACAAACAGGAATAAGAAAATAAAAATAAAAAATTGAAATTTTAAGCGATATTGTATTTTGACTCGAACGTTACGTTTTTGAGATTATAAAAAATTGTTAGAAATTATTTGATATATACATATTGTAATACATATTATCAAACCAAGTAAACAAGAGTATGTGTATTATTTATATTATAAAAAGTCAAAAATTCTGAATTTATTTCAATTGCAAAGCTATTTTTATATTTCATTAAAGATTTACTGCGGAGAGTTCTGCATTGAGAGGTATTGTCAAGAAAGTTTCTTATTTTTGTTTTATTTAAATTAATAGCTGAGGAAAGCAAACTTTAAGGAAAGCAAAAAATAAACGACACTATTTTTTTTTTTTTTTAATATCTGAATCAATGAAAAATATAACTTCTTTCCAGAATTCCTGGATAATATCTGATGATATATTTGAAAAATTTATATTTTTTAACGATCTATATTCTTGGTCGAAATCATTCCACTCGGATTGATCCGAAATAAAGTGTGAAAATATTTTTAAGCTTAAAGTTTTATTTTTCATTTCTACTATCTATGACTGACCCTTTATATAGCTCCTTAAAAAAGTATCGAAATCGTTTAAGTCTACATCAAAAATACAATTATGACTACATTAATGTATTTCTTTCGCATGAAACAATCAACAAAAGTCTTCAAAGTTAGTACTATTATATCTATATATGACACATTCAGCTTTGTAAAAAATGGCAAACAAAAAATGGATGGAATTAAAATAAAAAATTGTAGTTGGTTTTTCTAATAACCGATATATTTTTTTACTCGCTATTTTATTTTTAATTTTCCCCGTTTTTATCAATGTTTTCCCCGCCTCCCCATTTTGTACGAAAAATCTCGAAAAAGGGGGGAAAATCCCGTCATCTGGCAGCTCTGGGCACTAATAATGATGCGTTGCCCGCGGGCAGTGTTGCCAAGTCAGTGCTTTTAGCACTAGATCTAGCACCAACATTAGTGCATTTTCATTTTGAGTTTAGTGCATTTTGATTGTTAACCTAGGAATATTTTCTAGCAGTCTTGAATTAAGAAATTAATATGAATTTCCGAACGCATACTTCCGAAATATTGGTTTATTGCTAAAAACGAGATGGGTTGTGATTCTTTTAATATACCTGATGAAATTCTTTGTAAAATTAATTCTACTAAAACTAAAAAGTCAGATTATTATATACCAAAGAATCTAAACTTTGCTCAGAAGATGATGCAGCTGGTTATGATGAAGCAGAAATCCTGTATTCTTTGATTAATTAAAAAAAAAAACAGATACAGTAGTTTCGACTATGTCGTAACACAAGAAGTAGAATTAGTCAATTCGCTTTTGATGACATCTTTTTTAAAAAATATTTAGCAAAATATTTATTCCATACACCTGAGCATATGACCTTTAAAAGAGTGCCGGAGAGGGTTAATATGTATGACCGACCCCCATTACTTTTGCAAAAGGAACATTTTTGCGTTTGACACCTATTCCCTCCGACCACTCCTTAGGGGGGCTCCCTTACAAATATTATGGTTTTTGTATATTTATTCCATACACCTGAGCATATGACCTTTAAGAGAGTGCCGGAAAGGGTTCATAGGTATAACTGACCCCCATTACTTTTGCAAAAGGAATATTTTTGTCTTTGACACCTATTCCCTCCGACCACTCCTTAGGGGGGCTCCCATACAAATTTTATGGTTTTTGTATATTTATGCCATACAGCTGAGCATATGACCTTTAAGAGAGTGCCGGAGAGGGTTAATATGTATCAGCGACCTCCACTATTTTTGCAAAAGGAACATTTCTGCGTTTGACACCTATTCTCTCCGACCACTCCTTAGGGGGGCTTCCATACAAATATTATGGTTTTTGTATATTTATTCCATACACCTGAGCATATGACCTTTAAGAAAGTGCCGGAGAGGGTTAATATGTATGACCGACCCCCATTATTTTTGCAAAAGGAATATTTTTGCGTTTGACACCTATTCCCTCCGACCACTCCTTAGGGGGGCTCTCATACAAATTTTATGGTTTTGTCGATAAAACCAGAAATTGTCGATAAATAGCAAGTTTAAGCAAACAAAAACATCAAATGTTGGCTTTATATTTCATGTAATTGTGTAAAATTTATATAAGTTAGAGAGTTCTAACATGAATTTTTGTCGCATTGAGGATCAAGCAGACCAACAAGTGCTAACATCAACATTGTACGATCAGTACTTTAGGCCCACCAAAGGCTCAAAAAGTTATATAAATACCGACACCTGATCACTATCAACCACCCTACTTACCTCCGAGAATGACGTATTCTATGTCAAAAAAATAAGTAAGATTTGAATTCATTACTCTTTTGTCTGTTTGGTTCGTTTTTTTTTTTTTTTTTGTTTAGAAACTTTAAGCTTAAAGTTTTGTCTAAAAATTATATGAAAACAGTTAAGTATTTTTTTCTGTTTTGTTTGTTTTTTTTTTAAATAATGTCTTAAGACTTAAATAATGTTTTTTAAGAATATCTTATTAAAAATTTTACATAAAATGTTTTATTTAATTTTTTGTAAAAAAAATCATTTTAGGAACGCATAGTTTTGTAGCGTGTCAAAATGCCTTTTGCAGAATCATAAAGCACTGAATACATTTAAAAACATTTAAAAGTTTGTATGTCAGCTTAGTTAAAAAATTTTGTATGAAGAATACAAAACTTGAATAATACAACAAAGAACATTTCCTATATGTACTTATAGAATAAACAAAATCTTATTAAACAAATCTCGAGGTAAAACAAGATAACTTAATGAAATTGTATTTTGTATGAAAATTCGAAATAAAAGTTATAAATTCACCTAAATCATAAAAGTTTTTTTGTTGAATCAACAAAAAAAAAAAAAACTTTGTAAATAAAAAGAATGCAAGTTTTTTTTGTCATATACTCGATACTCAGACAACTTTACATAAGTTTTTGCTGTTTATAATAAGTAGTAACTAATTGTTAAATAGTAGTAACTAATGTAACTAATTTTATCTACTTTTATAAAAGGTTTCTTTTTTAGTGCTTTTTACTCAAAATTACGCGTTTTGCTTTTCAAGTTGGTGCTTTTTGGCTTGGAATTGTTGGCAACATTGCCCGCGGGCATGCTTTTGCCGATCACTGATCTAAAGCCTAAAATAAATCTTTCTCCTGGCCAAGGCTGAATTTGAAATTCAAAAAGTTGCATTTGAAATGAAAACATAATTTTTTTTAAACTGTAAAAGGTTTAATTTAAAATGCAAACATTTTTTATGTAATGAAAAAGATTTTTTACTTAATTGTAAAAAGTTTAATTGATTTAGAAAAAGTTGCATTTGAAATGTAAAAGCTTGTATTTCAAATGAAAATCCAGTAAACTAATTCTTAAAGCAACATGTTGAAATAAATTTGAAGGAAATTAAAATAAGCTTTCAATTAAAAACAAAAAAACACCAGTAAGAAATGATCTTCGACTGGGTCGAAGTTAAAATACCCCACGGCCGAACCAAAGTATATTCAAAGTCTTAAGCAGTCAATAAATTTTTTATTTGTAAAAACATTTTCGTCATAGTTTTAACCGAAAATATTCGCTTTTATTTTTTTCATCCGATTTGGCTCATTTTTTAACGTGATCTTTATTTTTTAGATAAAAGTTTCATTTCATGATGATATCTTGAAAATTACGGCTGTAATCGTGATCACATACAAACAGACAGACGGACATGGTTAAATCGACTCGGGTGGTGATGCTGATCAAGAATATATATACTTTTCTATACCTACCACGCCTTATTATGGGCATTACAAACGGAGTGACTAATATGCCCCGTTTAAATTTTTTAAACGTGGGGGTATAAAAATTCACCGCGTCATGAGGCCACTCAGGTAACCACCTAAAGTACCCTAAATGCAACATTGTTGCATGGATTAATTGTATGCAGATAAGGCCAAGTGAATGTATCTCAGAAAATCACAACCAACGAAGAAGCAAAAGCAAAAGCAAAATAAAAGTCAAAAGCAAAGCAATAACAGCAATAAAAACAACAACAAAAACCTAAGTAAGTTCCGACAAGCTGAAAACAGAAGTTATGATTTCAACAGTTTTTTCGTGGCAGCCTACAGTGGTCACAAACAACAAAATAACACAATGAAACGGGACTATGAAACTGGAAAAGGACTGTGACATGAATTACGACAGAGATTTAGACACACCTAAAACACACCTTTCCAAACCAGGAAAAGGATTCGGACAAAGACTTTGCCAAGAATTTGGTTATGGATTTAAAAAAGAGTTTGGACATGAAGTAGGAAAATTATTAGGACAAATAAAAAATAGCTGAAGGATGAGGATAAGTTTGCGAACAAAAGAAAGGATTGAGACAAGGATAAAGAAACACGGTCACGTCAAAACCTACTGGTGTGTTCACGACACAGCCAACTCTTTTAAAACTGCGCGAAATCTATCACACATGAAAATAGTTTAAAGACTAAAACGCTTTAGCAGCAGAAACATTTACAAATCTTCTCAAAGTACAGATTTATTTGTATGTACTTAAAATGATAAGATGGGTTTTATCTTAAAAAAACAATTTAGTATGGAAAATATTGACATAACATTGTATGACCGCTTTAGTATAAAACAAGGCAAATTAATTTATTCAGACACTCAAACAATATTTGCAGAACGAATTATTTTATATTGATCGAATCGGGATCACATTATCCGATCGGGGACCTCTTGGACTTTAAATTTAATAAACGACATCGCTAACATGAATTTCACATAAAGATGAAATTTTCCTTGCAATAAAGACAGTAAAGCCGTTCACAATCTTGTGCAAATAGACTGGCATCATTGCATTTGCAAAATTTTCTAGACACTAACAAAATATACAGAGATGCACTTATTACGCTTTTGCAAATATGCAACACTAAAAACCCATAGTTTTTATATACTATATAAATGTAATTCTCTGCAAGCTGAATTGCAAGCTGACAGCTGATTGGGAAAAAAAATAAAGACAAAAAGAAGTATTGCAAAGTAAGCCGAACAAGACCGTTCACAATTGATGGGAAATTTAAATAATTGCACGAATTTACAATCTTAAATACACAAGATTGTGAAATACCCTACACATAAAGCAACTGCACATATTTGCAAATTAATAAATTATTAGAAAAAGAAGAAGAAATTGCAGTATCTTTAATTGCTTAAAAAATTTACAATGCGTTTTAACAAGATTCAAAAATTAACAAGACTAGTACAATACAATACCCATTGTATTGAGTTGTAAAACTATTCCAAGTTATAAAGGTTTGACCATAAAAATTTTCCAAATTCAAACTCAGAGTACGTTTAAAATATCATAGCTTATGTGTCAAATATCAAGTCAATTTATTAAATTTGTATAATTTATCAAGGTTTTGCTATTTTCATAACCACTTTGCACGGGGGTTTGCACTTTTAATTTGAAAACGTTTTCATATCAAATTTCAAACTCAGAGAGCGTATCAAAAATTAAAAATTACTAGGGGTACTATTTATATTTCGGGAACAGCAAATAATAACAAACATTTTTAAATGAAAATGGCTTCATTGATTTCAAAATGTTCCCCTTGATGATCAATACACTTTTGCATTCGTTTAAACCAGTGATCATCAAAGCCTATGCCCGCGGGCATTTGAGCTTTTGTGCTTAAAAGCTTTCTGTATACATATTAACTCACGGACGAGCACTGAACTGCGTCAGTATCTATTAAACCTCTGCACAAATGCACTCGTTTTTTCCACAACAGTAGATCCAACAGTGCAGAGTTCAGAGCTTGACAGAACTCTGTTAGTCAAGCAGAGCGTATCCAAGTCATTTAATGATAACAAACGAACACTGCAGAGCACTCGTCAGCTTCAAATCAAACCATGATCTCGGTTTGCATTAACAGAACAATTACTAACAGCGGAAAATGCACCAATCACACCTAACACAACAGAACCTTGGCGAAGTAATTATTTCTACCATTGGCAAATAGAAATGTTATTTTTACGAATTTGGTGTTTGGGCGAACACTAGGTCAAACTAGGTCGCTGAATCCGAAATCGTTGTCAGTATTTTAAAATTATAAAATTTTTAACAAAAGGGTTGCCACCTTATAATGTATTTTTTACGAGTTTTAAACATTGTAAAACAGTTTTAGGGGGGTCACTGTTTTCGAATCTGATTTCAGAATTTTAAAATTAAAGATAGCTGAAAGGGTTGCCACCTAATTTTTTTTTATTTTTCGAATTCGGTGCTGGGGCGAACACTAGGTAAAAATGGGTCGCTGAATTCGAATCCGTTATCAGAATTTCAAAATTATGAAATTTTTAACTGATTTCGAATCTGATGTCAGAATTTTAAAATTCAAGATGGCTGATAGGGTTGCCACCTAATTTTTTTTATTTTCACGAATTCGATGCTGGGGCGAACACCAGGTAAAAATGGGTCGCTGAATCCGAATCCGTTGTCAGAATTTCAAAATTTTTAGGTGGCAACCCTATAGGGTTAAAAATTTCATAATTTTGAAATTCTGACAACGGATTCGGATTCAGCGACCCAAGGGGAGACCCTTCAGTGCATTATTTTGACTGTTCCTTCGTCTCAGGTGTGAAGTGATGGACCTATGTTTCATCCATGGCTATGAAGGGATGCAAAAACTCTGCTTTATTGCTGTGAAACTTCGTCAAAAACTCGATTTAAACATCCTCACGACGCTATTTTTGTTCCATTGTATTTAAGGGTGGCACCAATCACAGCGGACAGCTTTCTCATGTCCAAAGTTTCAGTCAATATGCAATGTACAACACTTTTTAAAATGCCAATCATGAATGCTATCATACGCACTTTCAGTCGACGGTCATCCAATACCATTTTGTGGATTTTCTTCACCATTTCTAGCGTGGTCTCCTCAGTTGGTCGACCACTGCAATGTTCAGTTGGTCGACCAATGCAATGTTCGTCTTGGCAGCTCGTATGGTCTTGTTTAAACTTTGACACCCAATATTTTACTGTTGTAAACGAAGGAGCAGACTTCCCAGAAAATAATCTCGAAAAGCTTTGCTCATGGGCGTAGCCATGAAAATATTAAATGTTTTATCAAATTTTTTTGTGTTCTGTGCATTCCTTTTTATTGAACTCTCAACTATGTAATATGATAATTTTTTTAAAGTATTCCATTGAAAGAAAATATAAGCAGAAAAGCGTGAGTGCGAGAAAATTGAGATAGTGGTAAGAATAAGGCTCGAAAATTTTCGAAAAAATAAAACCTTTGGATAATAACTTCAATACTAGGTCCTTTTCTTGCAAGGACGCAATCGGGAATCCAGATTACACTGACGATGAGGCAAAGCTTTTCTAGACTTCTGAATGGCGACGTTGACAACGATCCCGCCAATATATATGATATCCCGGAAACCACAATTTCGGACAAAAGCGTTAAAGTTCGGCTGCCCGACTATAATGAAGTCTTGAAAACTACAGCTTGGGTTAAAAACAACAAAGCCGCAGGACCCAATGGCCAACCTGCTAAGCTCTTTAATAATGAAGGCGAAGCTCTTTTTAAATGCTTTTCGGAAGAATGCATTCTAAACGAGTGGAATCTCGGTGTTACCCAATCCACAAGAAAGGTGATCCCACCATTTGCACCAAATACCGTGGGTTAAGCCTTTTTAATATTGCATATAAGATTATGTCGAGCATATCATGTGAAAGACTGAAGCGCATCGTATACCAATTGATTGGACCTTATCAGTGTGACTTCAGACCTGGAAAATCCACTATAGACCCGACTTTACGAAAATGTCGACTCCTCCCGACTCCTACGAAAAATCTTGGAGAAGACCCTAGAGACACAAATCGACACACATCATCTTTTTGTCGATTATAAAGCCGCCTTCGACAGTCCAGTTGATATTCCTGCAAAGCTCATCCGTCTTTGCAGAATGACACTGAGCAACTCCAGCAGCAGTCAAAATCGGGAAGGTTCTCACTACTCCATTCGATACCAAACGAGGTTTCAGACAAGGTGATTCCTTATCGTTCCACTTTTTCAACCTTATGATGGAGAAGATCATTCGAGCTGCTAATCTGAGACGTAGTAGCACTATATTCTACACA
The DNA here is from genome assembly GCA_943735915.1 of Pherbina coryleti. NCBI lineage: Eukaryota > Metazoa > Arthropoda > Insecta > Diptera > Sciomyzidae > Pherbina > Pherbina coryleti. Next base: position 102,647,872 of record OX030949.1, on the reverse strand, counting down.
AGTATTATGCTACTGACGTATGCTGATGATATCGATATCATTGGCCATAACACGCGCGAAGTCAATGCAGCAATTTCCAGATAAGCGAAAGAGTCGAGTCGAATGGGTCTTGCAGTGAACGGAGATAAGACGAAATACCTAGTCTTAACAAATAAACAGTCCCAGCGTCTTGGAAACCACGTCACTGTTGACATCTCCTTAGAGGTTGTTAAAGACTTCGTTTACCTGGAATGCAGCTTAAATTCTTCCAACTATGTCAGTATTCAGATTAGACGAAGGATAACTCTTTCCAATAGGTGTAACTTTGGGATGAGTAGGCAATTGAGAAGCAGAGCCCTCTCTCGAAGAACAAAACTAACGCACTATATGTAAATCAAGAATCATGCCCGTCATATGATATGCAGCACAAACCTGGACATTGAGCTGTTCTGATGAAAAGACTTTGGGAGCCTTCGAGAAAAAGATCCTTCGTAAGATCTTCGGTCCAATCTGCGCCAATGGTGAGTACCGAATTCGATGGAACCACGAGCTGTATGAGCTGTACACTGACATCGACATAGTTAAGTGCATTAAAATCGACCGACTCCGCTGGCTAGGTCATGCTAAGCGAATGGAAAACGACGGTCTAGCGAAAAAATATTTGATTGATGTGATGGTGATAGTCAACGCAGAAGAGGACGCCCTCATCTTCTTTGCAAGGATGAATTAATAAATAACATGGCTACGCTTGGTGTTTCCAACTGGCGTCAGCAAGAGCAGAGCAAAACAGAAAACAGATTGCTGGCGCAATTTCTTAGACAAGTATTAGTAAGGAAGTAATATGCCTATTGCGATTGTCGATTGGCAGTAGATAAAGGACTTTTAAGTGATTAGCGATGGTATTGTGAGTGTCGTTTACTCGACTAACTAGCGACTGTGGATAGCTTTTTGATCGACCATTTATCTACAGCTTTCTTAATCGATGGTCGCATGTTTTGCGCGTATAAAAAGTAAAAAAGTATGTTATTTGCATTGGAAGTTGTTAAAAAAGTTTAATACAGATGCAATACATTTAAGATCAAAGATTGTAAGCGATAAAAAGCAACTTGCGCGGTTGGCTCAGCTGATGCAGGAGCCAAACATCTACTTAGAATTTAGTAAACAATTCGCAATAGTCTAAATTTTTGTCGATTGAGTTACACGATAGCAAAATGAAATTTAATGGACTCAATTGTTCTCAATACGATTGACTCAATACTGACAATCGACATCCGCAATAGGCACCTAATTAAGATTCCTTATTGTGCGAATTTTCAACCTTATTGTGGAGAAGATCATCCGAGCTTCGGATCTGAGTCTTAGTGGCACGATATTCTACAAGAAAATTATGCTGCTGCTGATTACACCGATATCATTGGCCATTATACGTGCAAAGTTTGTTGGGATCTTGTGGCGGCCTCGGTAGTCGAGTAGGTAGCGTTCTTAACTGCCACCATAGAGGGCCTGGGTTTGAATCCCGTCCAGGTCATGGTCCTACGCTCTAGCCTTCTTCCTTATTTCTAATCAACTTATTACGACTTGAAGTTGTAGTTGGTGGTAGAGAAGATTGTGGATGAGATTACTTTATAACTCGAATTGACTGAGGTAAAGGCGTAACACTTGCTTGACATTTAAATTCACATGTTTCACGGCTTAACACCACGCTTAGAATATCCTCCACATGTTTCACTTGATTGCCCCTTCCCTCCCCCAAGTCTATCACCCCATTTAAACCAAGGCAGTCTTGCCTGAATAGGTATTACACCTGAAATCCTTGGGTCAAAGCTACAGAAAAAACAAAAAAAAAATATACCAAACAAAAAGGCAACAAAACAATGTAAATATAATTAATCATCATAAAGTATTGTGGCGACCGTGGCGTAGTTGGTTAAAGTGCGTGGTCGCTATGTCAAAGAACTTTGGAGACCCAGGTTCGAACCCCAGCAGCGACAGAAAATTATTTGAATAAAATAATTTTTCTGTACGGCCGCCACCTCTCTGCAGACAATGGCAAACCTCAGAGAGTAATACAAATGCCATGTAAAGCTTCTTGAGAATAAGAACATTCCGTTCATCGCCGTTCGGAGTCGGCGTTAAGCCTGTAGGTCCATTTCTCGGTCAATTGTGTACAAACTTAATAACACGCACAACACAATTGATCATAAGAAGCTAGGTCAAAGTCCTTTCAAGGGCTGAAATGGCCAGTTATTTATTTATTTTTTTTTTTTTTTTCATAAAGTATTGACGTATACCTTAAATAATCATATTTTTCCAGGTTCATTGTCGAAATTCATTCGATTCTTTTTCTTAATATATTCAGATAATTTAACTCGGAAATTGTAGTTTCTCCATCTTCAGGACTTAAGGCCAGTAAAAGGGCTGCTTCTTAATGATCGGCTCTCATTCGAAGGCTTGGCCATTCGATTACACCACTAGGGTTGGTAAGTACTAGGTTGCCTTCACATCTTTTAAAAGCCCTACTGATTTAAGTAACATGTGATAAACAGTTTATAAAGATCGCTGAAGGAATCTGAATCCATTTGGAATACGCAAGCAAACACTCAGATATCGCCGGTTTAATATTTAACAAAAAGTTGTTAAGCGCATTTTTCCAAAACTACATTTGAATGGCTTATAAGTTAAGAAAAACTTGTGTAGTTTTTAATTTCCTGGAAATGCAGGATACGTTCTTTACTGAAAAAACTCTATAAAAAAATTTTATAGCCTAAATTTTCATTTAGAGTGAAATATTTTTTTATAAAGAAATAATTCATATTGCAGGGTGTCCAAACTTGGCGTACTACGGGGGATAATTGAGAAATTGCAAATAAATACATTTATTTAGTGGTTAACAGGTTAGCAGTCCACAGCCCATATATGGGCTGTGAACGGAAAGCACCAGCAGTCCACACCCCATATATGGGCTGTTCGTCGATACAAGCTAAAAATATTCGCAGCCCACATGTGGTCTGTGGACTCAGAGGGCATTTATACGAGATTTTGTTTCAGGGAGTCCACATTCCATATATGGGATGTTAAAAAAAAAACACCCTTTGAAAAACATCCTTTATTTTAAAACATGTAGGTTTTTATATAAACCCCTAATACATACACCGATTTTGCAAAACAAAAAAACAATGGACGTGTGAGGCAATCCTCAGTCTATACCTTGGACTGTTAACCTGTGAACCCTCTAGCCCTTATAAGCGCATCATGGCACTCATGGCATAACTTTACTGCGCAAATAAAATGTTTTCTTATTTGAATTGATAACGGTTATATAAAAAAATAAAAATAAATAACTGGTCATTTCAGCCATTGAAAGGACTTTGACTTCTTATGATTAATTGTGTTGTGCGTGTTATTAACCCTGCAGTAGTCGCGCGGATTACATATGTAATCCAGTCATGCAAAATTATGAATTTCACAATTGTCTGCAATCGATATTCATTGATTTTACGTACTATAAGAATTATGTTTATGTTGTTTTTTTAAAAAAATATAATATAAAATTAAGCAATAATAAAAATTAAAACAAATAACTAAGCATTTTCAAATTGCCATCTCTTATTTTAAACTTTAAAAAACGGATTACATATGTAATCCGCGCGACCACTCTCGTCACATTTAGGTACGCGACTACTGCAGGGTTAAGTTTTTACACAATTGACCGAGAAACGGACCTACAGGTTTAACGCCGACTCCGAACGGCGATGAACGGAATGTTCTTATTCTCAAGAAGCTTTACATGGCATTTTGATTACTCTTTGAGGTTTGCCATTGTCTGCAGAGAGGTGGCGGCCGTACAGAAAAGAAGTTGCATTGTGAAAAAATTAATATAATTTAAATCAAATTTATACAAAACTCTAAAAACCAATTAAAGTGCGAAAATAATTTTTTTTTTCTCTAATTGGAAATTAAATAAAAACTTCGCACAAGTAAAAATGTTTATCTGAATATTATTTTTTTAACCTAAGCCCGCAACAGTGCCCTGAGGTTCTCTTTACCTTAATTTTTAAGAGATCGGCGTCCAAAGGGTTAATTGAGAGTAACAAAGTTGCAGTGCTTGTACTTAATAGGTAAAAATTATTAACAAATTTGTTTTTTTTTCTAGCAAATTATCTTGAAAGTGGAATTTAAAAAATGATACACTAGATTTTCCAAACTTTTTGGTTATGGCTTATGGCTAAATAATAGCTTGAGGACATTTAGTCTGTTTTCTAATTGCTAAGCTATTTAATTTTGTAACCGGTTTAGATATGTTCAGTTAATGGTGCAAATTGGAGCACTACACCTGTTATCGGTTTTTCACTTGCAACTACTATTCCACTATTTTTTACACCCCTCACCACTGGTAATCATTCACGCGTAATAGAACGGAAAGTCTGGGACGGCCTGTACATAAACAGCTACAGTATTTTATATGGCATATACTGCCTAATTAAATATTTTGACATTTAATTAGATAAATAAATAGTTATCTCATTATTTTATTTTATTTTAGTGGGTTAATATAAAGCATAAATGTTTTTTTATAAGATAAATTCATAACAATTTTTATTCCTAATACATTCTAATGAATTCTTCATTGGAAACTTTTTTAAGGCGAATAATAGTGTTGAAATTCTTTAAATTTTACGTTTATATACATTTAATTAATAGCACTCTTCGACTTTTAAGTTACCCATGACTTTTTGCTGGCCGTAAAATTGTCTACATTTAAAAATCTTGTGATGTTGACATCTTTATTTTCTTGGCTTCTTTCTATAATAAAAAAATAATTATTTACACGAGTGCTATGTTAAGACCGAAAAGACCTACCTCAGCTTTATCCATTACTCGTTCATATATTTTAGTATTCTCGCTAGTAATGACCTGTACAGCTTGTCCGGGTGCTGAGCGATTCTTACTCAAAGTATTTGTCACCGTTTCATTGTCCCCACAGCAGAAAACATTCGGCTTTCTGTTATCTAAATTAATGCTAGTTAAAATTGTTTTTATTGAGAAGTCAGTTTCGTCCATTAATTCTAAATCATTGACATTTTCATCATCATCGCTAGATGACTTGTTGTCAAATGATGATGCACTCGTCTTAACTTGTTTAAGAAACTCCAAATTATAGATATTTTTGGATGGATGCGTAATATGTGTTATATACTTACTGCGCTCCATTATTAAAAAGCAAGCAGAATGTTAGAAAAGTAGTTAAATTAGTTACAAAATATGAGCTAAAAATATTAACTCTTTAATGTGCAATATTTATATACAACAAGTTAGTTATTTAATAAACAGTCAAAATTAAAAACTATTAATTTACAATACAAACCAAACATAGCGCTCTATATTAAATGATCGCAATCGACCACTAAAATAATAATAAAATAAATATAAGAATAATACTTAGAAGGATACGTACACTGCGTAAAGATGTATAATTTTAAAAATAAGAATTTATTTATTCATGCTTTCTTTTATTGGAAATTAATGTTAAAGTGTAGAATAGGGTTCATGACACTCACACTCCATTAACAATTTCCATTCAATAAATTTGTCATGTCGCGTGGTATGAAATTTTTCATGAAGGTGCTGTGTAGCATTTGAGAACTTCCAACGTCATCTGAAACAACTAGCAATATTTCAGGAATTTCATTAAAAAATACAAATGTTGTTTGACGTCTTCTGTATTAGTGTGTTTTTGTTTTAAGGGGTCTGCCTAGATTTTTAAAAATTTATTTCGTTCCTTAAAATAATTTATCACACTGCAAAACAGATGTACAACATAGTAATATCGGATTGGCGATATACAAAACTAATTTAGCTTTCAAAATACACAACTTTCGACAAAAAGTCTGTCATAAGCTTATTCTTTAGTTGCTCGTGTGGGAAAGAGCTGTTTTTCAACATATAGAATGACGGGAAATAGAGAATGCAAAATTAATATTTCACTATCAAACTCGATTATTATGTATCCATCTCTAGTAATGGAAATTTCTAGAAAGTATTTGCAACTGATTGGTCATAATGACCTTAACGAACACCTCCTTTAACTCTAAAGAACAGAGGCACTTTAACGGAAATCTAAACTTACTTTACTTTACCTTTTTTACTTTACCTTACTTTAGGATTTAGTGTTCATATCAGAGATCTGCAATGAGTGCTAGTGAAATTAATATACTTCAGTCATGGGAGCGTTGAGAGCAAGAATTGAGGACAAAGGCTTATGTAGTTGCACAAAACGCAACAACAAGTCAAAGACAAAAGAAAAACACAGAAACAACACTAAAGCTTTAAATGTAGTGGTGCCCATACCCGGTTATGAGCCATGACTATTGGTGCAAATGTGTACTAATACCAAATCCATAAAATACTTTGACTCATTCCCACTAAAACCAAAAAGTACTCCTGCACATGCATCAGCAAATTATCACTCTATTGGTTGTTGGTAAATAATCTGATGTGACACACTTGTTATGTTAGAAGAAAATGAGTATAAGTGAGTTGAGTATTATTTTGTGTTAATCCTTATGCTTTTTGTAAAACACCTATTTTTTTGTTTCGAATAAATTCAAATAACATGAAAGCTGATTTAAAAATTAATCTAAGGACTTAAGTCATTCCACTGAACTCTTGGTATTTATTGGTGGACTCTCCGCAAAATCGCAAAAAAATTAAAATCACCCGAATGAAAAATGACCCAAAAATTAATAAAAAAACCGACCAAAACGAAAAACGAAATTTCACCCAAGAAAACTAAAAAAAAAGCCCAACAATTTTTGCCCAACCCAAAAACAAAAACGAAAATTCACCCAAAAAAATTAAAAATAAATTTGACATTCTGTTCCCACACTAGATAGGAAATTCACGTGTACGAAATGAGCATTTTCAAGGCCAATTTTTAATTTTTCGTACAAAAAAACATTTCGTACAAGGGAAAAATACTAAAGGCCCAAACATAATAGGCTCGAGCTGGCTGCAGCTAATGTCAAATTTTATACGACTACATAGAAATGATGCGTACAAACCATAATAGCTCGAGCCAGCTTTTTCGTCAAGTTTCGTTAACTTGATCTGGCTGCAGCCAGAGCGATTCAAATCAAATGCTCCGTAAGGAATCGTTTGTTTTAATTTACTTATAAATTTATTTCCTCGATCTATTTAATAATTATAAATTTAAACGAACAAAACGAATTGATGTAGAAATTGTTGAATTTTTCAAAGCAAATGTGAAAAGTAGTTATGACATAAAGGCGAGCGCTGCTGAAGTCATTTTGGTCAAATTAAGCATTTGACAGAACTTGAGCTAGCTTTTCGTTTATTTTGGACATTAGCTGCAGCCAGCTCGAGCCTATTATGGTTGGGCCTTAATTCTTTTTCAAAACAAGTTTCTTTGGTAATAAAAAAATTTGAAAAAGAAAAAATTACGGCTGAGGGGTGGGGGTCGGGACGACGTATGGTGCGTGCGCGGTCCTAAATATTTCCTTTGACTTGACCAAAAAAAAAAAGAAAAGAAAAACATAAAAAAATGTTAGAAGTTTTGTTTTATTATAAAAAAGAAATTGAAAATCGTATTCTTCAAGAATATGTGACTTTTTTTAGGAATAATACAAATAAAAATTGTTCATTATTAAAAGAAAATTAAGGTTTTGCAGTCGATGTGGTTTCTTATAGAAAAAATTGTTGACTGCCCTTAAAAATTCTATTCTACAATATGGGCAATAACATTTGTTTGAGCCATCTGCTAACATTTGCGCCTGTAGTTTCAAAGCGCACTCATCACAAACATTTCAATATGTTTGCACGGCAGCAGAGCGGTGTAACAACGGTATCAAACTCAAGCAAATGATGCATATAACAAGAAAAGAAAAACCGCTGCTTTTACTGTAATTATCGTTATCTTTAAGAACTGGTTGACGTTTTTTATCAAATATTGAAAACGAAAGATCCCAAAAAACAAAACACAGATGCGTCACTGGACACACGAGAGAAGCGAAGCATTTTCGCAAATTCATAGATTTGATAATTTAATAGCGTTTTTTCGATTAAAATCATTTTTAAATTCAAAACTTTAAAATAACAAAGTATATATATCATATATATTAACCCTCTTCGGCCCTTAAAGCCCCCTGTTCAGTTGTAGGGAATAAATATACAAAAATCATTAATTTTGTTACAAAATCAACTTACAGGTTTCGTTTATTTTTAACGATATTTATAACGACCTTTAGTAGGAAGTAGAAACAACATCTCATACACAATCCTTGGTGAATATTTCTTTTAGTTCGTTCGTTCTTTTAGTTCGTTAGGTCTTTTAGTTCGCATGGACAAACCGAAGATTCAAACCATAGCTCGGTAAATTTAGTTATCTTTGCTCTTCGTTTTGTTTGCTACTTTTGTCGGTTGTCTAGCCAATACACAGTCCTAGAATAGCCAACACACAATCCTTTCTTAAAGTAATAGATTATAGTGATCTGCTGAAACATAGCTTTAGCTAATGTTTATCACTGAATCAACAAAAGTATGAAAGAAAGAGTTTTAGCTTAATGGTTAGAGGAAAGTACCAACAAACGATAGAACTGTGAGTTTTGGGTTCATTCCTGCAGCGGGCAAGAAATTATTTTTAATTTAACATTTTCTGGTTCAATTGATGCAAGCAAAAAACAATATCAATTCTAAGAAAAAAGGTGTCGGAAAAAAGTGTCGTTTTTTCTGATTTCACTCTAGCAAATCGCAGAACGAGGCGTAAAAAGCTTCGCTTCAAAAACGAAAAATCACCCAAAAGCAAAAAACGAAATTTTACCAAACAAAAACGCAAAATCGCCCAATTCGTATTGAAAGATTGGGTGATTTTCCATTTTTTTTTTTTGGATTTTTCTTTGGGCGATTTTGCGAAGAGCCTTTATTGGTGTTGTGAGTCATTACGGTATAGCACAATAAACACATTGCTCAATAAGATTACTGAGTACTGCATCAGTTAAAATCAGCAGATAAATTATTCTTTGCTCACTATGTGCCGTGCGTGAACGAGTATGAGTGTATATAAGTGAAAGTTCTTCTTTGGTTTAAATCTTCTAATACTCTTTCTTGTGCAAGTCAACCAATGACTCAAAAACGAGAATAATTGCAGATCTCTGGTTTATATTCTTTTGTTGTCTGATAAATTGGTAGTCAAGGCAGTAGAATTTAAATTTTCCATTAAAGTTTTATTTATTAAAACTAAGAAAAGATTGCTGTTTCCTTTTAAGAACCAAAGAATATGGAAAAGAAGTTGGCTTGTGAAGCAATGAAATTCTAGACAGAGAATCATGAAAAACACGAAGTTTGTGTCAGCAATTTTGGCTATTCAGGCTTGATTTTTGCATATCGAAATTTTATACAACATCAATAAAGTTTCATATCATTTTGATCGGTACCCAAATCGTAAACGTTTAATATTGAAAACAGTCATTCTGTATCATTTCGACATTTAAATTTCAAGAAACAGGCTATCTTTGAAATAAAATACAAGTTGTTTTAATGTTGTGAATATAAAATTTCCAGCGAGTATGTTTAACTTAGGTTATAAAATATCCCTAAGAGCACATTCTAAGACTACAAATTATTAAATGTTCCAAATCAGGCCACACATATACATTTTGAAAAAAACTTAAGATCCTTACTTAATTAATTATAATAGACTCAGATCAACCCAAAGAACTTTTGATTTAAGGCGAAAACTACAATAACCAGTTGTTTCAATAATAAGAAATATATTCGGGTAATTCTCGAAAAATTCCTCAGTGTACGTATCTTGCTCAAACTAATTGAGCTGAATTAAATTTAATTAAATTAAATATTAATGAATTTTAGGTGCAAATTTAAGCTTCAGTGGAAGGTACTTACGATTTATAATTGAAGAGACCATTTGTCTTAATATACTCCAAAACCAAATCATCAATCAAATATTTTACTGACTGTCCTCTGCACAGGAGACGGCGTATCATCGTTGAACTAACTTCATTAGGAACCCAATTTGTGATGAGTGTAATGTTGCGCTGCTCATAGAACATGTAAAATAACAATTGAAAAAAGGAACAAAATTGAAAAGCTTACTTGGTATTTTGTCAGAATGTCAGAATCAAAGATGAATTTCTCCGGATTAGCACCGCTGCGACTTATTACAACAAGTCCATGATTGCTTATGATGTCCTCAATCTAAAATATTAATGAGGAATAAAGATTGTATAACTGACATAAACTTGTTTGTTTTACATCTTCATTTGACCACAACCCAGGTACAGCGAAGGATTCTAATAGGTCTGCACCACAAAGCAATTTAAGCTGAACATTATCTTTTCTTTCACGCAGTCCTTTCGGTAACCAACCGGGTATATGCCCGTTTTCATTACCTTCATTGGGTGAATTTAGAAAATTGTTCATAAAGTTCTGATGATACTGCAGAACAGCCTGCGTTCGCGACCACTGCGGCTGCGTTGTCTCCCAATCGGAAACACGAATCCAGTTGGAACTCTGCACGGCTAATTTCACCATAGCACACCGATGCAAGCCTGGTGCTAGTCCCTTTTTTTTATATGCATCATGAGTAGGGGAAACGATTCCACCTATAACGTGATGTGTGCCATTCATCTCGAAATGATCACGCGCAATTTCTACAGTTTAATCAAAATACATTATTAGGAAATAAGGAAATACATAAAGAATTACCAAACATCCTAAAATGCATCGGTGTTGGTGGACTAAAAGACCCACACGCAATAAGAGCAATCCTTGGCAATAATATACTTCTAGTTTCTTCAAGAATGTTACTCATTTTTCTCGACGCTTTTAAACATAAAATATTCGTAGGAAGCAAAAACTTCAAGCTGTTTTCACGAAATTTTAAGTTTGTTTATTTTCGATTTTTCAATCAGCTGTTGAGCAGTGATGCCAACGCTGAAACGGATAAATACATTATCCAACGACGCATAGAACAGATACAATTAAATATAACAGGGTGTCACCAAGAATAATTGAAATTAATAAGATAATTTGGCCTATTCTGCCTATCTTGCAGTGAACGGCAGAGATAATGAGATGGGAAACTTCTTTTTTATTGTGAATTCTGTTGATTTTGACAGCTAAAAATGCTTCTTCTCCAATTTTTTATGCAATCACGTCTTGTGTATGTGAGTTCACCTCATATTTGTCAAAAATAGGTATTACACCCAAAAAAGTTTTCCATATTTAAAAGAAAATTGTTTTTAGCTGAGCAAGAATATTGTTAATAATAGTCGATAAAGAACTTTTGTTAACATAGAAATGTTAATTTTGTCAATTTAATTTGTGGAGTTACTTTGATAACAGACAAAAATATTTTTGATAGAAAAAAATTGAATTTAAAATGAAAAAATTGTTCTATTTACAAGTGGTGTTGTTAACAAAAAAACATAATTCAATTTCTTTCAAGAACAGCTATATCTTTGTTTTAAAAACTCTGTTCTAATTTTTAAATGCATGAATTTGTTTGAACAAACATTGTAAGCTAGCTTTTCCCCATGTGTACAGTGGTGGCTTAGATGTCGAAAGTGAGATATTCACCAGCGCTCATGTCCATCCAGAGGGGTGAATTCATCGAGAATCCATCGAGAGGGGTGAGTTTGTCATGAAATTTTACTAACACATTTATAACATTTGCATTAGTATTGACTGCATTTTAGCATATGGCTATCTCCTTTTTGCCGAAGTTTCCAATCTCTTTATCTCTGGTGAACGGTCTTGCAGTGAACGCAGATAAGACGGAATACCTAGTGTCATCAAATAAACAGTCCCAGCGTCTTGGAAACCACGTCACTGTTGACAACATCTCCTTAGAGGTTGTTAAGGCCGTCGTTTACCTGGGATCCAGCATAAATTCTTCCAACTATGTCAGTATTGAGATTAGACCAAGGATAACTCTTGCCAACAGGTGTTACTTTGGGCTAAGTAGGCAATTGATAAGCAGATCCCTCTCTCGAAGAACAAAACTAACGCACTATATGTAAATCAAGAATCATGCCCGTGCTATGATATACAACATAAACCTGAACATTGAGCAGTTCTGATGAAAAGACTTTGGGAGCCTTCGAGATAAAGATCCTTCGTAAGATCTAAGGTACAATATGCGTCAATGGTGAGTACCGAATTTGATAGAAACACGACCTGTATGAGCTGTACGCTGATATCGACATATTGAAGTGCACTAAAATCGAGTGACTCTGTTGGCTAGGTCATGTTGAGCGAATGGAGAACGACGCTCCAGCGAAGTATTTGATTCGGCGTCCGGTGGTGGTCAACGCTGAAGAGGACGGTTATCAACCACTTGATCTTCGTTGCAAGGACCAAGTGTTGGATAACCTGACTACGCCTGGTGTTTCCAACTGGCGCCAGCAAGCGCAAAACAGAAATGGCTGGCGCAATTTCTTATACGGTTGGCCAAAGCCGACCAACAGTTGTAAGCGCCAAATAATTAAGTAAGTAAGTGAATAAGATGCCAAATTCTGCTGTTGACTTTCAATTTTTTCTTATAGTTATGGCTTTTGTTGTTTGATGTTTGTGAGCTTTTTTATTATAAAAATTCAAATGTGAGCATACATTTCAAAATAGTTTTTTAATATACATTCAACAGTTTGTTTTGAACACACATTCAAAACTTTTTATTGTATCCTTCATTTTTGCATATTGCATAAACGTGACACTTAATGTCTCACGTTTGGCATCGCAGTCGCTATTTATTATGCTTAGTAAGTATATTACCCAGCATTTCAACTGCCCGAACAAACGAAGATTTTTTCGCGAACAGTTCGTAGCGATGAATTCTTCGTTCAGTCCAACCATTTTCACTGCACGAACACAAGTTGCAAACATTGGTAAGTCGTTAACTTGTTCGTTCGTTTAGTGGAAACACTTAAATTCAATGTTTGCAAATATCAGCGCTGATCAGTTTTTGTTTTTACAAATGTACTAAATCGGATTAATTTTTATTAGTTTTATGCACTTTCAAAAGATAAAGATAAAGTTTTATAAAGATAATTGTCACATTTTTCATATTAAAAACAATAAACAATATTAATAACAATTACATAAAGATCTAATAAAAAAACATATAAAACTGTGTTCTTTTGTGTTAAGAAGTTAATACATTTTCTTCTTTTTTGTTTTTCCTATGGTTTAATTGCCATTTCAACAAATCTACTACTCTATTCACAAAGGAACACTGGATTTGCCCAAAAAGATCGATCGTCGGTCGATCAGAGCGACCGAGAAAATGTTCGTCCGTTCCATGGTATAATAATACAAGGTAGCATTGACAGTTGCTTGGGAAATCATCTACTGTCAAAAAATATACTCAAAAAGAGAGCGCTCACAATCCGCCATTGAAAACACAAGCAATGTTGAAAACGTTGAAGTGAAAAAAAACAACAACCACAGCAGCTGCTGATGTATTTCTACAAAAAGCTGTTTTTGACAGTTTATGTTTTCCTGTTGAAGAGAAAATAAGCAGTTGTCAATGCTACTATGTATTATTATACCATGGTCCATTCGTGCTATAAAAGTGTTTACACTGCACGAATAGCGTTCGTGAACATTTTATAAAAAACTTACCGAGCGTTTACACTGCCTGAACGAACGAAGAAATCTTGCAGGTCTTGCAGGAGGAGAGAAAAGTAAGGAGTGGTTTAGTCAATATACCATACCAGGGACTCTGACACTATTTGGAAGTACGGGCTTCCATTTGTCTATAAAAGATTCCCTCCTGTCGTCTTTAACAAAAAAACACACACAAACAAGAAATGTCAGAAGATAACAAAAAACTAAGCAAACTTCATGAAACACAGCCAATTCTTAGCAAAAATATGGCAACACTAATGTCACTCAGAGAGAGAATCGTCGGTCGCAAGAGAAAAAATAGAATAAATTCTAAGAGCCCGAACAGAATCAAATATCGTTGCGACGGCCGATCCTCTCTGGTCGTCGATCGCAGAGAACACGTCCAGAATGATGCGATTGCGACTAACGATTCAAAGTTGCTTTTATTTAGTATTGTTTTATTTATTTTTTCTATTTCATTTCAATGTATTGGTCTCTTCAATTGTGTAAGCACAATGCACACAAACAAGAAATGTCAGAAGATAACAAAACACTAAGCAAATTTCATGAAATACAGCCAATCCTTAGCAAAAATATGGCAAAACTAATGGCACTCAGAGAGAGAATCGTCGGTCGCAAGAGAAAAAATAGAATAGATTCTAATTGTGCGATAAATCGTTGCGGCTGCTGACCTACGATTTCATTCTGGACGTGTTCATATATTTGCATGTATTCTATTGCTTTGCGATATCGCAAATTGCAACGATATTTGATTCTGTTCGGGCTCTAATTGTGCGATATATCGTTGCGGCTGCTGACCTGCGATTTCATTCCGGACGTGTTCATACATTTGCATGCATTCTATTGCTTTGCGATATCGCAAATCGCAACGATATTTGATTCTGTTCGGGCTCTTACTCTGTCCGAATTATGAGTTCGAACCCTGGCTCAAAAAAAAAACCCAAACCTTTTTTTTACTATATGTTATTTTTTATTTCGGTATTTTTGATATAAATGTCTTAAAAATACATACTTTCATAAAAATACATAATAGGGGTTTTCACAATTCCGTGCATTTGGCTGTGCATTTGAGCATGAGCAAAAAATCCATGCTTTTTTTTCTCTTAACTCTAACAAAATGTACATACAATGAGAAAAAAAGCATGGATTTTTTGCTCATGCTCAAATGCACTAAATTGTGAAAACCCCTAATTTCTTTTAATATTAAAGTAAATATTGTGCATGCACAAATTAAAATTTATTTTACACATATAATTTTTAACAAACAAAAAGGAAATTTATTACAAAGAAAATAATTCACATATAAATAGCACAGCTTTTTCACTACACTTTCTGATTTATTATTTCATTTATATTTTATGTTATTTTAAACAATGTTTTTTATTTTTTTATCAAATTATTGTTTTCAAATTTTTTTCCTTTATATTTGGAGGGTAAAAGAGCAAGATATACAAGCATATATAAGTTTTTCTTGTTTCACATATCATGGCACCGTATGAATGTATTAGTACTCACAAAATATTGTTTCATTGTGTTTGTAAACTTGTTAGCGCTGTCTAGCAGGGAGGCCTCTATTTTTAAATTATTCTTTCGATATGATGAAAGATTCCATAGAACTTCATGGTTTCTACATAGTTCTATGAACCGAAACACATAATTATTTTTATTAGTTTTATCTGTCTTTTATCAGTTTTATCAAAACGAAATACGAAAATTTATTTACAAGAACTGTGATCAGTTGTTTACCTTAACTTAACCTAACCTTAAATTTGCCAATTGACTTGAAAGGAAGAATTAAAATCAAAGGGCGTTTTCACATATACCGAAACGACACCGGTACGACAACGGAAACGATGTCGTTGGACGCATAATCTGATGTTAATAAAGGTAATGTTTTTTACAATCGCTGACATGTCGGTATCGTGTCTTATACTATGTTCACACTAAGGCCAAAAAGCCGCTTTTCGGACAATAATGGCTTTTCAGCTGTAAAGCTACATGATACTAAGTTTTTCGTCATAGAAAAACTGTCAAAGGAAAAGCATCTTTTTGTATAGTTTTCATTGAAAAACTTTGAACAGCTAGAAAACAACCCTGATTTGAAGTCTGTTTTTTTAAGTAATGTCAAAATCTATTACTAAAATTCAGGCTGTCACTGGTATTTGACATTTCGTATGTCTGTTTTTTTTTATGTGTATACTTGTAGCCAATAGGAGTATGAGCCCGAACAGAACCAAAGCGGCTGTCGGTTGGCGGACCTCTCTCGGAGAAATCCGCTGAGAACACGTCCAGAATAGGAGCGGTTGTCGGATCAGCGTTGCTTTTCATTGTGTAAATGCTACAAATTCAACACACACACACACAAACCGAAATGTTTGCTCATGGAATGCAACACACACACACAAAACAAAACGTCAGCTCATGGTAAAAACTAAGCAAATAGCACTGAACACAACATTTTCTTAGCTAAAATATGGCAGCACTTACGCCACTCAAAGATAGATCCGCCAGCCGTCGGAGAAAAAATAGAATTGATTCTATTCTGGCGTTTTTCCGTCGCGGATTTCTACGGCCATTTAATTTTTGGCGGCTGTATATATTTTCATGTATTTTGTTGGACAGCGCATCCGACAACCGACAGCCGCTTTGGTTTTGTTCGGGCTCTATCTTATTTTCTGAGAACAATGAAACAAAACGCAATAATAACAAACATATGACTACTGTGTGTCATGATACAATTATACAGGTAGCATTGACAAGTATTGATTTTCTCAACAACAAGGAAACCAGCATCTGTCAAAAACAGTTCGTGCAACAAAAATTAAACGAATGTAAAAATAAATAAATTCCACAAAATATGTTAAATAAACAATTATAATAATGAAAGTTGTGAAAAAATTATGTGTGATATGTGTTTAACGTTTTCCAGCCGTGGTGTTTTAATTTTAATTGAAAACTTCTTTAATTTCGTCCATATGCATCTGCAGCTGCTGAGGTTGCTGCATTTGAACGTTTTCAACATTTTTTTTATGCTTGCACTTAATAACGCAAAGTTCACAAGTTATCTTCGTTGTAGTAATAATAATTCACTATTGATTAAATAAAATAGGCAATATTTTGTAAGCAAATGTTTGGTTATTTGCAAGCGCTGAAACATAAACAAGGGCGAAAACATGAGCAATGATTGAACACTCTCTTTCTTGACTTTTTTTTGACAGATGCTGGTTTCCCAAGCAACTGTCAATACTATCTTGTATTATTATACCATGACTGTGTGTCAAATGAAAAGCTGCTTTTCAAGTGTGAACACCTTTTTTGAAAAGAGGTTTCTCAGCTGAAAAGTGTCTTTTCGGCCTGTGTGTGAACATAGTATAAAATCAAAATCTAAAATACAAACATCTCACTTTTATAATTGGATGTACCCGCGATACAATTACAAAAAGTAGGAGTGACAACTGGCTATTTTCTCATGAGTGTCTTGCACCGACTGTAATTTGCCTGTATATTTTACTTTCTATTTTCTTTTTAATTTTACCGTTCTCTAATTTGTACTATATTTGACAGTTGGTGCAAGACGAAAATACTGTCACTCCTAGCTGGTATAATTAGGTCTTTTCCTGTACTCTAAAGTTTTAGTCCAATTCACCATTTTTACAGGTTTTAGAGCCCGAACAGAATCAAATATCGTTGCGATTTGCGATATCGCAAAGCAATAGAATGCATGCAAATGTATGAACACGTCCAGAATGAAATCGCAGGTCAGCAGCCGCAACGATATATCGCACAATTAGAGCCCGAACAGAATCAAATGTCGTTGCGATTTGCGATATCGCAAACCAATAGAATGCATGCAAATGTATGAACACGTCCAGAATGAAATCGTAGGTCAGCAGCCGCAACGATTTATCGCACAATTAGAATCTATTCTATTTTTTCTCTTGCGACCGACGATTCTCTCTCTGAGTGCCATTAGTGTTGCCATATTTTTGCTAAGAATTGGCTGTGTTTCATGAAATTTGCTTGGTTTTTTGTTATCTTCTGACATTTCTTGTTTGTGTGTGCTGTATTCATGCAATTGAAGAGACCAACACATTGAAATGAAATAGAAAAAATAAATAAAAAAATACTAAATAAAAGCAACTTTGAGTCGTCAGTCGCAATCGCATCATTCTGGACGTGTTCTTTGCGATCGACGATTAGAGAGGATCGGCGGTCGCAACGATATTTGATTCTGTTCGGGCTCTAATGGTCTAATTATGCAAACTTGACGTAACACAGGTTAGCATGACGCAACGTACCATGACATTTTGTTGATTAGCTACCAACGTAGGAACCGCAGCAAGTGTCAAATAACAATTTCAGTTATTTTAATTATTATTAAAAAAATCATTTTAAAATAAAATATTTACATTTCGCTTCAATAATTAAACACAAATAAATGCAAAAAAAAAAAAATGCTCAAAAATCAAAGAGTGGTGCTAGCGACCTTACAAAAAGCACCTTGTATGCTGAAATGTCAGTCAACGTAACATAGAAATCAAAATTCAACAGACTTCTATGTCACGTCACGTCTACGTCATGTTTCGGCTAATTAGATACACACAAAACACGTTCAGTAGATTTTTATGTGACAAAAGAAACGGCTATGTTGCGTTGAGCTATGTTTGGCTAATTAGGCCATAAGTCCTAGAAGCGTTCAAGTCATGGTATAATAATACATGGTAGCATTGACAGTTGCTTGGGAAATCATATACTGTCAAAAAATATACTCAAAAAGAGAGCGCTCACAATCCGCCATTGAAAACACAAGCAATGTTGAAAACGTTGAAGTGAAAAAAAACAACAACCACAGCAGCTGCTGATGTATTTCCACAAAAACATGGTGTAATTAACAAGGTGATCGTGACGTTTACTAATTTCCCTACGGTTGTCAAAAAATGTTGAGAAAGTAGGAAAAAAAGAGACAAAATGCGGAACAGTGTCAAATTTGCTTGCACTCAATAAAAAATTGTAATAGATTGTTTGCAACTTTTGCTTGGAAATTACGAACAGCTGTTTTTGACAAGAGAGGGTAAAATTTTTTTGAGATAAGCTAAAAATTCACGATCACCTTGTTAATTACACCATGCACAAAAAGCTGTTTTTGACAATTTATGTTTTCCTGTTGAAGAGAAAATAAGCAGTTGTCAATGCTACCATGTATTATTATACCATGCGTTCAAGTGCTCGAAAAAATGGTAAAAGAGAGTGCAATCGAGAGAGTAAAAAATTTCCCCTCCCTGTCAAAAGCTGCAAGTTTAAGTCCTAGAAATTTCTTCTGGCAAAAATGGTAAAAGTATCAAACTGCTTAAAATCATATGTTTACAAAGAAATTGCAAAACAATAAAAGTTCTTTGAAATAAATGAAAAACTGTTGGAATGGAAACCAAAAACATGGTAAATTGTGTAAAAACTAGGCTTGTGCTAAACAGTTCCGAGGTCGGAACGAACATGGAACGATTCTTTTGTACAGCAGAACTTGTTCGCGGAAACATGTCCGCGGAACTATGTAGTTCCTTTGAGCTGTAGTAGCAATTTTTTATGGTTTTTGTATATGTATTCTCTACACCTGAACAGAAGGGCTTTAAGAGAAGGCCGAAGAGGATTAATATGTATGACCGACCCCCATTACTTTTGAAAAAGGAACATTTTTTCCTTAGACACCTATTCTCTCCGATCACTCCTTAGGGGGGCTCCCATAGAAAAACGCAATAGGGGCATATTAATTTTGTCACTCTGTTTGTAAGCCCCATAAGGAGGCATAGGTATAGCAAAGTATATATATTCTTGATCAGCATCACCACCCAAGTCGATTTAGCCATGTCCGTCTGTCTGTCCGTCCGTTCGTATGTAACTTATAAGTGCTTAAAAAGAACAAATTGAGTACTCTCTAGTTGCAAAACGTGTCTGCGGAACTATCTAGCTCCGCAGTTCCATTTGATTGAATGAAACTCATATGCAGCAGATTGTAACATGTTCGCGGAACTATCTAGTTCCGCAGTTCCATTCGATTGAATGAAACTCATATGCAGCAGATTGTAACATGTCCGCGGAACTATTTAGCTCCGCAGTTCCATTTGATTGAATGAAACTCATGCAACTCATATGCAGCAGATTGTAACATGTCCGCGGAACTATTTAGTTCCGCAGTTCCATTCGATTGAATGAAAGCATGTTCAAAACGAAATAAAAACAGCATTGCGCACAACAAGAACGTCGAAATGTCATCTTACCATTTCACACATCAGTTGTTTCGTTTGTTCGCAAAAATATCTTTGCACTTATAGTCCATCACAAATTCGTGTAAGCCATAATATGTGTGAAAGAGAAGTCGGTTCATATTGATTTATAGAAAAAAATTCATTGCAACCGGAACTGTTTGAACATGCTGGAAGGAACGATTGGAACTATGTCCGACTGTGAACATAGTTCCAGGAACTATACAGGTTCGGAACGACCCATCTCTAGTAAAAACTAAATATAAATGTTTATTTGAGAATTAATTTTTGTATTGTTCAAAATCTTTAGCATGTCGTCTGCACTGCCAATGCTCCACATCAAAAAATTGATTTTATTTGACAGTTTACACAATTTTAGTCCAAAAAGCGTTCCCGTACTTTTTTGTGTTTTTCAATATTTTTGAGAGATTATTCCTTACTCTCAAGTTTTTGACAGTTTTACCATTTTTAGTCCAAAAAGTACGGGAACAGACCTATTGTATCATGGATGTACCCATAACTGTCTCTGCTTTTGCCGCCTTAAATATAACAAATAAAACTAATACAATTTGTTAACTTTCTCCTAAATGCTTCCTTGAACAACTTACGATAACTGCACCTACCGCGTCGTGTAATGTGCACATATTCTGACGTAATCGTGACAGTGTCGGTGCTATCTGATGTCGTGTCGGTGACTATATCGGTAAATGTGAAAACTCCCAACGTGTTAGTAAAAAAGTGTGAGTGAATTGCAACTTGAAAGGCAAAAACTAAATTTATAAACCCAAGTTAGTAAGTTTTTCTATTCACATTAAACACATCTTCTATTATATATTAATCACTACTTTAAGATCTGTCACGCAAAACAGCAGACATAAATCGAATATGGCGTCGTGCTAAACTGTCTTCTTCGTATTCTCGCTGCAAAGAAAAAAATTGTATTCGATGTAGACTTTTTCACAAAAATAATTTAGATTTGTGTGCAATTTACTAATGAAAGTGGCCATATTACTGAGAAATGGTTAAAATAAATTTGTGAATCTGTTAGGGGTTGGAGTGAAAAAAGTGCACGATTGCAGGAAACAAACAAACAAACCAGGAAGAAAGGATGGCGCTAGTGACAGTGCAAAGATCGCCAAGTGTTGCTGGCTCTCCACAGTGCTCCAATTCGGTAAGAACGAACGAGGACGAAGCTACGTTGGGCGTATGTCCAAGAATGAAATGTTCTTGTAAATTTTGAGTGTGTCCATTTCATAGCTCCAGAGCGTAAAACTCATTTGCAAAACAATAACTCGGCTGGAAAATTCATTTGTCTTGTATGAAAATTTTGTGATTACGAATGTATTTATTAGCACAAAAAAACTCTTCACGCCTTCAAGACTTATTTTTATTTGAGGTTCATTTATTTTCCGTCGGTGTCGCCGTAGATGTTCAAAAAAGGAAAAAGTGCGTTGCGCAAATACAAAATTACTCATTTCTCCGCATTCTCTTTCGTTTGTTCTTCAGTTTTGTTTTGCTTGCTTTGATGCAAGAGTTGAATGAATGAACTAATTCAAAAATTGTATGGTTAGACATTAAGGGATAAAAATACTATTTAATATGAAAATTATACATAAAAAAGAAACTAATATTGATTCTGTAGAAATATTTTATTTTTACATATTTCGTTTTTCCTAACCTGACCTAGCTTGCGTTTTAAAATTTTTTAAATTCTAAAATAAACGATACTCACAATGCCAATATTAAAAGAATAATGTGTGGGCGTAAGCATTCATGGTCTTCTTATTGTCAACATGTCAAAACGTTTTCGATCCTAAATTAGCATTTCTACTACTACAATTTACTTTTTTCTACACTATAATGTCTTCAATATTTACAGGCTGGATTTTGCTGGTCGCAAAAATGGATCGTTTAAATTCGTTAAAAACCACATGAGATGAAATTGAAATTTTTACAAATAATGCAAGAGTCATTTTTTTGATTTACCCAAATTCCGGATTCCGGAAAAAAATAATATTGATTCGAGAGAACCATTTAGGATCATTCTTAAATTTCTTCATAGTGCAAGTTGCTTTTGACCTAAGAAAATTGTAGTAAATTTCTCAAAGTAAAAATTTTACAAATTTAGTGTAAAACATTTCACATATTTCTTTCTACGAGAAGATGAAACATCAGGATTTTTAAAGCACCATCAGTTATGATCGCTCATAGCTGATTACGATCACCGAAAGTTCAATCAGAATATAAAAATCATTCCCAATAGACCGTTAAACACCATGCATCAAATGTCATCGTAACTCTTATTCTGATTTTTATTTTATCTTTTTCGGGATTCAGACAACTATGTGTACTTTTTATACCCATTTGCCAAAAAGAACGTTAATCCAAGAGACCTGAAACTTTAGGTGGTTCTTATCCAAATATGAAAATAGGTTTATATGGTAAAATAATTAATCAAATAACAGCGCGGTAGCTCCAATGCAAATCCAGCAGTAAATGAAAACATCCATGCAACTCTTACAATTATAATGCTTACGTCTTTATAACGAGCCGAAACCACCGCACATAAACTTATTAAAAAAACAAATACGGTGAGATTGAGCAACGAATAGTAGCAGCTTCGAACATTTATTATAACCTGTATTGCCTGTGATCGAAATTTGACCATATCAAAATCTATTTGTATCTTGTTTTATTTTTATTTTTATTGAAAAACGCTTGAAGAAGTTACAAATAAGTTGGTTATATCGTGGACACATCCGTAGATTTTGACGTGAAAGTATATTATATATATTTTATTTGCCCTTATTCTTGTCCCTATCCTTTCATTTGTTCCCGAATTTGTCTTCCTTATCCTTATTCTTATAATTGTTCTAATAAGAACAATGGGTACTTCTATTCCTCTTGTCATTTAACTTTTCCCAATCTTATGCCAAATATTGTTTTAGGTATGTTTCAGTCTTTGTCCATACCCCTGTCTCAGTACTTGCCGAAGTCATCTTCCCAATTCTTGCCCTAACCCTTGTCCAACTCTATAATCTAATCTTTGTCCAAATTTTTATCCCACTCCTTATTCCTTATCTTATTCCTGGTTCTAATCTTTGTTCTAATTCTTGCTCTCATCCCTTGTCTAATCATTGTCCAAATGCTTAACCTAATTATTGTCGCAATACTTGTCCTTATTTTAATTTTGAGTTATTTTTGTTTTTATTTTTGCTTCTGCTTTTGCATTTGAAGCATTCAGGTTACTTTAAGGGGTTTCCTGAGAGGCCTTATGGCGCCATTAATTTTTTTTTTTGTTTTTATGTCGATCGTTTCACGGAAAACCTCATCTTTACTGTGGTTCTATAAAACCGTAGCGCCAATAGCCATGCAGTTATAATTCCCTGCAACGTTTTTTTATTGTTGTTGCATTTTTACTGCATTAAGGCTTGTTGCCTTCGTGGTGTCGTAAAATTTTGCTAGTACTTCTACTCAGCGTTAAAAACTCCATGCAACAGTATTGCATTTTTACGCTATCTAACGACGTCAAATAAACGCTACCTAATGGCGTCCGCGGCGTAGTTGGTTAAAGTGCGAGGTCTCTATGTCAACGAACCTGAAGACCCGGGTTCGAATCCCAGCAGCGACAGAAAATTATTTGAATTAAAATTATTTTTCTGTACGGCCGCCACCTCTCTGCAGACAATGGCAAACCTCCGAGAGTAATCAAAATGCCATGTAAAAGCTTCTTGAGAACAAAAACATTCCGTTCATCGCCGTTCGAAGTCGGCGTTAAACCTGTAGGTCCGGTTGTCGGTCAATTGTGTACAAACATAATAACACTCACAACACAATTGATCATAAGAAGTCAAAGTCCTTTCAATGGCTGAAATGACCAGATATTTATTTATTTTTTTTTTCACGACGTCAAATTGTTTTTTGTTTTTTTTTTATGTAAGTTTTTATTTTTTTCGACCTTAATTTTGTAAGTTTTTTGGAAGTTTCTTCCTTTGTTAAAATTTAGAAAAAAAAATTTTTTTTTGTTTTTTGTGTAAGACCAAGTAAAAATTCATAATTTTTGTTTTATCATATTTATCGTGCCGCATGTACAATTCGAGCAATAATTCTATGCAACTCCATTGCATGATCGATGCATCTGGGATCGTTTAGGTGTTCTCTCCGCGGTCTCATGACTGCATGAATATTTTATTATCGCAAAGATTGAAATTAAGGGAAAACAACAATGTCATACAGCTCCAATTTTGTTTTCAAAATAATGTGGATAACGCTGAACAAAAAAAGAGAGAGCAAAACAAACAATTGTTTACAAAACTTGAAAAGGAGAGAGATTCAAACTACAGCCATTGGTAGAGAATACATATATTTATTTTGAAATGCAATAATCACACAATATATTTTATTTTTTTTTTCATTCGGCACATCTGTGGTGCAGTACCTTTCGAATGATGTAAGTTTCATTCCCATTTTTTTTTCAATATCAAAAAAAGTGTACGTCAAACTTCAATGTTTGCGTATTAATATACAGTGCTGCTCAAAACATTTGCAACCACACCATCTTTTGGCCAAACATTGCAATTTTGATGAAAATTAAAATGCAAAAAAAATATTTAAATGCAAATTTATTCTTCATTAATTCACTTTGAAGAATTATATGAGAAAAATCATTTATTGCCAACATTGTTTTGATAATATATGAAATAAGTTAACAATTCTTGTTTAGCTGTGCTCAAAACATTTGCAACCTATACTAAGTGTCCAAGTGGTATTGAAGAAAATATGAAAATATATAATAAATGATTTATCTTATATAATTCTTTAAAGTGAATGAATATAGAAAAAAAATTACATTTAAATATTTGCTTTCTTCTTTTGATTTTCAATAAAATTAAGGAGTTTAGTCAACCGTTGGCATGGTTGCAAATGTTTTGAGCAGCACTGTATAAGATTATAACGGTACAGTTATATAACGGTATGTTAATAACATATTAACACTTATGCAAGATAAATTTCAAAATTGATAATGGGGGTAATAAAATCTGCCAGAAACTATCACCAAAAAATATGGGTAGGATTATACATTCGACCAGATCACCATGACTGCTTAAATTTTGATCACCAAACATTGAAAACTTTAACTCTAAGAAAATTTCAACAATTTTAAAGGAAAAATCTGATTTGTCTTTTGAAATAGAGGATGTTTCGCATTTTCGTATATTTCAATCTTCAATATTTTCAACTATAAAGATATTATTACCCTTTTTTTTTACGGACCCAAAATGATCGTTATGTTTCTTTTAAGAAATTGATTAAGGAAAGAATAATAATTATTTAGTTTTATGTCTAGTAAGCATTATCAATAAAAAAATAAGTTTTGGTTGCGTGTTACCAGGGTCTTTCACCGACTGTCAAAAACAGCTGTTCATTCAAAACAACGAAAAGTGAAATTAAACAATCAGTATTAACATTTATGGTATTCTCATAACCCCTTGGAAACTGACCCGATTGATTGCTACAGCAATCTTTTAAATTGGTTTCATCGACGAATAGCAAAGTTGCATTTTGCTAAGCCGGTAATCTGGATGAGAGACCCGAACGGGCATGATAAGTCCGGGTGCTACGCATGTATTAATTTTGCTGTTGGAATCAATAGAAAAAAATTTAATAAAAAAACAATACGTTGCTACTCTTACTGCCTCACTTCCAGTGCTACTCCATGATGGTGCGGAACCGCCTAAAGCTCCGAGTCCGGATGTTTTGTCCGCATGGACTACCGCAAGTGCCTTTACCAAAGCAACCAATTTGAAAGATCCCGATTATATGCCCGATTTTCAAGATGATAAGCCGAAACCGTTAACACAATTTGAAATGGATTACATTGTGGCTAAGTTAGGGTTATCTCAAAGGAATTCAGAAATGTTGACCTCATTTCTGAAACGAAGAAAACTTACAAAGCCGGATGTAAGTTGCGCCACAGCATACCGGAAGCGCCAAGCGGAATTTCAGCAATTATATACTGTTGACGATACAAATACGTTCTCTTACTGTCATGACATCACAAGTTTAGTGAATAAATTGGGAATGGAGTATATCGCTGGTGACTGGCGATTATTTATTGACGGATCAGTTTCAACTTTGAAGGCTGTGCTGTTACACATAACAAAAAAGCCGTCCATTCCATTAGCATTGGGCATAAATATGAAGGAAACTTATGAAACAATGAACTGTATATTGAAGAAAATCAGATATGATGAACATAAATGGAAAATTTGCTGTGACCTTAAAATTATTAATATATTACAAAGTATTATTACAAAAGGCGGTTTTCCAGAATACTTTTGCTTCCTTTGCAATTGGGATTCGCGTTGCAAACTCGATCAGTACTATTGTACAGACTGGATGAAAAGAAATCCCGAAAATAAAAAAAGCTTAAATTTGGTTAATGAAACTTTAATCAAGAATATTGATGATATATTGCTGCCACCGCTCCATATAAAAACGAAAACAGTGTGTTTGTGTGTGCGTGTGTAGTCATTGAAATCTAGCATTTATGGGATTATGCTTTTCCGTGAAAATATGTCACATTTGCAGGACCATAACGGTAATAAGGAGCGCTCGGATGCAGTTGGTAGGTTTTAAAGAGTTTTCAGTTGTTTCTTGTCTACAATCTTGTTCTGAATTGTTTGCCAAAATTCAGTACGGTTTAAAAGTTATGGACAAAAAATTGTAAAAAAAGGGTGGGCACTTTTCGGTATTTTTGTATATACTTTGTATATATATATTTTTGTATATTATCTTTTTAGGCTTCGGTGGAGTTTTTTCGGGTCAGTTTGTTCTATAATTTTGTTCTCCTTGTTTTTAACTAAAACTTTGCTGAAGACAGGAAAACAAAATTCTAAACGGCTTACGAGATATTGCCGTGAGAAAAAGTGCATTTATTTTTTTAAGTTGAAATTTTTTCAATCAAAAATCAATATATTCTCAACACAATAAAACCCAATCGGTAGTCAAACTAGCCAAACCCAGATAGGATTTTGTTATTAAAGTCTAGCACTTTAAGGAACACCAGTCAAAAAGTTGTTTGAATTCAATAACCTCGAAAATGTTGCACAGTGTAATGGAAGTGGGCAGCAGCATTGCTCTAAAAAGGAAGGGTGCTCTGATAAACTCTTGAATTGCGGTAATTGGTATTGGAGGAGGTTAAGGACAGATTGTTTAAACTATTTCACTAATTTCTTTTTGCTTTGCTTCAACATGATCAATGTTTGAGATATTATTTTTACTTTTTTTAAATCATCCGTTTTTGACATATGTATGGCAAATTAATCAAATGTCTAAAAGTGCGTTCCTGTAACATAGGCTCCGAATTTTACGAGTTTACGAAATAGGAAATTTTAATAGTTAAGAGAATATCATTGTGAATTTTATACTTTAAATTTTGTTAATTAAAAAAAAAATGGGAAAACATCAAAATTGTGTGTTTTGGTTGAGCTTGAGCTGTAGCATTTTTATGATTATTGTCTTGGATTTATCGGCCCTTAAATATTGTGTTTCACTTTCTATCAACATAGAAAAACATTAATGAATTTTGGAATTTTTTAATTTGAATAGATTATTGATAACTTACATGAAATGTATTTATTTGTTTTCTCTGTGTGACAGAAGCCATTTTTTCACTTTCTATTTTGTTTTCTATTTTTTGACAGTTGGTGCCAAAAATCTGTCCAAAAATCTGTCACTCCTATCATGGTGGAATAAATATAAGGTGTCCTCATCCAGAATATCAGAAAAAAAATGGGCTGCCTTATTTTGACATTTTATATGAAATAAAAACGTTTATATGAAACCCTTCAGATTGTCAAGATAAAGCAGCATGTCAAAAAATATATTGAAAAATGTCATGGGATGAGAACACCTTATAATTATTCCACCATGACTTCTATCCTACAAGGTAGGCTCATTTTAAAGTGGCTGCTGAAATGTGAAATTTTTCAACAACAAAGCTGTAGGAGCTAAAAACGTCAAACGACAAAAGCGACAACAACAATTAGAACAACTAAAAATTACCAGCTGATATTGACAACTAGTGCACCCTGCTCTCCAATATGAGCGTACCTTGTAATTGTATCATGATCTGGTATAATTATATATCATGTAAACAATTATTAGAGAGTTTTTTGCGTCGATAATTAATTTAATGACGTTTAATTGTAATTTTTAATGTTGAGGACTACCAGAAAAAATATTTCTTTATTTCTGTCAGAAAATTCTTTACAAATAATGTGAAAAAATTACAACCCGTGCTTATTTAATTGCAGCACCTTAATATCACCTTTAATCTTCCTTCGAATGGCCAATCATATACCTTTCACGATAGCAGCCCTTAAATGTTTTCTGTAGGACCTTCTCCCCACTTTTTTTAATTTGTTAGGGAAAGCTGATTTTTGGCCTTTAGCCTATTTTTAATTTTTTTTTTTTTTTATTTTTTCGTTTGTATTAAATACTTTTTTATATTGAATTTTTAAATTGATCTCATTTGCATATTACTCATGTAATTTTATATTATTGACCCAAAAGGACTTTAAGATTACATTACTCTTTGAATAAAATAAGAAAAAATAAAAAATATATTCAGATTCAAATCTGTTGAGTTAGGTGAGAACTGCAGTTAATTGCCATTTTGCTTCCTTATCCAGTTGTTAAAACCACTTGCAGTTGCAGATTTGCGCATTATTATTGCTCATAAGATCCATAAAAGATAAATTTAAAATTTTCATAAATAAAAAAACTTGCGTGCAGCACCGTACACGTGACGGAAGTGGAACAATAAAGAATAAGAGAGATTTAAGTGTACAATACGAAGAGAGAGAGAGAAGAGAATCGTGAAAAATTGCATCTATTGTAGTTCCGTTGGGATTGTTATTTATTTCCAGGCCAAATTTTTTCGCGAAGAAATTTTGTCAGCAGTAAAGAATTATTTATTGCAAAATTTACTTTAAAATTTCTCCAAGAATCATAGCGAATCATTATCTTCACTTCTCCGAAGAGCATCAGCACCCGTTTAACTGTTAATCTGTTGGAAACGGTGTACGAAATATATTATATCATCGACTTTCTGGTTCGGTGTTATATAGATGGCCGGAATAACGATATTTTTTCCATTTGGTGTCTTACACTCTGCAATCCAAATATAACCAACTGGTGTCACTATAGATGTACACGGTGTATAAAATATTATCCCAAACAGGCTCTAGAAAACAGAATTAAACTACGATTTGTATTAATATTTCGGTGTTTTTATTCAATATATTCTCCTCCCGGTTCAAAACACTTTACAGCAATTCAATAGTGATTCAAATGCCTGCTCTAGCTCATTTAGCGGGATTGCTTCTAGTACCCGTGTTGTAGCTGCTTGGAGGGGCCGATTGTCATTAAAAAAGCAATTTCATTTTCAATTTCGGGAATAAAGAGAAGTCACACGGTGTTAAATGAGGTGAATACGTCGAATGATTTAACACACACTTGATTTCGAGCCAAAACAACTTAATTCAATGTGTTTGGAACAAATTTTATACAGACCTTTGTTTTGCTCATTTGCACGAGGATTGCTGTCTTCTGCTACTAAATTACGTACTTCCAAATAATCTGGATCATTTCAGGCGTTCGAACTGAAATTGGCCTTCTTGTCTTGGCCTTGGCCGCACAAAAAAAAAACGTTTATACCAATCAAAAATAACTGCTCTCTTAAACAACCGTTTACTTGTTGCATCAATCGAAATGTTTTTGATTCATTTTTATCACATTTGAATCGCTGTAATAAGTAATTAAATCGGGAGGAGAATATTTTGAATAAAAACACCGAAAACTAAAACTTAAATCGTGTTTTAATTACTTTTTCTAAAGGCTATCTGGTAAATTATTTGACACTGTGTATATATTTAAGACTCTCCAGCAGGCATTTCCGTGTTTGGTGTAAAGATATTTACAGTATCAAATTCATTATGATATGTATATAGATATCGTAAATACAGAACTCTCAATTCTGGAACAAATATCGAATCACCGTCTAAGAAATTTCACTTCAAAAATAAGTGAAAAATAAATAAAAAAATAATTAAAAAATAAATAACATGTAAATAAAAAATTAAAAATTATTTAAAAAGTATGTTAAATATTGCAATATTTTGCTTAAGTTGCAATTAAAACAGCATAATTTTTCTCCAGCTATTTATTTGAATATCACTGTATTTGTTTGAAGTGGATTGTTATATAAAAAGTTGTTTTAACATTATATAGCAAGACACGATTCTTAATATTGGTCTAAACAGTAATGTCCCTACTTTTGCAATTCAAATTGTTTATTAATTATCTGTGAATAACACGCAAACACTAAACTAGCAAGGAATATATTACTTTTGACTTGGCTAAAGTTGAAATACCCCCACACTCATGTGAAATATAAAAAATCCGAAGTTTTGAAGGTGTTATAGATTTTATGACGTCAGTTTCTATGGGGACATGCGTGATTTTTATTCAGTTTATTCAAATTTCAATCTTGTAGGCTTTAAATATCAAAGCTTATGTGTATATCAAGTCAAAACATTATTTTTTGTGGACTTTATGAAGTTTTTGGTTTTTAGGTGATATCACTGTGTATGGGAAGTGCTTTCCATTTGATTTTGACAAATCTATAAGAGCGACTCAAGCAATTCTATAATATATTTCAGATTTCTTCACCTTTTTTATACTTTTCCAATTTTCCATCTTTTTGTTTATATTTAAATGATTCCGGAAACTATTATTATAGAATGGAGCCTTGCAATTAGTATAATGAAACTGATGACTGACTGACTGATGATGACTTCAATCAAAAATTATGATTGTAGCTCAAATCAAAGCTCAGTTTGCAGCTGAGATCTTAAAATTATGATAAAAACTCAGTAACAGTGCACCCTTAACAAGTGCGCGTTGCGGTGCGTTCTCAGGCGCCACGCAATTTTATTTACTCTAAACAAAAGCACTGCGGAAAAAATCGAAAACATATGAAACAACAACTCATTAGGTCGAAACACATATGAGGCATGCATGTTTCAAGCATCTGACATTTGGGATTGAACATACATATTAGGGGTATTCACAATGTGATATATTTATGGTAAATATGTTCAAAATTTACAACACTTAGAAAAAGATTGTGAACATACCTTTTTTTAATTATTTTTGCTAACGTTTGTTATAAAACCACCAAGATGCCGAAAGTTTCGGATACTCCAAAAGAAATTGAAGGATCATTTAGCCTTCTTCGCGGGTCCACTTCTTATTGGGTTTCTCTTTTTTTATTATTTTCCATGTTCAATTCATCCTAAAATATTGTGAAAATAAGTCAATGTAGAAAATAAACTTATTTTCATCAATAACTTTACTTACAGTGAGTTCTAAATTCTTCAATAACCACAAATGCATCATAAATACAACGATTTGCAGTGTTGCATTTGTGGTAAGTATGGTATATTTTAATTGCTTACATTTTGTTTGTGTAATTAACCACAGAAACCATATTTACCACAAATACAGAATACAAGACTAAATACATCACATTGTGAATACCCCTATTGTTATGAAGTAGCCCACATCAAAAACATGCATGCATGCATGATTCTTGCAGCATGCCTGGAGTTGGCGAACTTTTAACTTTTTGCAGGCATTAAAGCATTGGCAGAAGACATAAATAAATAAAAAATAAACCAATAAATAAAAATAAAAGTAGTATCAACACACCCATTAACCATAAAATATCCTCCAATTCCATTTTAAATTATTTTTGTTTGAAGTCAATGAAGGTATTTCTCTCCTTTTCCTTTAAAATTTCTATTCAGTTTGACATAAAGTGTTGTGCATATCAAAAGCAACTAAAAAAAACCATTGTCAATTATACCTAGAAACTTTTCCGTTTTTACCATGATACAATTATAAGGTAGGCCCAATTCGGAGATAAAAAAAAACAAAAAGCAAAGCAAAGCAAAGTAAATCAAAACATTGGCGTAGGTATAATGTCACTTTTGAAAATTTAAGTTTATTCGTTTAGCCATAGGGTTATAATTTACTTTAAATAGTATAAATCTGGTTATTGGGTATTGAGTACCCAGATTTTATGTGAAATAATGCAAGAAAAGTAAGCAAAAACCCTAAAAATTTAACAATATGAGCAATTTTTCAAAATATAATACAGAATAAATTGTATGTTGGCTTTCAACGAAGCAAATAAAAGTTAATATTTTATATAATTTTCATTTGACTACTTAGTTCGATAGTTCAGTAACCAATTTATTTGTATCGCTTAGTATTGTATTTTGACATTATACCTACGCCTTAGTTATTGTTTTGTTGTTGATTTGTAGTCATAGAGAGCGTGTTTTTGCTGGGCCTACCTTATAATTGTATCATGGTTTTTACTAAAATTCTAGTTTGATATATTTTCTTATAATCATTAAAACACAAATTGTTAAAAAATAATTCAAAAGTTTTTATTACTGCAGGTTTTTAAATGTTTTTATAATAAATAAAGTACAAAGTAGTAATTATGCTGTGCATAACTAAAGCAACTTAAACTAACGAAATTTAAATCGATTGAAAATACAGGTTATAGGGTAAATATTTGGTAAAATAACCTTTATTTTTAATAACCGCAACACATCTGCGGGGCATTGAAACTATAAGGTTGTCAATTATAGTTTGTGATATGCTTCCGCACTGCTGTGTCAGTGTATCAACGAGTGCAGCTTTATAGGAAATCCTTTGCCCACCGACTCGTCGCTTAAGGATTCCGAATAGATTTTCTATTGGGTTAAGATCAGGCGATTGAGCTGGTCTTCAAAAATTAAATTCACGTCTTAACGATCATTGCGGTGTACTTATGGTCGTTGTCATGCTGAAATATCCACCTGTGACCTGACAGTTTTGAGGTTTAAGGCTCTCACCTTTTCGCCGATGTACTGTGGCCATGCCATCGCTGGTAAAGAGATTTAATCTGGACTCGTCACTAAAAAGGACTGTCTTCCATTGGCCATCAGACCAATTTAATGAGTTCTTGCAAACTTTAATTGGGAATATAAAAATGTTAATTTGATTTAAGCCAAAAGAGATTATGTCTTAAAAGCAAACCTTCGTTCTAATTTTTTTTTAAAAGCTTCCAAAGCACGTCGGCGAACAGTACTCGAATCCACGTTCAAATTTAGTTGATTAACAACAGACTGAGATGATAAAAAAGGATATTTTGGAAAAGCTAGGATTAGATGTCGGTCCTCTCTCTGTGTTGTTTTAAGCTTCGGACCACCCAAGTGAAGGGTTTTCACAGTTTTTTTAGTCTCAAACTTTTTTATAAGACGTGAAATTATTGATTTATTTATTTTGTACTTTTTGATAAAGAAATAAGTGATGCTCCTGATTTATACTCATCAATTATTGCTGTTTAAATGACTCTGGGTATTTATCACGCGAAATGACGTTTTGATAATTTAAAATGTCTTCTTCACACAAAGAATTATTTACAAATGACTCTTTTCAGTCTAAATCAGTAATAACTAATGGTCTAGTTAGCCTCGCATGGCACAGCAGCGCATGGTACATAGATAAGCAGCTAGCACATAGCAAAAAAAGTGCTAATTATGCAAAACGAAACAGATCTTCCATGTTTATCTATGTATCCAGCGTTGGATTTCTGTTTTTATCTGGGCATTGCCATGCGGTATCATGTTGTGCATGATCAGATATACGCAAATCGCATTGAAAAGATCGCCAAGTGACACTTAGTAAGCCATGTGCTGCTGTGCCATGCGACAATAAGCAAACTAACTAGACCATAAGCAAAAAATTAAAAACGACATTTACCGTTAATCGGAGCAAAAATTATTTGACTTAAGTAAGTTGCTTTTGTTATGCACAGTCTAAAATTTCTCTTTCCGTATACTGCTCTCATTGCAGAAATACCGTTATTTTTTACTTCATTTCTTTTGATGCTGTATTGAGCGCAATACATGAATCAGTAAAAATAACTATTTAAATTGTGGGGAAAGAAGTAAGACGATAAAAAGGATGAAGTTTGCTACGCTAATTTTGATTGTTTTTGATATGCACAACAATGTATGTACATATTTGAAATTTATCATATGAGCGACACATACTTTCTATGTGTTTTAACCAAGCATGCTTCACAGACATGATGCATGCTTGAGACAGGCATTCTTTCTATGTGTTTGGGCCTATTGCTCTTTGCTCTGATATTTTTATTTTATACAACCAACTTCACATCCGCACGCATTGTCAAAATTGGAAATTCGATTCATTTTGCGGTAGTCCGGTGCATGTTTCGGTAGGCTTCATACAAGATGTATGTGCATGAGCCGATTTTGACCGTTAAACCACGCACACGCACTTGTTTAGGGTGCACTGTTAGACCATTTTATATTAATTAGTAAGTTAATTTTTCTGGCACCATCTTTCAAAATGTTGGCAATTCGCAACATGATTTTGCTCGCTGTTACAATGCTTACTTGAGAAGAAACTCCCACCACGTTAGTCAAACCAAATTTTCCTGGCGGCATCTTTCAAAGTGATGACAATTCGCAACATGACTTTACTCGCTGTTACAATGCTTACTTGAAAAGAAACTCCCACCACGTTAGTCATACCGAACCAGTTATTGAGGACATATGTGCCGCGAGATGCTCTTTGCCTAACGGTCAACAAATTCAGTCGATCAGAACATTGAAGACAATAGCTTTTCTGATAATAGGTCTGTTTCCCTACTCGATTGTAGTAACTTGCAATCTGGTAGAAAATGTTTCCGCAATTTTTCTAGCTCAAAAGAGAAGAACACGCATAAAATCGCTCTCTCGAGCTCGAAAGTTGCTAGAAGAAAATTAATATATTTAATAAAAATATATCAAGTTCGTATTCTGAAAAAAATATTGGCATGGGAACGCTAGTATGAGAGAATGCTTTACGAAAATCATAATTGCGCTCAATGGTACTCACTTATTCGATTTTTATCCGCTCAATTTTCTCACTTTTATCCGAGTCATGACAACCCCCCCCCCATCTAGCATACTTAGCACGCAGTCAGCATGCTCTGCTTGTGCGACTTTTGCCCAACTCTACTCTAAACTACTCTTAGGGACATACGACCTAAAGGTATTCAACGAATGCATGAAGCTAACAAAAAATTATCTAAGAATCATCATAGGACTGCTAAAAGGTCACTGTAGGTTAAACCATCACCTTCCAAACTGGGAATTCTTAGTAATGACACATGTAGGTTTTACATGGAGTACAAAGAATCTGCGAAGCACATTCTTTGACAGTGTCCCGCACTTGTTCAAACTCGACAAAAATATCTGGGCTACCACACAAAACCAGATAACTCATTAAAATCAAGATATATATGACATATACTAGCATTTATCTCAGAGATTGGACTAAAAGAGGTTCTTTAAGTCTACGAAGGGGCACAATAGACTTTAAGATCGCAGTGCAAATCCCAACAATAATAATAATAATAATATTGAGCTTACTTACTGCTTACAATCCAATTTCCAAGTATATATCCAATCTTTAAGTATAGATTTCTGTACACTATTTTACAATTTATTACAATTTTTACATCCTCTCAAGAATTTGAAACAGAAAATACTTTCACACCCACAACTACCTAAAATAACATATGGCATATTTGTTTTTGTATTTTTAAATCCTTCAAACACATTTTGTGGTCTCCGACAGATTTTTCACGACCTGAATTTTTCAGGCTTATTTTAAAAGAAAAGAAATCATCCCAACATATTCTAGTCAAGGTAAATTCCCTGGTAGCGTTTAGATGTAGTTTTATAGCAGCGTGAAAAAAATCACGAAATGAGATTTCAAAATTAGAAGAAAATCAGAAACGATGCCAAAGATTCCAAGTTTTTCATATAGAGTGTATCAACAAGAAGTA
Source organism: Pherbina coryleti (assembly GCA_943735915.1). NCBI lineage: Eukaryota > Metazoa > Arthropoda > Insecta > Diptera > Sciomyzidae > Pherbina > Pherbina coryleti. Next base: position 102,611,986 of record OX030949.1, on the reverse strand, counting down.
CAGTATTAGTTTTTTTAATAAAACGAACAATTGTTTGGATTAAAATTTTTATTGAATTATATTGATACTATTAAAGCTATTGAGAAGATACATACAAATTATGTATGAAATACAATATCTTTCAAATGGCAGCCTCGAGTTAACATGCATTCCTTTAACCTTTTTTCGAAATTTTCGATCATACCTTTGTATAATTGGAGCTATATTTCGGCTGTGACGACTTCAAGGTTTGCTTTGAGAGTTGGAATTGTTAGAGGATGGTTAGCGTTGACCTTGCTCTTATCATAATCCCTAAGAAAGAAGTCTAACCGTGTTTATTCTATCTCCAAAATACGAAATTACGCTGCCAAGGAACTATGTTCGCAATAACTCGATTATTTCACGACTTGTATTTCACAAGTCGGAAAAATTCTTCCGTCGTCACTTTTGGAAAAACGTACGACCCTATGACGCCACCGGCTCACAATCCACATCAAATAGTCACTCGTTGGGAGTGAATTGGCATCTCTTGAATCACTCGCTTGTTTTTCGGGTCCCCAAATGCGGTAATTTTGCTTATTAACGTAGCCGACAATGTGAAAATGAGATTCTTCAGAAAACACAATTTTTTCGCAAAAAATAACCGTCACCATTCATGGTTTAAAAGACCCAATTGGTGAACGTACTAGTACTTATTATAGATATTTTCGGTGAAACATCCTTTAATATCACTTCTCACCAGGGAATGGAAAAAAACCTTAACGATCGGTTCGTTTTTGATCTGTTCTGCATTTTTTAGCAAGCGCTACCTTTATTCCTCCTCATTCGTATATCGCTTTTCGACTCAATCACAAGCGCTACTCTTAACACGCAGAAGAGAGAGAGTGGAACAGAATGGAAAAGTTGTGTTGAAAAAGCACAAAACATTATTTGCTCTGTTGTGGTTTTTGCTCGCCATCGTAAACAAGAACCAAAACCGTACCAAATGTTTCGTTCGTTTCTGCGTTTCTTTGTGCAATCATTTTGCAAGTATCCAAATAATTCAATGAGCTTGTGTGGGAAACGCTAATCGTATTAGGACTTTTTAGGATTCTGTGGGCTACTTGGACAAAAATTAATGATTTTTTATTTTAAAATTGAAGATGGCGGATAGGGTTGCCACCTAATTTTTGTATTTTTACGAATTCGGTGCTGTGGCGAACACTAGGTAAAAATGGGTCGCTGAACCCGAATCCGTTGTCAGAATTTAAGAATTGTAAATTTTTAACCCTATAGGGTTGCCACCTAAAAATATGTTTTTTTAAAAGTTTTAAACACTATCCTACAGTTTTAGGGGGTTGCTGATTTCGAATCTGATGTCAGAATTTTAAAATTCAAGATGGCTGATAGGATTGCCACCTATTTTTTTTTATTTTTACGAATTCGATGCTGTGGCGAACACTAGGTAAAAATGGGTCACTGAACCCGAATCCGTTGTCAGAATTTAAAAATTATGAAATTTTCAACATCAGCCTATCAGCCATCTTGAATTTTAAAATTCTGATATCAGATTCGAAATCAGCAACCCCATAAAACTGTAGGATAGTGTTTAAAACTTTTAAAAAAGCATATTTTTAGGTGGCAACCCTATAGGGTTAAAAATTTCATCATTTTGAAATTCTGACAACGGATTCGGGTTCAGCGACCCATTTTTACCTAGTGTTCGCCCTAGCATCGAATTCGTAAAAATAAAAAAAAATGAGGTGGCAACCCTATCAGCCATCTTAAATTTTAAAATTCTGGCATCAGATTCGAAATCAGCGACCCCCTAAAACTGTAGGATCGTGTCTAAGACTTTTAAAAAAGCATATTTTTAGGTGGCAACCCTATAGGGTTAAAAATTTCATAATTTTGAAATTCTGACAACGGATTCGGGTTCAGCGACCCATTTTTACCTAGTGTTCGCCCCAACATCGAATTCGTAAAAATAAAAAAAAATGAGGTGGCAACCCTAACAGCCATCTTCAATTTTAAAATTCTGACATCAGATTCGAAATCAGCGACCCCCTAAAACTGTAAGATCGTGTTTAAAACTTTTAAAAAAGCATATTTTTAGGTGGCAACCCTATAGGGTTAAAAATTACACACTTTTGAAATTCTGACAACGGATTCGGATTCAGCTACCCATTTTTACCTAGTGTTCGCCACAGCACCGAATTCGTAAAAAAAAAAAAATAGGTGGCAGCCCTAGCAGCCATCTTAAATTTTAAAATTCTGATATCGGATTCGAAATCAGCTACCCACAAATTTTCTTTGGAAGACGCTGGCGCCAATAACAGTAGCAACAAAATCAATAACATTTTTAAACGAACAACTGCAGAACCGAACTGGAATTTGGTACGGTTTCAGTTAGCGATGGCGAGTAAAAACCTCAACACAGTAAATTTTGGTTTATGCTCGAAAAACAATCCGCTACCATTCTGTTCTGATCTCTCATGTCTGCACTATGGTGCTAGTGCTTTTGTTTGAACCGAAGAGCAACAAACGGAATGCAGAGAGAAAAAGTTTTTGATCGCTTTTGTAGCGCTACGTATAAGGTACGGTTTTTTCCATTCTCTGCTTCTCACTTCTCAGAAGGCACAAGAATATGACAAAAAATTTTGCGTATCGTAACAACGCTTGAACGTGAATTTTCGTAATAAAATTCAACGAATTCTGTTCTTTCTTTCACTGTGTACCGTTTCATGGTAATTTTCCGGTATTTATGTCAACGTTTGACAACACCAAGTGACCCGCTGTTAAATAATACAACACTTTGCAATCCTACACTTCTTAATAAACCCGTTATGCATCTAGGCGTCTTACACTCAATGAAGAGATATATGAATAAACCTCAGAATTATGTTATTTATTCGTTTATTTGTCACAAAGTTACCTCGAATTCTGAGTTACTGACATATTAATGTTGACCTATACCACTTTTTTAATCTTTACATGATCGATTGTGTTACGTACTTAACATTTAATTGGAGGTTCTATATAGGTTCTGATACTTCTAATATTCTGACACACACGATTATCTCTTGTTGAAATTTGAACGTTGTGTTATTATTTAAAAAAAAAATTGGGATTAATTTAATACAATAAATTGATTTGCGTAATAGATTTGAAATGATATTTTAGTTAAAAATCCAATTTTTAAAAAACAACTTCATATTGAAATAATTAAGCAGTACCTCTTATTTTCCTTCTTTTTTTAATTCCAGCTCCTTTTTTATTTTTTTAAAAAGTGACTTTATTAAAACGGTAAAATCTATTAGAATTCCACAAAAAATAATATATGGACTTGAAATTTTGCATATGAACTTTGATATATAACATGTACTCTGTGTAGGATATTGAACCAAATCGAATAAAAACCACGCCTACCGCCCATACAAAGTGACTACCAAAAAGGGAAATCTCTTATTTCAACAAAAATTAATACATGGACTTGAAATTTTGCAAATAAGTTTTAATATGCACTCTGAGTATATAATTAGAAAACCACACCTACATCCCGTACAAAGTGACTATCAAAAAACAATAGCGAGTATTTTCTGTTATAACTATGACGAAAATGTTTTTACAAATAAACATTTTATTGACTCCTTAAGACTTTGAATATACTCTAGTTCGGCCGTGGAGGTATTTTAACTTCGGCCCAGACGAAGATCATTTCTTACTAGTTTTGTTTTAATTTTATTTATACTGTTTTAAACGATGTTTCTTTCAAATTGAATGTTAATTATTTCTATAAAATTTTCTTATTTTCAGGATAGTGAAACAGAAGAAGACGATGGTAGCAAAATTGAGAGGAACTGTGGCGAATGTTTCTTTGCTGGCAAGGGCACAGCTTTGGTATTAGCACTTAAGGATATACCACAGCATATTGAGCGCCGTCTCAGTACTGATTCAACAAAATCAACGAATAGCACACAAAGCAATAACTCTGACATACAACAACATCTGCAGTCGATGTTTAATTTGCTGAGGCATGAGGAAACGTTGAAAATGGTAAGATTAATAAAGTTTCTGTAATAAATTTGAATGAAGTATAAAATTATTTTTCACAGGCCGTTAAATTGGAATCACAGCGACCAAATCGCACAAGATATTTAGTAATTGCTTCGCGCTGTTGTTTTCGCACACTTACCTCTGACCGCAAGAATAAAACTACTCGAAGTAATTCAGCAAAGGCATCAACATCTGGAGCACAAACAGGGATAAATTCGCTGCGCCAACATTCGATGGATGGCAGTAGGATACAAGCGCAAGTCGATGCAAGTGTGGATACAAATGAAAAACGCTGTTCATCAGTATCATCAGCATCGACTACAAGTCGCTTAAGTGCAAAATGTGAAACTGATAAAAGTTCCGCCTCTGGTGACAGTAAATTTGGCGAAAGCATTGAAGAGTCCTGCTTGTTAGGAATTGATTGTAATGAACGTGCAACAATTGGATTGGTCGTTCCGATATTAGCCGACACCACTATTCATCTAGATGGGGATGGGTGAGATTTTCACAACTACAATTTATTTATATCTATACATTTAATTTTTTTATTTTAGTGGTTTCAGTGTGGCTGTTTATGGAAAGACGCATATATTAAAGCCAGTGTCTGTACAGGCAATGTGGTATATAACAATATTCTATTTCACCTGTCCAAAAAGGTTTCAGTTATTACTTTTTTTATAGGTCTGCATTGCAAACTCTTCATAAAGTATCTCAAAAGGCTCGTGAAAATAATTTCTATCCAGGAGGTCCTTCCCACGATTGGCTTACCTATTATGAAAGTCGCATTGAGTCGGACCAATCCTGTCTAAATGAATGGAATGCCATGGATTCACTAGAAAGTCGAAGGCCTCCATCACCAGATGCCATAAGAAATAAGTATTAAGATACATACATTATTAAATTTGAATAAAATATAACTTTCGTTATCATTAACGTATAATCAGGCCAACCGAAAAGGAGGAAACGGAGCGAATAATCAAAATGAAGCTTAAAGAAATAATGATGTCTGTGGACTTAGATGAAGTTACATCAAAATACATACGAGGTCGCTTGGAGGAACATCTTGATATGGACTTAGGCGAATACAAATCATTCATCGATGAAGAAATGCTTATTATTCTGGGCCAAATGGATGCGCCGACTGAAATATTTGATCATGTTTATTTGGGCTCTGAATGGAACGCTAGTAACTTGGAGGAGTTACAAAAAAATGGGTAAAATTATAGTTTTGGTTTTATGTAATATTTTCGTTAATAACTAAAATAAACGCTCATCCTTGTTTTCGCCCTTTTAGCTAGTAAATAGGGTAGGTTCTAGTATTTCCTGAAATGCCACGTTATCCTTACCGCGAATCACTCATTATCCAATTTCTTTTACTTTTTGGATGGTAGTTTAAATAGACTCCTCCGCTATATTTACTTCTTTATAAGCAAGGTATAAAGATTTAATGTAAATACAGCTGTAAGTCATAATTTCTCACTATGGAATGGTTTTTTGAACAAACTGCACCTAGTTGTGTAACAAATTTATTAACTAATGATAGCAATCACCGTTTTGTCAATAAAATGTTATGCCTCAATTCCTAATTACCATCATATTAGATCATATCTGTATGGACAGATAAGGCGTTCAACACATTTACTAATTACTTAAATTAATTTTTGTTGAAGTTGTTGTTTATTATGTTTTATATGTTGTTCATCATTAATACTTACCGAGATATAGCATTGAACAACAACTGCCACACTTCGTCCGCAATATCTTTGGTCCGACGGCAAAAATTTAAAATTTTTTGATGCAGATTGGAACAATTTTTCAATACTATTCTGCCGTCATAAGGAAGAGTTCGGCATCTACATATTTCAATATTCTGAGATAAACGACTTACAGTAATTTATCAAAAATTCACTGACTAGAGTTTGGATGGTTATAAATATTTGGTTCTTCAGCATAGTAATATCCAGTTTTTTTTTCAACATTAATGATATTTTACCGATTTTATTAAAAATTCAAAAACTGTGGAACAAACAGTGTAGATGCCGCTTTTTTGCTTAAATTATTTCTTTAATTTGTGAACATATGACACTTCAGGTTAAAAAATTAAGCAATTGAGCAAAAAATTCGTAATTTTTATTTTATTTTCTTGAAGATGAAAGCAATATGTTTAAGAAAAAGCAATAAAACTGATTTTGATTTTCATGGTAGATGCCGCACTCTTCCTTATGACGGCAGTATTATTTCTTATTGTTTGTTTTTTAATAACCACACCAGCTGAAATTTTTACAAAAAACATGATTGTTGGAGGTTATTTCAAAATAGTTTACATTACTGGTGGTTATCGTGACAGCCAAAATATTTTGGGAATCATCATAAAATAGATCAAGGTTCATTTTTGTCGGTGACATCGACACCTTTTTTCTAAGGATGTCGAAGCACTATCTATACACTTTTGTATATTTACAATGATATTGTTTTTGAATTTAGGTTCCAAGCCCTTTTTCCAACAGTGTTTGTTGTAATTTCTCTACCAATCCTGACTATATTGCAAGGTGATTTTAGAAGAACCTACCCATTCTGTCTTAAATCAATTTATTTAGGTAAGCTTAATACAAGAACTAAAAGAACTAAAACTTATTAACAGGAAATTCGTTTATTAAATAGTAGTATATAATCTACCATAACTTAATTGTAGCGAAAGAATACAAAATTTTTTAAGCTCTAAAATTAATTTCACTTAAAAATTATGCAACTTAAACATATACTTGCCGGCTTCAATTAAGAATAAAACTACATGCGCTATTAATGTCGCATATTGTGTACGATCTTGAGGTATACTCCTGTTCTACTTTGTCCAACCTTAGTCATTTACGACTTATATTGAAGTTGTGAAGTTTATTAATTGTACTTTTTATGATTGTATTAATTTCAAATTAATATCGCTATTTTATAAAATTATGAAAAGCTCAATTCCTCCTGATATTTTTGGATTATTTAGTATGTACAGGACTCAGAGAAATTCACTCGTCGTTTGTTGTAATAACTTCAAGAATATGAAATAACTTATCCAACCAAGAAAAATCATTTCGTTACTCTGTTGCAATATTCAAAAGAAATTATTTACGTCAAATACGTTAAACTACAAAATCGTGTTAATATTATTTCTATTTTTAATTTTTTGATCTCCCAACTGTGTTTATATTAAGAGTGTCTACAAACTTTATCATTTTACTGGGCATGTCTTTGGACTTGATCACTGCAACAAGGTCCTAAGTAAATTCAAAATATAAATTGGGAATGTTTTGCAAATTGAAATAATATTAGGTTTAACTAAAGTTTTTCTTTTATTTACTCGCCACTAAACTATGTAATCAATTTTGGTCAATATTGGCTTTATAATAAATAAATAATATAAAATAAAACTAGTAAGAAATTATCTTCGATTGGGCCGAAGTTAAAATACCCCCACGGCCGAACCAAAGTACACCTAATTCTGTTTTCACACGATAGATTGGTTCCAGGAAAAACCGTGTAAAAAAACCGTGTAAAAAAAGACATTGATCGTATGAAAATATAGGGGATTGGTTCCTTATCTCTAAAACCTATTAAAATTAGTGAAAAACAAGAATTTTTAAGAACAATTATTCATGTTTATTTTATTAAATCACATATGTATATAATGTGTATTAAAGGGCTGCATGAGTGCATTTGAAACCAGTTTCAAGACATTCACAATTTTTACACAACACTGCAATGTCTTGCTCTCAGCAAACAAATCAAATGAGAGACTGCAGAGAAGACAACGAAAAGAAATGCGTGCAAATCAAATGAGTACAAAGACATTGTTGCTTTAAATCATTATTGCTAGAGGCACACTAAAAGCAATTCACAGTCAATGCAATGAAAAAAACTGCAATAGCAATGAGTGCAATAGATCATTGTAATGAAATTCTGTACAGGTATTTTTTATTCTGTGCTCTGCAATTACTCAAGAAGTGTTTGACGGATTTAAGTAAAATAAAATTTAACGAATTTTTTAATGTTATGACTCAGAAAAAACCATATATAATTTGCCACACCCACCCACAACGCCCACTTGGTGCGATTAATGTCTTCAAAAGAGAGATTTCAGCATGTATTTGTGACTTTTTATAGCTTAATTAATGGTTTAAAATTTATGTAATATTACCTGGTCGGTTTTGTCATTTTTATACCCCTACGTTTAAAAAACGCAAACGGGGTATATTAATTTTGTCACTCCGTTTGTAACGCCCATAAGGAGGCGTGGTAGGTATAGAAAAGTATATATATTCTTGATCAGCATTACCACCCGAGTCGATTTAGCCATGTCCGTCTGTCTGTCCGCCTGTGATCATGATTACAGCCGTAATTTTCAAGCTATCGTCACGAAATTCAAGCTATTATCTATAAAATAAAGGTCAAGTTCGAAAATGAACCAAATCGGTGGAAAACCACGCCTACCTCCCATACAAAGTGACTTTATCAAAACGGTAAAATTCCTTTAAATTTCACAAAAATTAATATATGGACTTGAAATTTTGCGTATACATTTTGATATTTAACATGTACTCTGTATATGAAATTCAACGAAATCAAGTGAAAAACATACCCACCTCCCATACAAAGTGACTTCATTAGCTAATATTTCTGTTTAAACTATGAGGAAAATGTTTTTTACAAATAAACATTTTTTTGACTGCTTAAGACTTTGAATATACTTTGGTTCGGACGTGGGGGTATTTTAATTTCGGCCCAGTCGAAGATAATTTCTTACTAGTTTAATCGGAAATTAGTAAAATAAACCAAGTTTAGTTATTTAATGTCGTTAAAATGCTAATTTTTTTTAATTAACCCTTATTCGGCATACTGGGATCATAACATCCCACTGCTTTGTGTTATATACGTTCTTTTGCTTTTACTATAATTTTTTTAACTTACTTAATTAAATTTTTTGCCTATAAAAATTGCATATTATTACAAATAAACTTTTGAGAAGCTAAAAAAAAAAAATCAAGTCAAATTTTTGTATCGCTTATTTTGAAGTGATAACAATACATTTTCCCGCGCAGGTTTATAAAAATGTTGAAAAAATGCATCGGAGTTGGATTCATTTGTTACTAGCTAATTATAGGTTACATGATTTTTTTTTTTTTTTTTTTTAAATATTTATGATTTAAATAATGGTACGACCGCAGGGCTAATTTTTTTACTTTATCACAAAAATAAAAACAAAATTAAAGACGTCTTCCAGACTTGGAGGAAGCTTTTTAAGCAATGGAATAGCAAATTTGTTACATAGAATTATTACTCGCTGAGTATTAGTGCTACGGTAAATAATATGATACGACAATAAAGGCCTGTTTAAGCCCATGGAATCAAATTAGACAAAAAACTTCTGACGTCTTGGGGATACAGAGAGACTAATGCAACATTCATGCAATGACATTGCATTGAATTCTTACTCGGTGAGTATACTATGAGCTGAGACAAATGTTTAAAAACAAAAATGAAAGATTTATATACCGCCTTACGACAAAAATAAAAAAAAATTCTGACGTCGTCAGGTCGTGAAGATAGCAGCTTATGCAACAGATATGTAATATCGTTGCAAGGAATTATTACTCGGTCAAGAAACGTACTTTGGAAAATTTTATTTTACGACAGCATAAATGTGCTTTTAAGCCTCATCACGAAAATATTAAAAACATTTTTAGAGTCATGACTTCGGGCAAATAACCACTTAATCCAGTAGAATGCAACAACAATAAAAGTTGCATGGAATTTTAATTCTGTGACTACTAACACAACGGTAAATTTTATGGAACGAAAATGACGGTTAGGTCTTCGGCTACATGAGGCCCCTCAGGAGCTCGCATAATGTAACGTAAACTCATCATTGTTGCATGGATTAATTATATGGAGCTAAGGCAAAGTTAATGCACCATAGAAAAGCACAACGAATAGAGAAGCAAAACTTAAAGCAAAAACAAAGACGAAAGCAAAAGCAAAAGCAAAAGTAAAAGCAAAAGCAATAACAGCAACAAAACCAACAACAACAGCAAAAACGAAGCAACAACAATAAGATCAACAAGAAAAACAAGAACAAGAACAACACCAACAACAACAACAACAACAACAACAACAACAACAACAACACCAACAACAACAATAACAACAACAAAAACTACTAACGAAGTACCAACAAGCTAAAAGCAAAAGTTATGGCGACCCAAAAAACATTTTTTGAACATGTTTTTTTTTAAATATTCAAGATTATTTATTTTAACTCAATATGTTCAATTTATTTGATTTAATTAATAATAAGATCACTAACATCATCCAAATCCATCTCAGTAATAAAATTAAGCCTTCGCAATCTCAACTGAATAAATGATTTATTGCATTCAGTGCTTTTCATCTTGTTTGTTGTGACAATGATTTTTTTGCATTGCTTTTAGTGTTTATGAACGAAAGCAAGACGTGCATTGATTGCCGGGAGATGAATGTGAGTATTGACTGTTGTTGTCATTTTTGCTTTAGTGTTGATCAAGTATAACTCTCTCACTGTTATGAATGAGAGCAAACTGTGTACACTGCAGTAAATCACACTGTGTGTAGGAAAGAATGAGTGCACTCATGCAGGGCTTTAATGTGTATTTACTCAAGCATAGCTATTAAAGAAAAAGTCTCTAAGCTTAAAAACAAGTGAAATTTAATTTTATTTATAGGTCTTACTATGACTTCGTTTAAACAGAACATTTTGCCAAGAAATGTTGAGCCTTCTCCATTTCGGATCTAAAATTTAAATTTTGGCTTCCAAAGAAATAGAAAGTTTTTATTTTGTATTTGTAGTTTTCGACATTTCCTTTTAGGGATACATAAAATATTTAACAAAATTAAAACCATATAAATAACTGAATGAATATAAAATACTTTTTGGCTTACCTTTTATCTTAATGCGTTAAAATGCAATTTAATTTAACATTAGAAGACCAAATTTGCCTATAAAAAATGTCTTTACCAAACACGTCTGAGTGCATTGATAGTTCACAAAATATTAACACATTTCAATTACTTTGACAAGTAAAATTGCTTGTAAAGGAATTCCTCTAAATTTATGATATTTTGACATATTTTGCAAAACTTCAATTTGGCAAAAAAATTTAAGCCCAATAAAAAATTTGAAATTTTCAAACCGTGTTAAATCAAAACCGTGTAAAAACAGAATTAGGTGCAGATTCAAAGTCTTAAGCAGTTAATAAAATGTTTGTTTAACAGAAAATATCGCTTTTGTTTTTTGATAAAGTCACTTTGTATGGAACATAGGCGTGGTTTTCATCCGATTCGGTTGAATTTCATACTTAGAGTGTATATTAAATATCAAAACTCATATACAAAATTTCAAGTCCATTTATTAATTTTTGTGGAATTCTAAGAGATTTTACCGTTTTGATAAAGTCACTTTGTATGGGAGGTAGGGGGGGTTTTCAACCGATTAGGCTCATTTTCGAACTTGATATTTATTTTTTAAATAAAAGCGTAAATATCGAATTACGTGATGATAGCTTAAAAATTGCGGCTGTAATCGTGATCACAGACGGACATACAGACGGACATGGCTAAATCGACTCGAGTGTTGATGCTGATCAAGAATATATACCTACCACGCCTCCTTATGGGCGTTACAAACGGATTGACAAAATTAATATACCCCTTTTACGCTTTTTAAACGTGGGGGTATAAAAATTCCAAGTATTCAGAATAGCTTTTGTATAGAAAGAAAACGTTTGGCCGTTTCAGCCCTTGAAAAGACTGACCGAGCTTCTTTTGACCTAATTGTGTTGTGCGTGTTATTAAATATTTATACACAAATAATCGAGAACTGGACCTAGTTTAGTGCTAACTCCAAACGGATAATATGCATGTTTTCAAGAAACTTTTTATGACATATTTTTACTCTGTCAGGCTTCCACTGTCTTAGGCTGCGAACATAGTGAACGCGAGTTGCAGAGCCGAGCCGAAAAACATATAAGAGCAATACAGTACGCAAGTCATGCATCTCTTTTACCCGAATGCGTTTTTGAGTTTCAATCGGCTCGGATCAGCAACTCGCGTCTACTATGTTCGCAGCCTAAAGAGAGGTGACGACCGATCAGAAAAATTAATTCCAATGAAAAACAAAAAAATATTAATTTACTGCGGCAAAACCGTTAATTTTAGGTAAACGGAAAGGTGGTTTCTCTTGATAGTTGTTTCCTTCTTTGTTCTGTCAGTTATTTTTTTTTTTTAATTTATAACAAAGTTAATTTCTATATTTTTGAAAAAAAAACAACTAATAAATTTTAAAGAATTTTTCAAAAACTCAGTAGCTGTATACGTAACACAGCGGCGTGTGCAAAGAAAACTTTCGGAAGTTGTTATCTAAGTGACGGAATAGGTTTACGTGATGTAGAAAAAACTTTAGTCTTAAAATTTGAAATATAACACTACTCCACAAATTTTCGAAAACTTGCACCACAACGAATTGCGATAACATTTTCTACAGTAAAATTTTCCATAGAATCCGAATATCGTAATGATTTTTTTCGATTGGCCCCAATTTTTTATTAAAGTGGAAAAATTAAAAAAATCCATTATTGGGAAAACATACTTTACATAAATGCTTGTAAAAACTTACATGTTCAGTCAATGAACTTTCCGTTGTCAGAATTTCAAAATTGTGAAATTTTTAACCCTATAGGGTTGCCACATAATCATATGCTTTTTTTAGAGTTTTAAACATTATCCAACAGTTTTAGGAGGTCGCTGATTTCGAATCTGATATCAGAATTTTAAAAGTTAGGATGGCTGATAGGGTTGCTACTTAAGTTTTTTTTTATTTTTACAAATTTGGTGCTGGAGCGAACACAAGGTATCCGTATAGGGTTGCTATATTTCAAAATTTTGAAATTCTGATTCGGATTCAGCGACCCATTCTTACCTAGTGTTCGACCCAGCACCGAATTCGTAAAAATAAAAAAAAATAGGTGGCAACCCTATTAACCATCTCAAATTTTAGAATTCTGACATCAGATTCGAAATCAGCGACCCCCTAAAACTCTTAGATAATGTTTTAAACTCTTTAAAAAATATATTATTAGGTGGCAACCCTATTGTTAAAATATCATTATTTTGAAATTCTGACGTCGGATTCGGATTCAGCGACCCATTTTTAACCTAGTGATGAAAAACAAATCATTGTATGTATGCATTGATGTTAAAAAAGTTAGTGAATTATGACTTTTCTTTAGACATACATACATATATATACTTGAAATTTTTGTAATAAAATTCTCTATCACATAAGAGGGCTAACTTTTTCTCTCCGATATAATTATTCCGAGATATAGGGCTTTAAACATAAAATATGTTTATAAAAAAACGAAAAAAGTGATTTTTTTTTACCTGTTTGCGATCATAACAGCCATATCACTGATGCTATTGGCACATATTATACCTTAAAATTTTCATTTGAATCCTCTATAATATGCAATTAAATTAAAATTCATTGACTAAACATGTAAGTTTTTACAAGCATTTAAAAGGTATAAAAAATTGGGTCCAATCGAAAAAAATCATTACGATATTCGGATTCTATGGAAAATTTTACTATAGAAAATGTTATCGCAGTTCGTTATGGAAAACCTTGTTGAGTAGTGTAATTAAATGTTATAAGAACTAATCAACAAAACAAATATGGGCTGGATTGTTGAGTTATTGTCTTTTATAGTTAGCTCTTTAATGTAATCAGAACTCATCACCAAAACATATATATGCTAGATTGGACAACAAAGAGGGTACCACCTCCCATGCATTTTAATCATAACTATAATTACAAAATTAAAGTGGTAGACTATTGCCAAAAATTATCAGCGAATTATAGAATGAGTTGGATTGAGTTGGAGAATAATTTTCAAAATAAAAAATTTAGTTTTAAACATAAATGAAATAATTATATAATTTTATAACTAAATAATTTAATATTTTTATTTTTAGTGTTCGTCATATTTTGAATGTTACCAGGGAAATAGATAACTTTTTTCCAGGCATGTTTGATTACTTCAATGTGCGTGTGTACGATGACGAAAAGACCAATTTGCTAAAACATTGGGATAATACCTTCCGTTACATTAATCGTGCTAAGGACGAAGGATCCAAAGTGCTTGTTCATTGTAAAATGGGTGTCTCACGATCTGCCTCCGTGGTAATTGCCTATGCAATGAAGGCCTACAACTGGGAGTTCCAACAGGCAATGCAGCATGTAAAGGAGCGACGCAGTTGTATAAAGCCGAATAAAAATTTTCTAAATCAACTCGAAACGTATCGTGGCATGTTGGACGCTATGAAAAATAAGGAAAAACTTCAACGTAGTAAGAGTGAAACAAATCTGAAGAGTACTAAAGATGCAAGACTACTACCGGGAAGTGAGCCTACACCGCTTATTCAAGCACTCAATCAATCGAAATCAAAATCCACCGGCCATGGTGTAAGTAGCGATGGAACCGTGGTAGAGGTCAGCGGCGGTATTGTTAGTGTAAGTAGTATTTGCTGTGCAAGTGACCATAAGCAGCGCAGATTAATGCGACGATCAAGCAGCACATCGCCAAAAAGTGTTCAGAGCCATACTGCCATCGTGATGAAGCAGCAGAGTCAATCGCTTGAAAATTTAACGCCAGAACGCAGCGTTGCTGATGAGCCCAAAAATGTTCGCTTTCCCGGCAACAATGGAGAAAACTACAGTGTGACGCAAAATCAAGTGCTGCACATACAGAAGAATACACCAACACCAAGTATGACACCAAAATCAGTTAAAACTATTGTCAGTGGCTTGGAATCGAATCAAGATCGTAAATCAGTCGATGATCGCAAAACGTTGAACTTGCAGTTCTCACGCTCGATTTCTGCAGAAGTAAATAACTCCAAAATAGAAACAGCCAATGAATTACCCCCACATTCAAGCACGGATGACATTAAAGCATTGGGAAGTCCCGTTTGGACTTCATCAGCGAAACTTATCACCCAAACATCAACAATACCAACACAACCTCGTTCAGAACTGGAGAATATACCACAACCTCTACGTAGCTCGATGCGTTTGCGTCGTGATACCAATAGTAGCGGATCGGGCGATATGTTTTCCTCGCAGCTAGATAATGTATTTGAAAAAGAAGAGGTGCGCCATACAAGAAAAACGCAGTCGTGGGCACCAAGCACTGGTGGAATTGTGATGGATAGTGCTTCGGTTCCACCACATTCAAACAGTAGAACCGTTGCATGTTCCAGACAGAGCTCTACCAGTAGCTTGGACTCTGTGAGTACAGTAAATAATTGTGAGGGTTTTGTAGGATCTCGGACACGTCAACGTGAACTGCCTTGTCGACACTCGTCTTGGGGATCTGGTGATCAACGAAGTAGTTTGCCCATGCGAAACAGTTCCTGGGGCGCATATGACACAAATCGCAACTCTTTTCAATTGGGCAGCAATGCTGCAACAGCTGCCGCCATAATTGAAGGTCAAATCCATGAACTAAACATGAGTAATAAGACTGCCTCCGCCTCCGCATCTAACTCCTCCTGTATTGTTTCCGAAAATGAAGCTGCCGAACAGAGCAAACAGCAACAAATAGGCACAGTAAAACGAACCAAACAGAAGCTGGAAGAATGTACAGTATTAAAAAAGCTCTGCCAGGAGAACGGTGCAGATTTCCCAGTTGCTGCTGATATTGTAAGCCAAAAAAGAAGCTCAAGTTTATATCGTAGCCAATCAGCGGCTGCTGCAACACGTGCTCGTTTTCCAAATCGCTGCAACAGCGAAGAAATCATTATGTCATCCTTTGGAGGCAATCAACAGAGTCGTCATGTTCGCCATAGTGACTGCAGCAAACCTTCGCAGACCGAACTTTTTTCTGCCTCAGCACCAGAGTCTTACACAATCTCCGATATTGAAAATAAAAACACTCTGCAACAAGATGAAGCGGTAGAGCTACGACATTTAGCAGTAATGGAAGAACAACGTGTCTCAGGAAATGTGCAGATTTTGAAAAAAAGTTTTGAACTTAAAGCCGGTGTTCAAAACACTAGTGCCTCGGTTTCAACATCAAAAAAAGGACACCAATCTTTGCCGTCATCGCCAGTGGCGCAGCATGAGGATCACATAGAAAACACAACAAAATCAATAGCCACAACTACTGCCACCAGCAATTTAAATTCGAAAGCTAATGCATTGACATCAACATATTACTCAACTGACTCTAGTGTAATGAATGAGTCCAACACAGACCGCAATGTCAAGGGCTTAGTCCATAAATACCAAGCTACGAGAGTCAATACAATTTCAAGTACTTCATCAGCTGCTGTCTCTACACCAACACCAATCGCTGAAGTTATAACAACCACAGCAAATAAAACTAGACCACGCTCCTACTACGAAAATCGACATTTCGGAAATACAGAAGCTCATCCAAGATTCTTAAGAAAGCCACCACATGGCTATCACGAAAGTAGGCCACCACCCTCACCTATAAAAAGCACCTACCACACCTCATCCTCAACCGCATCTGCATCCGCACACTCACAAACCATGACAGAAAGCATTTTAGCACATCATCAGCAACGTCGAGTGCAGCAACATGGTAAAACTCATCCACTAGCTAGACTAAGTTTACCAAAGCAAAGCTTTAACGCAGCCGCTTATAATACCATGTAACTTTGTTGCAAATATTTTACGCATTATATTCGTTCATAACAAAGTCAGTCATATATACACATACACACACACCAATACACACCCATTCTTGCATTACCCTATTTATTATGTTCATGTTTTGATATTAGAATGAGGAAACGAAGCCTAGACAAACAAATTTTTTTAAGTTAAGCGTAAATGTGTGGGGTCGCTAGGAAAAGCAGCATTTTCGAGATACTCTTAGATTTAGTTTTACTTATTCCATTTATATCGGATAATGTACTTTTCATTTTAATTTCTACAGCTATTTTACTAAAATTTAAATAAAATTCTTTGACTTTAGTCACTCATATTTCAGTGCTTATATGTATATATAGTTATATAACTATTTATTCAATTCTCTAACAATGCAATATCCAACCAGTTTAAAATTGTGCTGTATACCTTCCGATCATGATATTTAACTCCCTACCATTCTCTAAAAATGTTGTTAACTCAATCGACTACATCTACGAATCATGTTTATTAAACAAGTTTACAAGTAATCATTAAGAATTTTCTTTATAACAAAAAATCATAATTACACAAGTCTTAACAGAATGTGAATAATCGATCCAAGACGTTATTCAAACCTTAATTATAGAACCACAAAAACCACATCAAAACAAAATCACATTTTAATGAACTTAGCTCTAATATTAATATTTAAATGCAGATTAATCCAAAAGCTGCTCTACCTCTGCTTGGTGTTTTTTTTTTTTAATGCGTTTGAGCGGCTTAAACAAAATTATTTATTTTTTAATTATCATTTGTTTTATATATATATATATATAAAAGAAAATTTGTATGTGATACTCTTAATAATTGTAAAAAGTTATCATAATTTTGTTATTCAAATTCAATTAAAATCGCAACTGCTGCTTAGAGTTAAAAATAAAGCATTTCCTGATTGTCTTCATTCAGATCGCACAATAACGCGTACATTAAGCATTTTGGCTAAGTGACCTCTGAATGCTTAGAATTTCAGTTGGCATAGACAGATTGTTAAATAACTACATTGAACATTCGTTCAAAGGATCTTCAAGCCATACATTATTGCTTGAGGAATAGCATCCCGTTCTCTATTTATTGTCATTAACCAAACATTAAAATGAAAATGTTTATTTTTGTAAACATTATTATACGTCATCTACTGCGCCATTAAATGAGAGTAAAAACAAACCTTCCGCTTGTACAATGATCATTAATGTTGTTTTTGTTTTATTAAAAAAATAAAGTAAAAGTATTTGTATGCTAAGCCTTCATCAATTAATATATTAATTTATTTAAACTCGTAAACATATTTTGAAAAGTAATCATATTTAAACACTCATGGTCACATATAAAATAAATAATTACTTTAATAACAGAAAGATTAACACATTACAAATTATTTACATAATCTGACTTATGCTGTATTAGAAGTGCGTGCGCTATTTTTAATTGAAGCATGTTTTATTATTATTATTATTATTATAAAGAATTATGTGTACTCCTTAAAATACTACATTTAATTTTTGTTTAATTAGCATACATATTTTAAATTATTCATAGCGCTTTAATTGTAAGAATTTTTCAAACGAAATCGAGAAAAATACATATACACAAAAATGAAAAAAAGCAAAGAATATTGTAAATATTGTAAGATTTTTCTATTTTTATGTTTGTATAATAAAACCAATGGTTTTAATTGAAACTCCTACTGAAAAAAAACTTGTTTAAGGATTTTTATTTTCTCAGGTAAGTTCTTTATATAAGAAGAGATTATTAAAAACAGAAGGCATTCGAACAGGAAGTATTTCTTTTAGTATTTTATTTATTTTATGATATAAATATGAGCATTATTGTTATTAAACAACTTTAATATACATAGAGTATAAACTGACCATTTCAGGGCTTGAAAGAACTTTGACCGAAATTCTTATGATCAAATTGTGTCATAAATGCTTGTATGCAATTGATCGAGACTTGGACACAGAAGCGCAACCAAAGGGGGGTTTTGGGGTTTAAACGCCCCCCCCCCCATTATTGTCACAAAAAGAAAAACATGATAAGTAATAACATGTTTTTATCAAAAGCGCGAAAAGACCAAATTTAAATTTCACATCGATTGCGGTTGAAGCATAACACTTCGCGACAGACATTTTGGTTCCGGAGATTTTTCAGCTGATTACACTGTGCGACAATTTAAGGGTCAATTGGAATAACCTCAAATATCTAAATGGTTTCTAATAGTGGATGGTCTATATATTATGCCCTCATACTCAGTTTTATCGGATTAGGTCAAATAAGAGAGAAATTCAAGGTTAAACTTCACCTTTAAGTCACAAATTTTTTCTTATAACTCTTAAACTAAATTCAAGTTCTATGTAGTAACTGCATCTAAATATTTGCAATGGTTGATTCTTTACATTTTGAGACCATTTTTTGCTAAAAAAGTTACGTAAAGGGCTTAATATTTTCTCCGAAAACAGGGCTTTTTAAAAAAAAAATAAAATTTTCAATAGTTCAGTTACTATGTATTTGTCTTCAAAAACAATCAGAGTTTGCTGAATTTTTGCATACACCTTAAGTAAAATAAAATAACCCACCTGTGAAAAGATCACAACAATTACATGTGTGCATCCAAAGATATTCGGATTCAAAGATTACCAACGGTGATAACTTCGTTAATGTAAGCCCTTGCGTAAAATCATTCAAATCAAAATTATAGACCCAACAATTTTCTTCAAAACTGTGCTCAACATTTTAA
The DNA here is from genome assembly GCA_943735915.1 of Pherbina coryleti. NCBI lineage: Eukaryota > Metazoa > Arthropoda > Insecta > Diptera > Sciomyzidae > Pherbina > Pherbina coryleti. Next base: position 102,592,439 of record OX030949.1, on the reverse strand, counting down.
CCGAAAGAGTTACCGTTTTAAAGATATGCGCGTAAATGTGTAATTACAACATAAATGAAAAATATATGAACTTAAGAAGAAATAGAAATAAAAAAATTTTTTATTTTAACCGTTTTAATTTTTCATATATGTTGTATGTATATGTTGTGTTGTACCAAGCACCGTTGGTAATCTTTGAATCCGAATATCTTTGGATGCACACATGTAATTGTTGTGATCTTTTCACAGGTGGGTTATTTTATTTTACTTAAGGTGTATGCAAAAATTCAGCAAAATCTGATTGTTTTTGAAGACAAATACATAGTAACTGAACTATTGAAAATTTTATTTTTTTTTTTTTAAAAAAGCCCTGTTTTCGGAGAAAATATAAAGCCCCTTACGTAACTTTTTTAGCAAAAAATTGGTCTTAAAATGTAAAGAATCATCCATTGCAAATATTTAGATGCAGTTACTACATAGAATTTGAATTTAGTTTAAGAGTTATAAGAAAAAATTTGTGACTTAAAGGTGAAGTTTAACCTTGAATTTCTCTCTTATTTGACCTAATCCGATAAAACTGAGTATGAGGGCATAATATATAGACCATCCACTATTATAAACCATTGAGATATTTGAAGTTATTTTTTCGTGTCGCAGTGTGTTATAGACAAATTGGGTTTCCTGATTTCAGATACAAGGTCTATTTCCGTACTTTACACTGTGTAAGATTTGTGTAAAACGTGTGCTAGAGAGTAAAAACGAAATGTGAGAATAGTTGCAAAAGTACGGAAACAGCTTCTAGTAAGTTTCGAGCACAAAACAGCTGATTTTGACTGCAGACGGCAGCACAAAATTTAAAACACTTTCACTCAAATTATTAAAAGCCATTTTTAATGCAAAACTGAACAATTACTTAATTTTTATTTATTACTATTTATTTATTGTACGTAAAATTCTTTTTAGGCACACAATTTGTGAGTTTATTTATCGCAAAACATAAACAATTATGAAATGTAATTTGACATTTGCTTCTTCTTATTGATGCTTATTCTTCTTGATGCTTGTTCTTACTTTACTCGAAGTCTTGAGTTCTAGCACTCTCTGTGCACTTTGTGTGCTCGAGAGAGCGATTTTATGCTTGTTCTTCTTCTCCCATTTTAAGCACAGAAAGTACGGAAACAGAAAATAGCGTCCCACAAGTTACACAGTGTGCGTACGGAAACAGACCTATAGACTCAATTTTTCTCCATCAGCTCGAGTTTTTGAGCTATAGGCAAAAACATGAAAATCTGTTCTTTTTCTGATAATTTTGCTATATCTATTGCACTGATTTACCGATTTGTATTACGATGATGAATTTCAATGAAGAAGTTCTAGACCTTTCAATTTTTGCACATGGTTTTGCAAGTGGTTTTGAAACAGTGCCTCGAAGAGTTAAATATTTGTAGTCATAAAAAACTGAAGAAAATTTGTCCTACTAGATGGATTGAGAGACACAACTCGGTTACGGTTTTGTGAATTCGATGTTGGGAAGATACAAACACATCCAAGCAAGCCAATTTACTGAATTGTACATTACAAAAGACAGACTTTCTTATATCTTTGCAGTGTTTTAACCAAGTATTTGGTTATTCATATATTTTATGCAAATTTCTTCAAACTCGAAACATTGATTTGACACAAACAATCGATTTAGCCAATATCAGTTTACAGGAAGTAAAAAATGTAAGAGATAATGTTGAAATAGAATTAAAAAAAATTGTATATAAATGCTGAAAAATAAGCTCAAACCAATGGCTTCATTTTGACGAGACCAAAAGTTGCATCTTTCCACCCTGACGCACAATAGTTGAATCGTATTATCGCATATCGATTTACATACCTTTCTTGGATACATTTATCACAAGCCCGAGTGACAGATTTTTAAAACATAGAGACATTCTAAATGGATTTCAATCACATTTTCTTGATGCAAAAAAATCGCTAAATGTTGAAGCTTTAGGCGCTTTTGAAAAACTAATCGCATTTTATAAAGATGATTTGGAAGGAGATTTTGATGACCTAAAAAATGAGCTGAATGTTTGGTATAAAATAAGTAATACAAAAGATTATGATGGTAAAAACACAGTTTTTCAGTTATATTTCCAAATATATATATAATTTACTTATTATCCTTGCAACTCTTCCAGTAACTTCATGTGAAAATTAACGAACATTTTCAGTACTTCGCCGACTCAAAACCTATTTAAGAAGCACGATGTTGCAAGATAGACTAAACGACCTCACATTGCTTTATCTGTACAGAAAAATGACACCATCAGTCGATATTATTTTAAACTGGATTTAAAAATATAAGTTAGTTTCTTTCATTATTCTTTATCGCCTTAATCCTGTAACTAAAGTCTTTTTGTAAAAATAATAAATAAAATTTGTTCTACTCTAATAAATAAAAAAAATAAATAAATAACTGGCCATTTCAGCCCTTGAAAGGACTTTGACCTAGCTTCTTATGATCAATTGTGTTGTGCGTGTTATTAAGTTTGTACACAATTGACCGAGAACCGGACCTACATGATTAACGCCGACTCCGAACGGCGATGAACGGAATGTTCTCGTTCTCAAGAAGCTTTACATGGCATTTTGATTACTCTCTGAGGTTTGCCATTGTCTGAAGAGAGGTGGTGGCCGTACAGAAAAATTATTTTAATTCAAATAATTTTCTGTCGCTGCTGGGGTTCGAACCTGGCACACTGCTCCTGAAGCAACTTCAAGTTGACCTAAAATGGCAACGTAAACTGAATGTCTCCAAGTGTTTGTAATGGTTTTCTGATGAAATATCACTTTGAATTAAAATCCTAGCTGATTTCGTTTTGAAAATATCTCAATTTTTGCATTTTAACGTGATTGAACCATCTTGTACATTAGACAGCGCAATATATTCAAGTATAAAACGGTTTATATATGTATGTATGTATATATATATATATTATACCTACGTGTGTGTATGTGTGTGTGTAAAATATTGAGAATTGGGATATTGTTTCCACACCATCTACTGAGATAAATATCGCGGCGCGTTTTTTTTTTAAAGTGGTATCCCTGTAGGCCTATTCCACTATCCCGTCCCGTCCATAAATTACGTAATCACTTTTATACGTAAATTGGGTCAAATTGGACAGCCTCTAAGAAATATACATCTATCATTTATTACAAATGTTGCGAAGTAAATGTCACTGCAGTATTTTTTAAGCGACTTGAGTATGATGAATCTTCGATAAGATTAATTTTAAATCTCTCCCAAAACTTGTTAAATTCCCTGTGAATCGACTCTCCAGCCTGCTCCGACTACAATCCTAAGCCATCTCAGTCTAGTTTTATAATAGCATCCTTCAAATGATCTAATATAACATGTATTTTTATCGTCTGCGAGACACCAGTACTCTCAATGGCTTTGCGGAAAGTTATCAAATTTTTATCTAAATCGGTTAAATCGGTTTTTTAGTTGTAAAACAAGAATCTACAATTTGATTCATTGTCTGAAAAGCCTTTCCTTTAAAAGTTGTCTGCATGCATTGCCTTCAAATATCTCTCCTTGATCATTTTTTGCCATTAGTTTCAACTTTGTGGCCCAAATCAATGTTTTTTTCCCACCCAACAAGAGGTACCATACCACTCCAAAACAAATGATTGACAAAGCCCTTGAAAAGATGAAGTACCTGAAGTTGTCGTCGGAGCAGGCTGGAGAGTCGATTCAAGAGGAATTTAACAAGTTTTGGGAGAGATTTAAAATTAATCTTATCGAAGATTCATCATACTCAAGTCGCTTAAAAAATACTGCAGTGACATTTACTTCGCAACATTTGTAATAAATGATAGATGTATATTTCTTAGAGGCTGTCCAATTTGACCCAATTTACGTATAAAAGTGATTACGTAATTTATGGACGGGACGGGATAGTGGAATAGGCCTACAGGGATACCACTTTAAAAAAAAAACGCGCCGCGATATTTATCTCAGTAGATGGTGTGGAAACAATATCCCAATTCTCAATATTTTACACACACACATACACACACGTAGGTATAATATATATATATATATATATATATATATATATATATACATACATACATATATAAACCGTTTTATACTTGAATATATTGCGCTGTCTAATGTACAAGGTGGTTCAATCACGTTAAAATGCAAAAATTGAGATATTTTCAAAACGAAATCAGCTAGGATTTTAATTCAAACTGATATTTCATCAGAAAACCATTAAAAACACTTGGACACATTCAGTTTACGTTGCCATTTTAGGTCAACTTGAAGTTGCTTCAGGAGCAGTGTGCTGGGTCTCCAAAGTTCGTTGACATAGCGACCACGCACTTTAACCAACTACGCCACGGACGCCACTCTAATAAATAACTATTTATAAAAATTTTATCATTATGGGGGCATATAGGTTACAAATTTAAAAAAAAATTTTTTTTCTGGAATTTTTTTCATAGAAGGAAAAAAGATATCGTTCTCAAATTTTGTACACATATTTATTAACATTTAAAGAATACAAAAAATGTTTGAAGCGGTTTTTGACGTTATTTGATTTAAAAAAAAAAATGCCAAAAATATGACGGTGTGCAGGATATCATCAGTCTGGAATATCTGAGGAAAAATTAAAAAAAATCAAATAATCCTTGGTTATCGCCTGAACTAGGATAATTTTTTTTCCTCCGAAAAAAAAAAACAAAATGGCGGGCATTTGAAAAAAAAATCGATTTCCGAGGTTACAAAATCGGTCGGTTTTTTTAAAATTTGTAATCTATATGCCCCCTTATGTTTGCTGCCATTGTGATAGAATTAACGTTTTGAGTGCAATATGTGGACTCATTACACCAAAGCCGCTATAGTTACGTACATTTTCTTTTCTATACATATAGTTATAAAACTCCCCCAAAACAAATTCCTGGTTGCGCCTCTCCTTGGACTTACTAGTTTTATGCCCAGGGGCGTACCGAAGCCATTTTGATTGGGGGGTAGCAAGGTATTTCGGCCGACTGGATAGCCTGAAGTCCCGATATGTTTTTTAAATACAACATAGCTAAATTTATTAGAGTTACTCATCCGTTCGATCATTATAAATAAATCTTAAGGGGTCTTTTTCATTTGAACGGCTAAGATTAACTCTTTGTAATTATTTTTTGTAAAAACTTTTTTTAATAATGAAAAAAAACTTGTGTACATTATATAGATAACTAGCGATACCCGGCGCGCGTTGCTGCACCCGGCAAGTATATTGGAAATAATAAGTAAATTCAAAACTTTTATTAGTACCTTAGTCTGACACCACGCTCATGTTCCACTGCCCGTTACAGTTTCCCAGTAGCAGAACATCACTCCAAGGTGACAATTCCATTATGAGTTTTAATGTCCTGTGGTTTTAGCTTCCATAGCTATTCTGTATAGAGAATCGGGCCACACCCCCTTTTCCAAATCACATACCAGTTTTCCAGTAGAAAGACTTTGGCAATTAGTTACTCCATACTGAGTTTTATTGTCTTGCGACGTTTAGTTCCAAAACTATTCAATATCAAAAATTTGATATTCCTATGCCCGTCCCAGTTCTCTTGTTTATTTATAAAAAAAATTATTGAATCACACAATGTCAATTCTATAAAGTAAAAAGTCAGCCGTTTGTTCCTTTTGTTCATTTATAAATTACAGGAAAACAACCGTCAAAACATGTGTAGAAAAGTTGCATGCAGCGAAACAAATAGACATACATACATACATACATACATACATACATACATACATACAGACATACATACATACATACATACATACATACATACATACATACATACATACATACACACATACATACATACATACATACATACATACGTACATACATCAAGTCGGATTCATGGTATAATAATACATGGTAGCATTGACAACTGCTTATTTTCTCTTCAACAGGAAAACATAAATTGTCAAACACAGCTTGTTGTGCAAATACATCAGCAGCTGCTGTGGTTGTTGTTTTTTTTCACTTCAACGTTTTCAACATTGTTTGTGTTTTCAATGTTTTTTCAATGGCCGATTCTGAACGCTCTCTTTTTGAGTATATTTTTCCCAAGCAACTGTCAATGCAACCATGTATTATTATACCATGGTCGGATTAAATCTCATTCTCATCAAAAAACTCCTCAACTTGCTAAAGATGGTCAGTGAATCCCCTTTAAACAAAACTGTGTTAGATTAGGGCACCCCAAACGATACGACATGTCGGATGGACCTGTCATGTCGTCGTACATGTAGTATCGTTCGTGTGCTAAAAATGAAGTTGGATGGACATGTCCGATGAAAGACGAAAATTTTTGACTTTTTGCTCGGTCCATCCGACATGTGCGATCGTTTGTGTGCGTGTCCATCCAACTTAGTGCATTTTCTCATTCGATAAAAGTTCTTGAGTGAGAAACATCGAGCGGAAAAATGACAAATGTTATAAAAGTACATTTTTAGAAGGAATTTTTTGAGCTGTATAGAAGGCTCACAGTGACTCTGAAAAATAAAAGAGGAATTCATAAAAATAAAATTTGTAAATATATCGAGCACTGCACAATGCTCGATGTTTACTCGCTGGCAACTTTAAAATAATGAAGTCCATCCAACATGTGCGACCGTTTGAGACCAACGAAAAATAGTGCCGTTATTTTGTCGAACTACATGTCCATCCGACATGTAGTATCGTTTGGGGTGCCCTATTAATTCTCCACATCAAAACTACTTTGAACATATTAGAATGTATGGTATAATAATACAAGGTAGCATTGACAGTTGCTTGGGAAATCATATACTGTCAAAAAATATACTCAAAAAGAGAGCGCTCACAATCCGCCATTGAAAACACAAGCAATGTTGAAAACGTTGAAGTGAAAAAAAACAACAACCACAGCAGCTGCTGATGTATTTCCACAAAAAGCTGTTTTTGACAGTTTATGTTTTCCTGTTGAAGAGAAAATAAGCAGTTGTCAATGCTACCATGTATTATTATACCATGATTAGAATGTACTTCGATCCATGATACAATAAGAAGGTAGGGTAAGGAGCTTTGACAAGACCGTCTGCTAATGTCAAAACCATAAAATACAGTGCTACCATATCTAAAGAAAAAATCCCATGACAAATCCATGTTTCATGGTTTCAGTAGGTAAGCGTTTCATATGAAATGCGTTGCTGAAAATTATGATAAACGGGGAATTACTAATTTTTTGGGTGTTCCACTGTCAGACAAAATAAAAAATTTTTTTATTATTATCGTATGCACATTCGCATAAAATTTTTATATAAGAAATTAAGAATACAAAAACCTAAGCAAAAAATTATGGGCAATAGTAAATTAGTGAAAATAAAGCTTTAAAATTACTAAAAAATTTATTGTTTCAATTATAGATAATTTCATTTAATATTTTTCTTATTTGCCCTACACATAATTCCTTTTCTAAGTGTTTGTTCCACATTTAAGAAAAATACAGAAAAGTGGCAACGCTGAAAGGCTTTTTGACATAAGCAGACGGTCTTGTCAAAGCTCCTTACCCTACCTTCTTATTGTATCATGCTTCGATCCAATCATGATACAATTATACAGGTAGGGTTCACAACAGGCTATTTTCTCACGAGATCGTTCATGTTTTTTGTTTTTTTTTTTTTTTTTGTTTGCTTTGTCTTGTATGATTTTTGACAATTCATGTTCGCTGGAAAACTGTCACACCTACCTTATTAATTATACCATGGATCCAATTAGCTTTAAGCGCAGCAAAGTATGTATGTATATGTTTTTGTTTGTTTGTTTTGTTGTTTTGTGCTGCTGAGAACAAAAAGAGTATAGTAGAGAGCTACATGCAGTTTATTGAGGCTCTCGCAGCACAAACGCATGAAAAGCTAACGATCAAGCAATGCATGGCATTGTGGGTGATTTTTTAAAAAACTAACACTTTAATTAAAGATACTTATTATTGAAATTTCAAAAAGAAAATAACCAATGAACCTTTTGTAGCACAAATGTGATATTTTAAAACTTATTTAAAAAAAATCGGACCAGTACTTTTGGAGTTTTGCGGACACAAAAAATGTTCACTTTCATTTTATATAATAGTATAGATAGATATAGATATAGATATAGATATAGATATAGATATAGATATAGATATAGATATAGATATAGATATAGATATAGATATAGATATAGATATAGATATAGATATAGATATAGATATAGATATAGATATAGATATAGATATAGATATAGATATAGATATAGATATAGATATAGATATAGATATAGATATAGATATAGATATAGATACAGATATAGATATAGATATAGATATAGATATAGATATAGATATAGATATAGATATAGATGTAGATATAGATATAGATATAGATATAGATATAATAGTATAGATAGATATAGATATAGAAGAAGTATAGATATAGATAGATATAGATAGATATAGATATAGATAGATATATATATAGATAGATATATAGATAATATATAGATATAATTAAGTATGTTTTAAATTTTCTTGTTTTTTTGGCTTGGCCTTTTATCTGCCCAGCTTTTATAACAGATAATTGAAATTTTTTTTTTAGTTCATCTAAACGATAATACTTGAAACTATAAAATTACTTTTAATCAGCCAATAAAATGTCATACCTGTTTTGGCGCCATTTTGAAAACAAATATTGAAAAATTACCCTATTTTTTACATTTTAAACGCTCTTAAAATTCAAGTTTTTGTAGCAATTTTTTGGTATCAATTTTATTGATTCTAGAATTCGATTTTGGGTCAAATTAGTAGAAGATAGAATTGGATTAAAGGGTTTATACAGAGGCTTTATTGTTTCTAAGCAACTGCTTAAATTAGCTCACATCAGTGAAGTCATCTTATACAATACAAGTTTAAATTCCCTTCTATAAAAACAGTTCATCGAAAAATAAGCCGCATTGGCATTGTTATTATCCAAACGTTTCGGAGCAAGACGGCGGCGATGGCGAATTGAGAATTTCTTATCAGCATCAACATTAAAAGATTCTAACAATGCAACAGCACTACTAATTAGGTATCCATACCTTCAGAGTCCGAATTTATTTTTTTTAATGATTTAAGGGTAGTGGAAATAAATTTCATGGTATCTAAAATATTCAGTTCAACGGCTTCAAGAGATTCAGTCAGGAGTTTCATTTTTACTAACACATTTTCCATAAAAACTAGACTTATAATAAAGTCCACAGAAATGAGTCGGTTTGATAGCGAACATGCAGCATTTCGAGCCCATTTGTCAAATTTTTCAGAGCTTTGGGAAATTTTGTTCAAAACATCAACAATGACATAAAGCGATGCCCATATAGATTGCAAGGCTTCAGCACGAGCTGTCCATCTTGTTTTTGACAGGCTACGCAGCTTTAACGCATTTTCAAAATTCGAAAGTTTGCTTATTAAACGTGAATATCTTTTTGTACTGGATGAAATAGAGACATAAATTTCTTGAACTATTGAAAACATATCAACAATAATATAACTGAACTCACAGCCGTGTTCTACAAAAATATTCATACGATGTGCTTGGCATGGAATATATGGTATCTTTCAACCAAGTAGCTCAGAGAATTTTTGTTGGGCTCCATTTAGAACACCTGAAATAAAGAGTGATTTTTTAAGTGCCTGATAACTTTTTTTTTAAAAAAAACGCATAAAATTTGCAAAATCTCATCGGTTCTTTATTTGAAACGTTAGATTGGTCCATGACATTTACTTTTTGAAGATAATTTCATTTAAATGTTGACCGCGGCTGCGTCTTAGGTGGTCCATTCGGAAAGTCCAATTTTGGGCAACTTTTCCGAGCATTTCGGCCGGAATAGCCCGAATTTCTTCGGAAATGTTGTCTTCCAAAGCTGGAATAGTTGCTGGCTTATTTCTGTAGACTTTAGACTTGACGTAGCCCCACAAAAAATAGTCTAAAGGCGTCAAATCGCATGATCTTGGTGGCCAACTTACCGGTCCATTTCTTGAGATTAATTGTTCTCCGAAGTTTTCCCTCAAAATGGCCATAGAATCGCGAGATGTGTGGCATGTAGCGCCATCTTGTTGAAACCACATGTCAACCAAGTTCAGTTCTTCCATTTTTGGCAACAAAAAGTTTGTTAGCATCGAACGATAGCGATCACCATTCACCGTAACGTTGCGTCCAACAGCATCTTTGAAAAAATACGGTCCAATGATTCCACCAGCGTACAAACCACACCAAACAGTGCATTTTTCGGGATGCATGGCCAGTTCTTGAACGGCTTCTGGTTGCTCTTCACTCCAAATGCGGCAATTTTGCTTATTTACGTAGCCATTCAACCAGAAATGAGCCTCATCGCTGAACAAAATTTGTCGATAAAACACATTTCGAACCGAACACTGATTTTGGTAATAAAATTCAATGATTTGCAAGCGTTGCTCGTTAGTAAGTCTATTCATGATGAAATGTCAAAGCATACTGAGCATCTTTCTCTTTGACACCATGTCTGAAATCCCACGTGATCTGTCAAATACTAATGCATGAAAATCATAACCTCAAAAAAATCACCCTTTACTACTAGCAAAGTCATATTACTGGAAAACAATATTGTGAGTATTAAGCTCATTTTTCTGTATCGCTCCTAATATCTCCTTTGCTATTCCTACGCCTGTCTTGTCAAGAGCCTCAGCTACTTCTAACACTCTTTCTTCTGAAGCTCCTTTATTGTTAACATACCTTACAACAACAGACAACATATCTTCATGTGATAAGTCTGGTGTAGTATCTGCCATTATAGAAAACATCCCAGCAAGATTCACTCTTTCTCTTACAATTCCCTTTACTAATGAAGCGAGAATCTGTATTTCATTTTTTTTCTATAAATTCATTTTGAGATTTGGGACTCAAATATGTCACGTGATATGGTCTGTATCTGGATTCATCCAACCACTTCTTCAGCAAAAGGCAGTGACGAGAATCGATAAACACAAATTGTCTAAAATTTCCATTTTTATCATCATCTTTGCCCCTGAATTCCAATCCTTGCCTACCGAGAGTTTTCGCAATATCTAATAGTATACAAACTACTTCATTTTGAAAGGGTCGATTATTCTCCTCTTCGATTTTGCGTAGACGCACAGTTTTGTCTAATAAGGAGTCAACGTGGCTTTTTTTATTTAAGAAGTAAGAATTATAAGCATTTGCTGCTTTATGAGCTTCAGAACTGAAATGTTTGTAGAGTTTTCCACTTGAACCCGTCATATTTTTCCAATCATTCACTTCGATTTCGGTCCAGTATCCTTTGCTCTTTTCTCGACCAGCAATGTCAACGAACAGACAGCAGACAAAGCAATAGACTGAATTTTCAGCAGAACTGTATTCTAAATGTGGATAGTGGTTGTACCATGCCGCGTTAAAGCGATAATCATGAGTTGTAGGAAAACATTCTAGTTTGGGTTGATGTGGGCCAAGTGATATCAAATATGTCTTTGTGCTTCAGAAATAACTTTACTTCGTAGCCCCGGATCATGATCTAGTTTGGTGTCAACAATACTCGTATTAGAAATAGTTCCAGACATTTCTTCCATTTGACCTTCTAACTTGTCGCATTTGGTGACAATTGAAGAAGTCATTTTAAGAATTTGTGTTAATGCGTATTTTAGTTCTTGAGCTAAGAAAATTTCTTTAAATATGTTGGCCGATTTCGATCGTCATTTAAATTTTTTATTAAAAAATTTTGGGTATTTCTGGAAAAAAATTTCAATCTCAGAAAGTGAGGCAAAAATGTATTAATAAGGTTTTATAAAAAAGGCAATGTGTGTGGCGCATCTACGTCACGATAGACTTACGATATGAGCTTACGATATGGCTTTCTGTCAAGTCTTGTTCAGAATGTGAAGAAATATGAAACAGTGCATGGTAGCATTGACAACTGCTTATTTTCTCTTCAACAGGAAAACATAAACTGTCAAAAACAGCTTTTTGTGGAAATACATCAGCAGCTGCTGTGGTTGTTGTTTTTTTTTTCACTTCAACGTTTTCAGCATTGCTTGTGTTTTCAATGGCGCTCTCTTTTTGAGTATATTTTTTGACAGTATATGATTTCCCAAGCAACTGTCAATGCTACCTTGTATTATTATACCATGAAACAGTGGCAAAAGATTCAAGAAACAAACTTGGTCTAGCGTGACGTCATGATCGTAAAAAATAGGTCTGTTTCCATGGTATAATAATACAAGGCATGGTATAATAATACATGGTAGCATTGACAATTTTTATTTTCTCTTCAACAGGAAAACATAAACTGTCAAAAACAGCTTTTTGTGGAAATACATCAGCAGCTCCTGTGGTTGTTGTTTTTTTTTCACTTCAACGTTTTCAACATTGCTTGTGTTTTCAATGGCGGATTGTGAGCGCTCTCTTTTTGAGTATATTTTTTGACAGTATATGATTTCCCAAGCAACTGTCAATGCTACCTTGTATTATTATACCATGAGAAGAACAAGCATAAAAGCGCTCTCTCGAGCTCGAAAGTAGCTCGAAGTGTGCTGGAAAAATTTCTTCGAGCATTAAAGAACAAGCATCAAAGAACTAAAATATAAGGAAGTGGTGTTGTCTACACATACAGTGTACGTGAACTGTGGCCAATTTCGTAAATTGAGTGAGCGAGATAGAGTGTGTTTTTTTGACATTTTTGAGCGATCGTCAGCTGTTCACAAGTCTTCTCAGTAAAAAAAAAATAGTCGCGCCAATTTGATGCGACCACAGTTGTCAAAACGCAATCACTGCTTCAGGGGCGCATTATTTTTTCACTCTTTAACACACTTTTGGAGCGCTTTTGTCTTCAGCATAGTTTATGATATATAATTGTTATTTTTAATTTTTTTCAGATTTCCGCATAATTTGGATTTCAAATTATATTATATTATATTATATTATTATTACCCAATGAAAAATCCAAAAAAAAAAAAGAAAAAATAGGTGGTGTGGATATATAATAAAAACAAAACTATATTATCATATTTTTAAAAAGCCTTAATTTATAATAATTTAATTATTTTTATATTATATAATTAAATTAGCTCCCAAATCAGTAAATTTAACTCAGAATCTATTGTATATGTGATTCCAATTAGAAACCATTTGGACCTTCTTTAACGATCTTACCGAATACGGCCCTGAGTAAAATAATTCTGTATTACAATACAACTTTCTTTTAATATATTAGGTCTTTAATTATTAAACGTTTTATGAATACCGTAAAAATCTAAAAAAATATATATGTTATTCTAATCTGAAACAATTTGAGCCTTCTTTTTCGATGCAACTGAATACGGCCCTTTGTGAATGTTTATGTATTTGTGTCAACCAACACGAATAAGAAAAATACCACACTTTTGTGCAATAACATCACTTCCTTATATACATGGTGTAATTAACAAGGTGGTAGTGAATTTTCAACCTCTCTCACAAAAATGAACTCTCGATCTGTCAAAAACAGCTGATTGCATATTTTAAGCAAAGCATAGTTTGTGAAATTTCTGCTTATTGCGAAAGAATAATTTGATTGATTATAAACGTGCAAAAAACATGGATAAGACAAAGATTATGGATAAGATAAAAAATTGCTGAGACGCTGTGCGTGACGGACTGCGCTAGCTAGCGTTGTAAATAAAGCAAAACTATTAGCCAATAAAAAACTAACAAATATTAAACTTAACCTCAAATTGATTAAACTACTTCTCCGGCAGCTCAAGATAACGAGCTGGATTCTTGAAGCACAATATACCACCTCGTACGGATTGTGTTACAGCTTTCGTAGATTTCCTCGAATATTTTAATAGGATCACCTTATTGCTGCTATTGGTATTGTGGAGCTACATGGCCAGATCATCCATACCTGCAGCCAATTACAGTGTGTTTCCATATTCGGCTCTAGTTTTTCACAGTTTCAATAATTTTTATGAAAATCTAACAAAACTACATATAATTGCAGTTTATTACTTATTAGCTAGAACTACCACTAGCAAGCAAACAAAAAAATAACGATACACTTACCAACAGGTCCTCTCTTTATGTCCCAATTTGTTGACAGATTCAGCAAAATTGAGTGTGTGGTGGAAAATTCACTACCACCTTGTTAATTACATCATGCTTATATCTTAGTTCTTTGACAAGCATCAAGAAGAACAAGAAAATGACAAATTTACATTTTTTGCTTGTTTATGCCATAATATAATACAAGGCATGGTGTAATAATAATAAGGTGTTAGTTAATTTGACACTTCTCTCTCAAAATGATAAATTTTTCGCCCCGCTCCTGTCAAAAACAGCTGATGGTAAATTGGAATGAAAATAAATCAGCTAACGTGCAGTTGGTCGAAGCTCAATGCCATGAACACTTCTTTTGATGACTATTATCAGTTGATGTATTGAACATTCTTTCATTCGATATTTTATTGAAGCAGTCGATGTGAATGCAAGACAATTTGAATGCTGGCCAAAGCTTCATGTCGGTGGCACCTTCCAGCGCACGTTTTTGATAAAATGACAAAACCATTCAATGGCGAACTTGACAAATGGGCGAAGACAACTGCAATAACTTTTTGTCAACACAACACGGCACAATTAATTGAATTATATATTTATTTAAACTCTAGTCGCACAATAACATATAAAAACTATAACGCATTATCATCTAGCAACTCAAACAAATAACATAATTTGACAACTATCAACGGCTCCTCTCTTTCGCTCTCAATATTTTGACAGAAAGAAAGCTATTCTTGGTGTTGTCAAAAATTCACTAACACCTTATCAAAGAACTAAGAGATAAGGAAGCGGTGAAGTTGACCAGAAATGAAGTATTTTACAAATACAATGAAGTTAATTCAAACACATAAACATTTAAACAGGACCGCATTAGGTTATATTGTAAAGAAAGGCGAAAACATTTTGGTGTTCAGACGTATTTTTATTATTTAATTTTTATTGTACTTACACACCACTTATGAGGTATACAATATTAAAATATAAAATTAAATATTTTTCAGTCAAAAATAACAATTAAAATTAGACTTTTATTTTTTCGGTTTAAAGAAAACACTCCTTTTTTACTGTCTCAGTTCATGTGAATGCGTATTTGAAATCATATATATTTTACAAAAATGTCAAAAATACGGGACAAATTTTGTCCCGACAAGACACTTAAAAAATTAAGCAAAATACGACTAGCCATTCGGCTCATTAGCATATTTTCGGGTGCAAAAAACGTGTACCGGGTAAGCTAGTATTGAATATAGGATATCACTGTCATATATACATTTTTGACCGGAAAAAGAAGTCATATTTTAACATTTATTTTTGACCGAAAAAATAACTGATATTTTAACTTCTATTGTTAACCGAAAAATAAAGATTTTAACTGGTATTTTTGACCGAATAAATAAAAGTAAATAATAACAAAAAAATCGGTAAAAATAACCATTATTTATAGACATATTTGAAAATATTTATAACAGTTACGGTCCCTGATTAAAACTTATCTTCAATCGAAAAAAAATTAGGGCCCTATCGCTTGCCACCCTAAAGAATGAATGCGCTCATGAAGCTGAACTTGTGTTTTGACAGAAGCTCTTGCACATGACTCATGCACACAAATGGCGGGAAACCAACAAACTATAAAGCAAGATTACCTGTGTGAAATGAAACCTACTTATTATGTGTTTTTTGTGAACTTTCACAACTTTTCACGGCACAACGCATGCTTATTAAATTATTTATTTTATTTATGTTCGTTTTAATACAATTTATAGCGATGACAATCGCTAATTATTTAATATTTTAATGTTTTTTCACCACTCATTTTCTTTGTTTTGATGTGCAAGAGCTTATGTCAAAAAATCGTGCTCTATCTCGCTTAAAAAATTCTTCAACACACGCATAGTGTATGTGTGAGTAGAACACCACTTCCTTATATTTTATTTCTATGCACCTTATTATTATTACACCATGATACAAGGTAGCTCGAAAGTAGCTTGTTTATGACTTGTATAATAATAAAAGGTAGCATTGACAGTTGCGTGGGAAACCATCTCCTGTCAAAAAATATACTCAAAAAGAGAGCGCACACAATCGGCCATTGAAAACACAAACAATGCTGAAAACCATGGTATAATAATAAAAGGTAGCATTGGCAGTTGCTTGTGAAAACATCTCTTGTCAAAAAATATTCTCAAAAAGAGAGCGCTCACAATCCGCCATTGAAAACACAAACTATGTTAGAAACGTTGAAGTGAAAAACAACAACCTGAGGTTGCAGCTACAGATACATTTTCACAAACAGCTGTTTTTGACACCAGATGTTTTCTTGAAGATGAGAAAAGAAGCAGTTGTCAATGCTACCTTGTATTATTATACCATGGTTGAAAACGTAGAAGTGAAAAAAACAACAACTTCAGCAGCTGCAGATGCATTTGCACAAACCATGGTATAATAATACATGGTAGCATTGACAACTGCTTATTTTCTCTTCAACAGGAAAACATAAATTGTCAAAAACAGCTTTTTGTGGAAATACATCAGCAGCTGCTGTGGTTGTTGTTTTTTTTCACTTCAACGTTTTCAACATTGCTTGTGTTTTCAATGGCGGATTGTGAGCGCTCTCTTTTTGAGTATATTTTTTGACAGTATATGATTTCCCAAGCAACTGTCAATACTACCTTGTATTATTATACCATGGCACAAACAGTTGTTTTTGACAGGAGATGTTTTGTTGTTTAAGAGAAAATGAGCAGTTGTCAATGCTACATTGTATTATTATACCATGGTTTATGCTGTGAGGCGGAAAAGAAATTTACAAATAGTGAAATACAAATTGCAAATAAATATAAATAAATTAATTATAAATTAATTTGAAAGCTGATAATTGATAATTGGCGTAAATAAATTTGGCGCTAATTACGTTTTGCGGGCAATTAACTGTTTTTGTGCTGGAAAATAGCTAGAAGTCGTTTCCGTACTTTTGACACTATTCTCAAATTTAATTTTACGCTCCCAGCTTGAACTTTACTCAACTTTTACTCGACTTTGTGTACGGAAACCAGTGATGTGATTCTGATTTAGTAAAAAATCCCGATCAGATCCCGATTTAGACCTGTTTATCCCACCAAAATGACACGAAAAACCCACAAAAAATCCCACCAAATATTTATACCAATAACGATTTTTTATGCAATTTTCGAAAAGAAATAAGGATACCCATCTTCTGAACAGGACCATCTACTACTGAACACTGTGAGTTCTGACGTCTGTATGATGCGCCAATGTGTAAAGTGTCGCAGTAACATCTCATTGAATGTTCACTTTTGATCATTCGATAATCATTGCGATAATGCGTATACTGAACCGCATATCCGCATTATTAGCCCCACGGGCCTTGAGAAATAAAATATTCGAATAAAACGAAGCTGAGCAAAAATAGTTCATCTCTATTTAGTGAATTTCAGAGTGTTTCTTATCGATAAAAAAAGGTGAATATGAGTAGAATTCTATATTTAATGTTTATTTTTCACAATTCGACGAGCAATCGAACAATATTGAGAAATGGGAAAAAAATATTTCACGTCATATCATGATGGCGGGCCTGCCCACCTCCTGAACAAAACGTTAGTTCACCTTCCGAACAAATTTTCAGAAATCGTGCAAGTAAAAAACTGTTTTTATATGATTGAAAATAGTGTTTGAGATTAGTTAAAATAGTTTTCGTGATTCTCGTCCACGTTTAGATAAAATTTTAGAATGGCGTCGCCTAAAAAAAAGTGAAAAGAAGAACGAAAATAATTCTGATGCGATGGCTGCAGCCATCAAGGAAATTCAAATATCTTTTGTTTAAAATTCAGTGAGTCATTGTGAACTATTGATAGAATAAACTTTTTATAAACTCTCAAAAACTAGTGTTTTTACTTCATTTTCTAATTTTTTTCAACGATTTGTTTTAGGTGTTCAGTAGCTGCGCTGATTTTTTAAGCGGCCGATTTCGAGACTTTTGCTAATCGACCTACAAAATTATAATTTTTGGAAATTTTAAATTCTGATTAAAATTCTTGTTAGTTATTGAACTTAGCTTCCAAATGAAACCAAGAGCTCTGAAAAATTATGTTTTAAATTAAAGGTATAGCTTCCAAGCAAAACGTGTTTAGTAGGCGGGCATCCTCCCCTACACTTTTTTAACATTATAATAATTTTATAGTTTAATAATGTAGATAATAAAGTTTTTCAATAAATATAACAAATTTTATAAAAAAAACAAATTTTCCGCAGAAAAAAAATACCTAAAGTTAAACTCTGCGTTTTTTATTAAAACTCTCTTAAGTGTATGAAGTAATCGTAAATTTCTTTCGTTGCATCAAAATGAAACTGAGCTTATATTTTTGTTTTTAAATGAGGATCTTATTTTCATTTATTTTAAGCCTCTTGAATATACATATCCCTTTCTTACATATTTAGAATCAATGAAACAGCAATTAAACGAAAAATTTTGAAAGATTACAAAAAAGTGATACCAACCAGTTTTGCTAATTTACACTTTAAAAAATTATGATTCAGTAGAAAATCCCACCTAAGCATCTGAAATCCCACACGTTCTCAAATAGGCCAAATATCCCGAAATGAGCCCGAAATCCCACCAAATCACATCACTGACGGAAACACACCTATTGTATCATGGGCTCATAAAAGGTAGTATTTTGCGAGCTCAAAATGTGCGAGCGCTCTGCACTGAGCATTCATTTACTGTACATTAGAGATATTACTGTACCATTAACATCGCCGTGTCAGACACGGTGTCAAATTTAGCACACTCTTCGTCTTCTTCGTGATTGTTCAGAGTTGGGTTTAGTACGTAAAAGAGTTTCATTTTGTGCAAAGAAAAACAAAATAATTTTGTGTTAATAATCCCAAAAGTGTGCATCCTGCATTGGAGCACAAGTATTATTTATCGTCAATGACGCAGTAAAGATTTCAGATTCTAAGTGTCCAATAAATTACCTTGCAAAATACGTGGCGATCATTCATTTTTTGCAATCTTTATTTTTCCTTTGTGCATTCGTCCCCGTGCCCTCATTACTCCAATCAGAAGTTTTCGCAAAGGGGTGCAGAGTTTAAACCAATCAATTAGTGCGTAAAGTGAACAAATCAAAGAGTGCAAAAGGCCAAGTGATGACGGAACCCGCAAAATCTACACCAGAAAAAAGTGACCCTGCTATGAAAGGTTGGTTGCTTAAATGGACGAACTATATCAAGGGATATCAGAGGCGTTGGTTTGTGCTATCGAACGGTGTGCTCAGCTATTATCGCAACCAGACAGAAATTAACCACACCTGTCGAGGTACTATTTCACTACATGGAGCTTTAATTCATACTGTTGATTCCTGTACTTTTGTCATCTCTAACGGAGGAACCCAGACTTTTCATATAAAGGCGGCGAATGAAGTCGAACGTCAATCTTGGGTGACAGCTTTGGAACTGGCCAAAGCAAAAGCAATACGAGCTATGGAGTGCGAAGAGGAAGAGGAGGAGACAACAGCACAAGTAATACCTAGTCAGGAGATCAATACCGTAATTCGAGACCTCACAGATCGCCTTGAGAATCTTCGTACTTGCTATGACCTAATCACTAAGCACGGGGTTGCTTTGCAGCGCGCTCTTTCTGATTTGGAGACAAACGAAGATGAGGCACTTGCAAGTCGTACAAAGATTGTGAATGAACGTGCAACTCTCTTCCGTATTACTTCGAATGCCATGATAAATGCTTGTAATGATTATTTACGGACAGCTGAGAGTCAGGGACATAAATGGTCAAAAATGTTACAACATGAACGTGAACAGCGCCAGCGGCTGGAAGAAATGGTTGAGCAACTAGCCAAACAACACACGCAGCTGGAACAGGCTGCTCATCTAGTGCAACACCACAAACCGACAGGTGGTGGAGTGGTTAAAGTTTCATCACTTACAACAGTCACTTCCGATGATGATGATAATGAATTCTTTGACGCAGAAGAAACTACTGGCTTGGAAGATTCTCCACTAGCAGAAGATGAGGACAATGCATTCATTCTCAAAATACAAAAGCGTCGTAAGAGTTCACAACAGCAAACACATACAAGCAGTTCATCAGAAAATGAAGACCTGAAAAATCCGCAGCAAGTGTGTGTTCTTTCTGAAGTATGTGCACAAGAAACAAGAACATCAAGTATTGATTCTGTTGATCACTCTGCCCAAAATCAAAACGATATAAAAATTGTTCCGCCCAGTCATAAGAGTTCTAGAAATTCGCAATCCAACAATCCCAACTTCTTGAGGGGTTCAAATCCACACCCTGCGAGAGGTTCAAATCCAAACCCTACTAGAGGTTCAAATCCAAACCCTACTAGAGGTTCAAATCCAAACCCTACTAGAGGTTCAAATCCAAACCCTTTGAGGGGCATAAATCCAAACGCTACGAGAGGTTCAAATCCAAATCCGCATAATACAAATTCTAATAATCCAAACCCAAATGTCACTGACCCAAACCCAAAGATAGAAGCTTCAACTCAAAATTTCGACAATCCAGAAAGTAGTAATGAAAGTACGAACAATCCAGATGGTATCATTGCGTCTACTAAGGAGATTAAAAAGAGAAGATTGCGTGTACCCGATAAACCTAACTACCCTCTGAACCTGTGGTCAATTATGAAGAATTGCATTGGGAAAGAGCTCTCAAAGATTCCCATGCCAGTCAACTTTAATGAACCACTATCAATGCTTCAGCGTCTTACAGAAGACTATGAATACGCACACTTGTTAGATATTGCTGCCAAATGTAAAGATGAATGTGAACAACTCGCATACGTGGCAGCATTTACAATATCAAGTTACTCAACTACAGCGAATCGTACAGGAAAGCCATTTAATCCTTTACTAGGCGAAACTTTTGAATGCGATCGTACTGATGACTTGGGATGGCGTTGCATTGCCGAACAAGTATCTCATCATCCACCCATGGCAGCAATTTATTGCGAAGGCCGCGAATGGTCATGTTGGCAAGAGTTTACTATGACAAGTAAATTTAGGGGAAAGTATTTGCAGGTGAGTTTAAATTTGAGGATACCTCATTTCTGATAAATGCTAAATTTGCCTTTTCATCAAAACAACAAAATTTCGGAATCGCGAAAAGTGTTGGGAAAAATCAATAAAAATAATTTAAAATATGCTCGTATTATAAAAGTATGGAAGATTATTAAACATTAGGTTAATATAAGAAAGATAATAAATGTTAACCGGTTGAGTGTTTATTATATAATTGTTTAATTTTTAAATTGATCTCTCAACTATTGCAGAAATACAATCACGTATTCCGGAATTTGACGCAATTTCATCACAAGACATTCATTTAAACTAATTTTTCAACACTACAAAAAACTGCAATCCGAAGAAGCGCCTTAATCTCTAATCTCAACCCCGAATTTAAAGTACATCTTAAAAGTTGTACACATTCCAATTTTAAATTTAAAAATTTCATACATTAAGTAACTTACTTATAACAATGAGCGCTCAAAAAGTGCTTTGTTTTGTTTTTTAACAAATCGATGTATATATTATAATCCCCTTTACAATAATAAAACGAATTTTCCTGTTTTTTAACAGTTAAAATTTAAAAGCCAAAGGTACATAACATTCGAAACAACAAAACTCAATTCCTTTTAGTTTATTATACCATTATTAGAAAGAACAAACATTCCCATTATTATGGAACACTATTTCATTAATGTGGTTGCCTCGGCTGGCTTCATAGTAGCGCATCCCTTCATCTGAATTTTCCCAGACCTATTTAACGATTTCTGGCACTATCTCACGAATGGCTCGAAAGATATATAATGGGTTTTAATCGTGTGTGGATTATTCGTATAGGATTGATTCTTAACATGTAACAAATCATGTATTTGGACCACCTATAAAAAAGTTAACTACAAAATGAATGTAGTCTTGAAAGTTAGTAAAAGTCGTAAAGAAATTTGACTACTTTTTCCCAATGGTAACATAAGGTTATCTTTATTTAAAAGTATTTCAATTTATAAAATTTCATCTTGCAAAAAAAAATTAACAACGCACGTCGATGTAAGATTGTCTTGGGTAAGTTAATTTATTTTTCTTTTCAAGCTCATTTCTGTGTCTAGAAATGAGCGAAAATGTCTGTCCTAGGAATGCCGGTGGTATTGCAATCTCGCAACAAAAAGATAGTATATAAATTTATTTTTTTAATTTTTACGTAAATGATCAAACTAAAACATTTTTTTAACATGAAATTAATTTGTTTTAATAGAAAGAGTGAGAAAATCTTTGAATTTTATTCAATAAACGAACTCATTGTTCAGAATAAAACAAAAACATTTTCAGTGGTGCGACAAAATGATAATTATTAAAAGTTTATAAGAGATCAATCGTTAATTTAAAACAATAAGGAATTTTTATAATGAGTACATCCTCCTCCCTTTTTTAAGGCTTCAACTATGCAGTTTGGTGGTGACTTGAAAAGTTTTTTAATGTAGTATTCTTTCGATATCGCTTCCCACTTCAATATTATGCTACTTCTTAGTTCTTCGGGTGTATATTGTTAATTTTCGTCATAAAATTCTATTGCAAGTCACCACCACTGCAATATTTCAATATTCTGCCTTGAAAGAAGTTCCTTTACTACTCTCACTGTACAGCCGTATTGCCTTGAAGGAATATCATTGAACTTTTGATAATTGTGATCCACGGTTAACTATTAAGATGCCAATTAAATTAAGATTATCTTGGAAATGAATTCGTGTAGAGATAAACTTAATAACAGTCCTTCCAAAATAGCTAATTCCGGCCCATATCATCACACATCCACACCCATTTTGATGACGACTAAGGATACGCTCTTCCTTTCTCAAATCGTGGTAATAATAAGACTAAAATCCGGTTCGTCAAGGTTAAATTCACTTCGTGCCATCGTTTTTTTTTTCATTCACCGTGGTCTTCAACGAAATTCAAAGTTTGTAACATTCATAGTAAATTATCTTTTGACAAAATTTGTAAGTGCCAACTTTTAGTCGTGGACTATAAATAAACATATTTTTGGAAATATTTACACTAATGAGTAAATTGTTTAACTAAAATAACTCGGCAAAGATTCGTTTTACAATAAAAATTTACTAAATAATCATTTATCGAAATGATATCGTTTAAATAATATATTTCTTTGGTTCTATTATTTAAACTAAATTTTAAACTGTGGTGGACGTGGCCAAGTGTGTTGAAAAGTGCGTGAACCATTCGGTGCCAATTTTCGGGCCGCGAGGTTCTTGAACCGCAGCTGACACAGAACGTTTGTTTTAATTGATATAAATTTTTCTGATCGGTCGTAAGTAAATAATGCGATTTAAAACTTCTTAAGAACATCCACATTAGTAGCGCAGACTCGACATAAAAAACTAGTTTCCATTTCTCTATCGTTTGTGTACAATAATACGCACAACGCAATTTGATCATAAGAAGCTCGGTCAAAGTCCTTTCATGGGCTGAAATGGCCAATTCGTTTTTTATCATAAAAGATATTTTGAGCTCTCAAAAAAATGTTCGTTAATAAAAGCTTCTTAGCTCGTTATCATCGTTAAAATGTCTGCTTTGGTTTCTATAATGATGGGAAGGCAAATAAGATTATATTATCTCAATGGAATAAAATCAATATTTTATCTGTATTTGGGTTGCCAAAATATATCGCACTCCATCTTCAAAACAAGCACAACTCAAAATTTACAAATTTTTACTTTTTAATGTTAAACTATTCCTAGTGATAACCTCCATCAACTCTCAAAATTTTGCTCTCATCTTTTTACTCTTTAATTTAAAAGTAATCGTTTTGTCTCCTTGTTTTGTATGGATTCCTTTGAAAAACAAACTGGTTTTATGCTTCTGAAAATTTTTGAGTTGTGTCTGTTTTGAAGATGGAGTGCAATATACGTGTCAGTTTATTAAATACTCTTCATTACATATATAATATTGGCCTTAAAGATGAAATAAATACCTGAAGATGATATATTTATGTTTAGTGATAAACATAATCGCTTGATGTTTAATCAACTTTCTTCGCATTAATAAGTTTGAAAAAAGTTATATTAATAGTTTATGAATTTAAAAGTGATTCAGATCAACTGACGAAATCGAGATGAGCACAAACAAATTGCGAATCTCTTATGTTTTAGTCAGATCAATTCTATTGTAGAATTAACTTTAATTTTTCTATATTTGAAAATATGAATGTATCTTCTGAAAGTTTTATGCGAAGTGTTTATCCGTGCCAACGATTTTCGAGTACATCCCGGCTTGTTAAAAAACCTCATTTGATCATGTTAATATACAAATGAAAATTGTCGCCAAGAAGTTACTCCAACGTACTTAAAATTTGGAACCTTTTTTTCAAGTTTCGTAGTCATCAGTTCACATTTGAAAATTGTTATAAACCAGTTGACTATAATCTTTCTTAAAGGTATTTCTAATAATTGTCGTTGTATCGAGCTTACATTAAATGTTTGAAAACATACTCTCATCAATGTCTGTCCGATAAATGTATAAGATTAGTTCTATATTTATTATCCGAATACCCTCAACTCATTCCTTACTTGTTTGATTCAAATTCAATTATTTTCGAAAATTCTAATTCCATCATGATTTCTATGCAGGTTATTCCGCTGGGAACCGCTTATGTGCAGTTCAATGCAACTGGAAACAAATATTCTTGGCGTAAGGTCACAACGACGGTCAATAATATTATTGTCGGAAAACTTTGGGTAGATCAGCATGGCGACATGGAAATCACTGGATTGAACTCTGCTGCAGGCATCAAATGTCATCTGAAATATATTCCCTACTCATATTTTTCTAGAGATCAGCAGCGACGTGTCAAAGGCGTTGTTATGAATCGCAATAACGATGTTAAATGGGTACTGCGTGGTACGTGGGACAGTCAAATTGAAATTGCATCCGTATTGTCGACTTCAGGTACTGACGACAGTCAAGTCTACAAGACAGCTTCTTATAAGCCAATATGGATTCGGCAAATGCCACCACCGGATAGTGACAAATACTATAACTTTACAACACTTGCATGTCAGTTAAACGAAATCGAAGAAGGTGTTGCTCCTACTGATTCGCGCTTACGTCCTGATCAGCGCCTAATGGAAGAAGGTAAGTGGGAAGACAGCAACCGCGAGAAAATACGTTTAGAGGAAAAACAACGTCTAAAGCGCCGAACTCGTGAAGCTGAAGCGGAGACTGCCGCAGATGAAGGACGTCCATATTCGCCATATGAACCTGTGTGGTTCACTCGTGAAAAGGAAGAAGGTTCTGATAATGTCGTGCATGTTTATAATGGCACATATTGGAAACACAAAATGGAACAAAAATGGTCACATTGTCCCGATCTATTCTAAATACATTTTTTACAACTAAAATAATGCGAAACTAAAATCATATTTAAAGAATGAACGCAAATGAACACAAACATAAATAAATATTAATTTAAACGAAAACTAACATCAAAATATTTGATAATGTATTTATCGGAAAAATATACCTAATTGATTGAATTAATATTAAAATATTGGTATGAAATTTTGCAATTTCAAGTTAACCTTATCTTATTGTGTTGAATTTCTATTTTTTATTATATATTAATTATTTTCCCTTTTTCGTAATGTATATATTGGAAACAAATGAATATGTTAAATGTTATTATGCAATTATAGTATTATTTAAATAAAGCAAAATATATGGTTATTATAAATACATTAATTGGCTTATATTGATTAATTTAAAATTATTTAACTATTTTTGCAATTTTTTTGAAGCCTAAATAACTCAAGAAATAATAAAAAGATTTCACACATTTGAACAATGAACATGTGAATTCAATAACAATCTTATTACGAACCTAGTATTTTTGTGTGTGTTACTGTATTGTTGAATTGTTCACGACCACACATATTTTAAAGTTTACACAGTTAGCAGAACTAATTGAGAAGAAATATTAGATTACTCTGTATTAATCTTTATAGGTAACTTAGAAAAAACAATTTTATCTATGTGAGTGAAACTAGTTTTGGATCTGTACTTTTTCCAAAACAAATATATTGCTGCATATGGTATTTTTCCTGTGTATTTGTGATAATAACTTCAGAATTTGGGTATTCAAGACGTTAAAGCTTCCAAATGGGGCTTTCCATTTCCAGAAAATGTTTCACCGTGAAAAATGAAAAATACTCGAAATGTTGTATTGAGCTTTTAAAAATTAAGGATTGTAATGATATATAAGTAGGTAATTATAGGTTTTCTTAATCTTAACATAAAGAATAAGCTGCAAAAGAGAGTTACTGTTGAACTTTCTTTTTTCAAATTTGATCAGGTTTTGGCGTTTATATGATTTTTAAATGGATATTGGCGGGTATGTTTGCAAAAGTTGTATGTAGAGCGTCACAAAAAAGTGAACAAAAACACATAATGTCCATATAATAGAATGAATCGATTTGGACTAAATTAGGCTTGTTGGAAATATCACCACAACACAAATATTATAAAATATAAATCTACTTGCCATCAAATGTGGAGGACCTTTTTTGTTTTGGAGGAAAATTTAAAAATTTCGTTTAGGGAAAACTAATTTCGGTAGTAGCAGCCGTGAATCACTCGATGCCAATTCTAGCCCGGGTTCGAACCCCAGCTAACAGAAAATTTTTTTATTGCAGACTAAAGCAAACCCCAGAGTAAATAATGCCATATAAAGCTTCTAATGAACATACCCATTAGCCGTTCTGGGTTAGCATAAATCTAAGTGGGTCTCGGTCATTTGTGTACAAAAACATTATCGACATCGAATAAAAAATGTTTGTATAAAGAGAAGCCAAGACAACAAGAAATGCATATCTTCAAAGCTCTTCGTAGTGTCGTTGTATTTTGAAATAAAATATCAAACCATACCAACCAAAACCAAAATATCAACCACAAAGAGTGCACCATGCATCAGCATCGAAAAATTTTCAGGGACTATTTTCAGTTTTCTAAGGGGCTCACAAGTAAAAAGGGTCAGTCGATAATATACTTTAAACTTAAAAAATTATAAAAAGCGACATATCTCGAAAACGAATCAAGAAAGGCCAAAAATAACAGTGTTTTTGGCCTTCCTAAATGGCATCTCTAACTCGAGATACACAAGTAGAGGGGTTGGACGATATGATAGCCTTAAAAATAAAAAAAAACACCATATCATGAAACGAAGCCAGATAGTTAAAAAAACACAGGTTTCTTATAGAAAAAATTGTTGACTGCCCTTAAAAATTCTATTCTACAATATGGGCAATAACACTTGTTTGAGCCATCTGCTAACATTTTCGCCTGTAGTTTCAAAGCGCACTCATCACAAACATTTCAATATGTTTGCACGGCAGCAGAGCGGTGTAACAACGGTATCAAACTCAAGCAAATGATGCATATAACAAGAAAAGAAAAACCGCTGCTTTTACTGTAATTATCGTTATCTTTAAGAACTGATTGACGTTTTTTATCAAATATTGAAAACGAAAGATCCAAAAAAAAAAAAAACACAGGTGCGTCACTGGACACACGAGAGAAGCGAAGCATTCTCGCAAATTCATAGATTTGATAATTTAATAGCGTTTTTTCGATTAAAATAATTTTTAAATTCAAAACTTTAAAATAACAAAGTATATATATCATATATATTAACCCTCTTCGGCCCTCCCTTAAAGCCCCCTGTTCAGTTGTAGGGAATAAATATACAAAAATCATTAATTTTGTTACAATTTAATCAACTTACAGGTTGTTTATTTTTAACGATATTTATAACGACCTTTAGTAGGAAGTAGAAACAACATCTAATACACAATCCTTAGTGAATATTTCTTTTAGTTCGTTCGTTCTTTTAGTCGTTCGTTCTTTTAGTTCGTTCGTTCTTTTAGTTCGTTCGTTCTTTTAGTTCGTTAGGTTTTTTAGTTCGCATGGACAAACCGAAGATTCAAACCATAGCTCGGCAAATTTAGTTATCTTTGCTCTAGTTCGTTTTGTTTGCTACTTTTGTCGGTTGGCTAGCCAATACACAGTCCTTGAATAGCCAACACACAATCCTTTCTTAAAGTAATAGATTATAGTGATCTGCTGAAACATAGCTTTAGCTAATGTTTATCACTGAATCAACAAAATTATGAATGAAAGGGTTTTAGCGTAATGGTTAGAGGAAAGTACCAACAAACGATAGAACTGTGAGTTGTGGGTTCAATTCCTGCAGCGGGCAAGAAATTATTTTTAATTTAACATTTTCTGGTTCAATTGATGCAAGCAAAAAACAATATCAATTCTAAGAAAAAAGGTGTCGGAAAAAAGTGTCGTTTTTTCTGATTTCACTCTAGCAAATCGCAGAACGAGGCGTAAAAAGATTCGCTTCAAAAATAACAGTGTTGGAGTACAGGAGTCGGTGGATATGATAACTTTAAAAAAGGAAGAACGCCACATCTTGAAAACGAAGCAAGATGCGCCGAAAAGATTGATTTTTGGTAACATACATGTATTGGTATCAGCCGATATTAAACCAATAAGAAAACTCCAAAACATGAAATATGCAAAGGTGTAGTGCATATTCATGGTATAATAATACAAGGTAGCATTGACAGTTGCTTGGGAAATCATCTACTGTCAAAAAATATACTCAAAAAGAGAGCGCTCACAATCCGCCATTGAAAACACAAGCAATGTTGAAAACGTTGAAGTGAAAAAAAAAACAACAACCACAGCAGCTGCTGATGTATTTCCACAAAAAGCTGTTTTTGACAGTTTATGTTTTCCTGTTGAAGAGAAAATAAGCAGTTGTCAATGCTACCATGTATTATTATACCATGGTGCATATTCATTTCTATTCAGTTAGGATATACATCAGTGTTCTTAGATACTAAATTTAAGTGCATATCAAAAAATCTTCCTTCAAAGCTGCTTGTTTTGAAATGTGATGACGGAAGAGACGAAGTACTTGAATAATGGTAGATGGCCTGAAAGTAATTTTTCTTATGTTTGTGCAGATCTGTAGTGCACAAACGCACAGAATAATATCATCATAACAAGCTCGGTCAAAGTCCTTTCAAGGGCTGATATGGCTAATTGGTTTTTTATACATATATTTCGGTACGCATTGATGCAAGAATAAGGAAATTTGGGACTGGAGTATATTAGGTCATTTCTAGTTAAGTCATTAAAGTGCAAATAGTAATGTGGTTCAAAAACAAAAAATCGGAAATTTAAGTGAACGGTGACTTCTACATCGTCCTAAAAGTATTGCAGCAAAATGTGCCCATTCTACGGCGGAGCATTTAATTTGAGAGTCCCAAACAAAGTTTCCACTTTGTTTCCTCTCAGTATCAGTTTTTTGTTCTTTTAATTTTTATTTTGGTTTTGTTCGAATATGCCGTTAATGTGGTATTCTTGAGTTGTCTGTCATTCTTTCTCTGACAATGGTCGTGACAGTGTCCTTTTACAGTATAAGATATTACTTGTATTATAAACTAGCTTTTTCCCGGTGCGCATTGCTGCACCCTGCAACTATATAAGAATATAATAGGTATATTCAAAACTTTTCTTCCCAGTAGCAGGACATCACCAAATAGTAACTCCATTTTGAGTTTGTATGTAAGTACTGTTACTTTTACTTCCAAAGCTATTCGATGTTACAAATTTTAATTGTAGGGGCGGAGCCACACCCTCCTATATAATGCCCATCCCAGTTTTCTAGAAGATGGACATTACCCAGTTTAAGTACAGTTGCCGACAGTGAGCATACAAAATAAATTGCCAAATTGTAGCCTAATACGGACAAAATCATCGGAAATATAGCATTTGTATAGATTTGTGGGCAGTAAAAGGGGGTTTGGCAACCTATTTTTAGCACAGTTGCCGAGAGTGAGCATACGAACTAAATTACCAAATTTTAGTCTAATACCACCAAAACCTGATTATAGAATTTTTATTGATTTGCGGGCAGTAAAACGGTGTGGCAACCCAGTTTTAGTACAGTTTCCGACAGTGAGCATACAAACTAAATTACCAAATTGTAGTCTAATACGACAAAAATCGTCGGAAATATATAATTTTTATTGATTTGTTGGGGGGTAAAAAGGGGTGTGGCAAACATTTTTCAGGAAAGTGTCCTTCATTGAGCCAATACGAATCCATCAAGCTTAAAATTGTGAAAATCGAACGACCCGTTCTCGAGGTATGCGTGTTATGCACACACGGACTGCAGTCTCTTTTTTATATAAGACTAGCAGAGTACCCGACCTCGTTCGGATAGAGCTAATTTGAGTTGAATTGAATTAATAGCAAAGAAGGATTAATTTATATGAGTTTTTTTTATATATATAATCTGTTATATATACAATCAATATAGCAGCATTTAATGTCGAATATTCTTCGTTGGGTGAGTAATTAAATGCCGCTTTAAAGCGCTTACACATCGGCGAAATTGTTCGTCACACGGCGGCCATGTTCACACAAGTTCGCTAGTTAAGAAGCGATGTTCGACAGTTTGTCACACGGTTGGCCGTGTTTACAAAAATTTTTGATTTTCTCTGTCGAACAAGGGATGCTACCGAAAATGATGACAAAAAACAACAAAAATCAATGGCTTGTGTGACGAACAGGTTCGTTCAATTTGAACGCTAGCTTTTTCACACACGTTCGCTCCGCCATATTGTTTGACGAACAGATTCGCCGATGTGTAAGCCCTTTTACTCAAACTCACTGAGTTCAGTACAGAATTTCTTTGGTTAAAAATTCTTGCCCTTTGTTCATCAAGCCGCATTTGCCTTTGGGTCGTACGTTCTTGTGCCGTTTATTCTGTTTCTCATCGAGTTTGCTATAAGGTGCAGTTCGCGTGATTCTTGCGCTTCTGCGCTGTTCGCGTCGTTCCTGCCCTTCTTGCGATCTGGTAAGTATGTTTATGGCGGCATTTGCTCTAAGTCGTTGCTCGCGTTGTTCCTGCCTTTCTTGCGATCTGGTCAATGCATTTCTGGCGGCACTTACCCTAAGCCGTTGGTGGCGCTCCTCTTCAGATTCTTGCTGCCTTCTTTGCCTAGTGCTAGTAGCCTCAGCAGAATTGCGACTCAGCCTACTTCGCTTGGGAGGCATATTGTCTTTATCACTTAAAATCACTTTAAAATAATTTCAACACTTCCGCGCTTTTTTCAACTTAAAACTAAACACAATTTAAAACAAATTATTGTTGTTGTAAATACTTCCGTGCTTGATTTGTTAACTTACAATCACATACAAATTATTGTTGTTGTCGGCCGTTTTATTAGATTTTTAAATTTTTGTAGGCTTTGTAGGTATAAAATTAAAAACAAATTTTAATTTTTGTTGATTACATATATCAAGAAGAAAAGTTATAGAAATTTATCGTAGTGGGCGTGGATTAGGTCCAGCCCCAACAACATTTTTCCCAATGGTTTGTTTTGATACATTGAACCTTCATAATGAATATCATCATTTAACCTAACACCTACATAGCATATTTTATTATGAATGCATTTACATATCAGGATTTATGAATAGTGGGCGTAGCTCTAGTGAGACTACGTCCATTTTTAATACATTTGCTGACAGTAAGCATATGAACCAAACTACTAAATTTTAGTCAAATATGACCAAAACCGTCTGAAAGACAGCATTTTCATTAATTTGTGGGTGGTAAAAGAGGATGTGGCATCCAATTTTTCGTAGGGTTGCCGACAGTTTGCATACACAGTTAACTACAAAATTTTAGTCTAATTCGGTCGAAACCGTAGGAAATACAACATTTTTATTGATTTTTGGGCGGTAAAAGGGGGTGCGGCAAGCCATTTTTCGTACTATTGTCGACAGTCAGCATACAAACTTAATTACCAAATTTTAGTCTCATACTGCTGAAACCGTCGGAAATATAGCATTTTTATTGATTTGTGGGCAGTTAAAGGGGGCGTGGCAAAACT
Organism: Pherbina coryleti; assembly: GCA_943735915.1. Lineage (NCBI taxonomy): Eukaryota > Metazoa > Arthropoda > Insecta > Diptera > Sciomyzidae > Pherbina > Pherbina coryleti. The sequence goes on along the minus strand of OX030949.1, from coordinate 102,560,291 downwards.
AATATAGCCTATGTTCAGCACAGTAATTTAAGGAATCATTGGTTTTATAAAAATCCGTCAATTAGTTAAGGAGTCTATTCCAAACATACATACATACATACAAACAAACAAAAATATATAGAAGATTTAACTTTCTATTAAATGTTTCTTTTCCCGTACTTTTGTAGCAAAAAATTGCAAGTTGCAAAATTCAAGAGAGTAAGCAAAAAAATTGTCTCTGAGCAATAAAAATGCTAAAAAGTACGGGAGCGCTTTTTAGTAAAAACTTACAACTTTTGATGAAACATTAAAAACATATGTATGTTGGACAAACATTTGGCTAATTAAACAAAAAAATCTTTTTGAAGATTTCGACAATGTCTGATAAAATAGCTGCACTAATTGATTTAATACATATGCGGGGAGATTACGATTTCCGGGGCGCCGCGATTTGACGATGGATTCAAAGAGTACTTTCAATAAAAATAAGAATAGCCGAAGGAAAAATCGATTTTTTATAAGATATTTTATAACCGATATTAATGATTAAAGTGCCAAATTGCAGATAATACAGTACACACTGCTCCTGAAGCAACTTCAAGTTGACCTAAAATGGCAACGTAAACTGAATGTGTCCAAGTGTTTTTAATGGTTTTCTGATGAAATATCAGTTTGAATTAAAATCCTAGCTGATTTCGTTTTGAAAATATCTCAATTTTTGCATTTTAACGTGATTGAACCACCTTGTACATTAGACAGCGCAATATATTCAAGTATAAAACGGTTTATATATGTATGTATGTATATATATATATATATATATATATATATATATATATATTATACCTACGTGTGTGTATGTGTGTGTGTAAAATATTGAGAATTGGGATATTGTTTCCACACCATCTACTGAGATAAATATCGCGGCGCGTTTTTTTTTTAAAGTGGTATCCCTGTAGGCCTATTCCACTATCCCGTCCCGTCCATAAATTACGTAATCACTTTTATACGTAAATTGGGTCAAATTGGACAGCCTCTAAGAAATATACATCTATCATTTATTACAAATGTTGCGAAGTAAATGTCACTGCAGTATTTTTTAAGCGACTTGAGTATGATGAATCTTCGATAAGATTAATTTTAAATCTCTCCCAAAACTTGTTAAATTCCTCTTGAATCGACTCTCCAGCCTGCTCCGACGACAACTTCAGGTACTTCATCTTTTCAAGGGCTTTGTCAATCATTTGTTTTGGAGTGGTATGGTACCTCTTGTTGGGTGGGAAAAAAACATTGATTTGGGCCACAAAGTTGAAACTAATGGCAAAAAATGATCAAGGAGAGATATTTGAAGGCAATGCATGCAGACAACTTTTAAAGGAAAGGCTTTTCAGACAATGAATCAAATTGTAGATTCTTGTTTTACAACTAAAAAACCGATTTAACCGATTTAGATAAAAATTTGATAACTTTCCGCAAAGCCATTGAGAGTACTGGTGTCTCGCAGACGATAAAAATACATGTTATATTAGATCATTTGAAGGATGCTATTATAAAACTAGACTGAGATGGCTTAGGATTGTAGTCGGAGCAGGCTGGAGAGTCGATTCACAGGGAATTTAACAAGTTTTGGGAGAGATTTAAAATTAATCTTATCGAAGATTCATCATACTCAAGTCGCTTAAAAAATACTGCAGTGACATTTACTTCGCAACATTTGTAATAAATGATAGATGTATATTTCTTAGAGGCTGTCCAATTTGACCCAATTTACGTATAAAAGTGATTACGTAATTTATGGACGGGACGGGATAGTGGAATAGGCCTACAGGGATACCACTTTAAAA
>OX030949.1:101818468-101953468 GCA_943735915.1 Pherbina coryleti | reverse complement strand
CTCATGAATTAAAAGTCTCACTTCCAAATCCAAACTTTTGTTCGAATAAATTAAGGATCAATTTATATTGTCAATTACATACATTATTGAATAAAAAATAACCCTCCTTGATTTATATAAAAAATCATTTATGCACAATAATAGTTAATTTTTAACTAAAGAAATGAATCATTTGATACATTATTTTGGTTCAATTTTAAAATGAACCATTTCATGCATGTTAATGTGTAAATTTCGGTTTTTTGTTTTGATTCAGTTATGAGAACAAATAACTGTACCTGTGACTGAACAAAAACTAGCAAGAGAGAATGAATGCATTGCGAGCAGTGTTGCCAGTCTAGCCTTTTTGAGGCTAGATCTAGCCTTTTTTAATGTCGTCTGGCCTCGAAAAATACTATCTAGCCTCTAGCCTTTTTTTAGCCTTTTTTTGTTTTGTTCTAGCCTTTTCTAGCCTTTTTTGATATATTGCTTAAGATGTATGGACCAGAGATATGCATGAATGGATTCATTTGTTGTTTCAAGTTCCTTTAGTTTTCGACTCCCTGCAAGTCGAGGCAGGAAAACAACAAGTTTGCGCGAATCATAGGCATCAAGAATTAAGTCGCCAAATGTAGAAAACTGGAAATGTAGAAACTTGAAATTTAGGGAAAAAGTAATTATTTTGCCTAAAAATTGCTTATTTTCAAGTCTGTATTCTAAGTTCGAGGAAATAACTTCGTGTTGTCAGTGCAAATTTCGTTTCTCGAGTTAAGAATACAGTTTATCTTTAAAGCATTGGATTGAAGATTAATAGTGTTCTTTTTGTTGTTTTTTTATTTCCTGCACCTGAACAGGTGAGCTTTAAGTAGGGCCGGAGAGGGTTAATATGTATGACCGACCCCCATTACTTTGCAAAAGGAACATTTTTTGCTTGGGGACCTATTCCCTCCGACCACTCCGTAGGGGTTAATTAATTTCGTCACTTTGTATAGAAGACGCTCTTCGTATGTAGACGCTCGTCAGTGGCTCTATGGCAGAGTAGTCGCTTAGACTTGAAAAGTAGAAAGCTTGATTTTTTCTATCAATTAAGGCAGGGTAGAAACAAAATAGAATCAAGTCTGACTGATCATTTGTTTTTCAGAAGCTAGTCGTAACTTGAAGGTTAGAAACATTTCAAGTTTCTACAACTCAAGTCAAAAGTTGTTTTATTTCAAGTTACTTGATTTTTAATTGACTTGTTGTAGATCTCTGGTATGGACCCAGTGCAACCCTGTGCTCTAAAAATAATATATTTGGCAGCACTTCATAAATTAAACGTTATTTCAGCTGGAAATGGAAAAAACAAATATTCTTTGCAATTCTGGTTTCCATTAATTAGATATTTTATTATATATTTATATATTTATATATATTTTATATATTTATTAGATTCTAATGATGAAACTGAAAGTACTTCAAGCTCCAGCAATGGGGCTTCGTCTGATTAATGGAATTTAAGGAGCCGAGTGCAAGCAAAAAAAATCCGAAAATTTGAAAAAAATACGGTTTTTACACTTATTATATATTTGAGCTTGAAAGACCGAATACAATTTTAATCAATTTGAAATATGTTTTGTTCTTGGTATTGTTTTATATCATATTCATATAGTATGTAAATACATATATAAATACGTACGTATATTCACAGAGTAAAAAATAATTTAAACAAATCTAGCCTTTTTTTAGCCCTTTTTTTAAGCCATCTAGCCTTTTCTAGCCCTTTTTTAAAACCCATATAGCCTTTTTCCCCAAAAATTTCTGGCAACACTGATTCGAGCACTAGGTGTACTCGATGTTTTTTGAACAGACAGCAATGTAATCTGTAGAAAAGCAACTATGCAATGATTACAAACGTTTGACAAGTTATGTACACACTCTGCTTAGAACTAACCGAATGTTGTACAGTGCTCGCTTCAGTCCGTGTTTGATTTGAAAGTACTGTACACAAGTTTGAAGCATACCATAAAATGTTGTACAATACAACATTGTAAACTTTGTGGAAGCCAAAGCAAATGGATTCATGCACAGGTTTAGTGTAAACGACAATCTATTTTTTGCGGAATCTTATTCGTTTTTTAAAGAACGCGCAGCAACTCCATGTTCGAAAACTGAAACACAGCGGTTTCAATTTTGTCATAACAAAAGACTTAGAAATACTAGAATTCAAAATTAGAATTAAAAGCAATACTAAAAGCTAAGATTTTTGGCAATGTTGATGTATAAATCAATGTTCTAAACCTCTTCGTCTTCTATATATAAGAAAGGTATGTTAGTCTTGTTGGTCTTCTTTGTAGATCGTATATAATTTTTATAAATTTAAGTTTGAAAAAGCTTCTTTCGCATAAACCAACAGACACGCAAAACGTTAAAAATAACTGTAAGCCAAGAATTAGATCCGGCACTCTTCAAATCCCCATTCATGAAAAAATTTTAAAAAAATCGATTGAGGTCCAGTTTGAATATGTTCCCAAGGCAATGTCTGCAGCTTTAAGGTGCCTTCTTAGCCTTGGTATTTCAAACGTTAACTCTTCTTCTTTGATGTTATCATTGATCTTTTATATACAGAGCTCAGATCTACGATTTATATTGCATACTAATTAATAATTTTAGTTTCTATTTAACCCTATTGTTAAAAGATCATAATTTTTAAATTCTGATGTCGAATTCGGATTCAGCGACCCATTTTTACCTAGCTATAAAAAATAAATCATTGTATGTATGCATTTCTTAATTTAACTGAAATAAAATTTTTTTTAAACAAAAGATGGTTTTTGCATTGATGTTAACAAAGTTTGTGAATTATGACTTTTTTTTAGACATAATTATGTATACTTGTAATTTTTGTAAAAAAATTCTCTATCACATGAGAGGGCTAACTTTTTCTCTCCGATATGATTATGTCGAGATATAGGGCTTCAAACATAAAATATGTTTATAAAAAACGGAAAAAGTGATTTTTTGACCTGTTTTCGATCATAACAGCCATATCACTGATGCTATTGGCACATATTATACCTTCAATTGTTCATCTGACTCCTCTACTACATGCAATTAAATTAAAATTCATTTGCCGAACATGTAAGTTTTTACAAGCATTTATGTGAAGTATGTGTTCCCAATAGTGGATTTTTTTGAATTTTCCCATTTACATGAAAAATTGGGGCCAATCGAAAAAAATCATTACGATATTCGGATTCTATGGAATATTTTACTATAGAAAATGTTATCGCAATTCGTTGTGGAAAACCTTGTTGAATAGTGTAATCTAGAACCTTTGCTCATAAAAAAGTAAAAATAAGATAAATCCCTTTAAGAGCCTATAAATTTATAATTTCATTCAAAACCAGGCGATTTTATTTTTAAAAATATCAAAACGCAGAAAATGCTGAAAATTGAGATTTTGCATTGATGAAACACACACTTTCATAGCAAAACATAATCACGATCAAACAAACACCAAGCATTTATGCTCTCCAGCATGTACCCCGCAACCTCTTTTCCAATCATCATGCAAACTTTCAATATTCGCTTGCAACCATCATCCACATGCAACTTCTGTTTGATGCGCCGTGCAACCCAGTTGTGCTCACTTTTGCGCCGAACCTTTTTCTTTTCGATTTTTGCTTGCATAAAAAATATTGCTTTCTTTTGCTTTGAACGCGTCATATATTAGATCGGTTCAAAAATTGTTTGGAAAGTTTAAGAACTACACTTTTTTATGGAGCGCGCCGCTTTTATGAAACTTGACATTCCAAAATTAAGAAAAAGCTTTAAAAATTATAAATACATTGGTGCCTAGATGCCCCTCGAAGAGCTCAAAGGAGTTTTATAGAATTTTAAAATCCGAAGATCAATCAATATTATATTATATTACATTGTTATATTAAAGCTTCTGAAATAAAAGAGATATCAACACATTTTTTTTCTGTGGATAACATAACTTAATCTATATCTATATCTATATCTATATCTATATCTATATCTATATCTATATCTATATCTATATCTATATCTATATCTATATCTATATCTATATCTATATCTATATCTATATCTATATCTATATCTATATCTATATCTATATCTATATCTATATCTATATCTATACTATTATATAAAATTAAAGTGAACATTTTTTTGTGTCCGCAAAACTCTAAAAGTACTGGTCCGATTTCTTTTAAATAAGTTTTAAAATATAACATTTGTGCTACAAAAGGTTCATTGGTTATTTTCTTTTCGAAATTTCAATAATAAGTATCTTTAATTAAAGTGTTAAGTTTTTTAAAAAATCATACACAATGCCATGCATTGCTTGATCGTTAGCTTTTCATGCGTTTGTGCTGCGAGAGCCTCAATAAACTGCGTTGCTCTCTACTAAACTCTTTTTGTTCTCAGCAAGCACAAAACGACAAAACAAACAAACAAATACATATCCATACATACATACTTTGCTGCGCTTAAAGCTAATTGGATCGAACTACATTCTAATATGTTCAAAGAAGTTTTGATGTGGAGATTTAATCTAACACAGTTTTGTTAAAAGGGGATTCACTGACCACCTTTAGCATGTTGAGGATTTTTTTGATGAGAATGAGATTCAATCCGACTTGATGTATGTATATGTGCATTGGAAAAGGGGGTGTGGCCCGATTCTCTATACAGAATAGCTATGGAAGCTAAGATCACAGGACATTGAAACTCATAATGGAATTGTCACCTGGGAGTGATGTTCTGCTACTGGGAAACTGTAACGGGCAGTGGAACATGAGTGTGGTGTCAGACTAAGGGACTAATAAAAGTTTTGAATTTACTTATCATTTCCAATATACTTGCCGCGTGCAGCAACGCGCGCCGGGTATCGCTAGTATTAATATATTGTTGAATTTTGTAAACTCAATCCTTTTTGCTTTTATGCTTTATTCAAATATGGTTTTCAACTGTAGATATTTTTTCTTATCTTTTTTAATCGAGTTAATGATTCTTTTTTTTTGTATTTAAGCGAATACAAATGTAATATGGAGGCTTACAGCCGTTTTCATAAAAATATCATTAAATATGTAGCTCTAAGACGTTCAATAATTAAAAAGCTTTTTAATGCTTAAATGTCTTTTAACCTGAACTGTGCACGTTTTTTTCATTGTTTTGTGTTTAAAATGTGAACGTTTTTGAATATAATATTGCTAATTAAACTATGAATTATAATTATTGTTATTCAGGAAGTTAACTCTTGAGGAAGCTATCGATTTCTTGGAGCAGTTGTGCGACGAAGAAGAAAATGAAAATTTTGGTGGAAATATTGATACGATATACCTTCAACCACCCAACGAAGATGGAACTGAAAGTGGCGAAGAAGATGCGGAAGAAAGCGAAGGTGGTATCATTGATAATGTCTGTCGTGCTCAATTGATGGCGGGTTGTGAAATGGTGCTGCAAAAAGGTAATCATGTCGATGCAATTACGTTGGAAGAAGCGAGTGGTCTAATTGAAAATACAATTGAATACGTTCTGGTCGATGTTATTACTGATGCGGCGTATGATTTAGTAGTTGATCAGCCTTATCAAGTTATATGCGAGGAAATGGAGACTTCACAGTCAGATTCGTCACAAGATGAAGCGATGACGAAGAAACTAGCAGCTTTTGAACCCAGAAAAGCCACAGAAAGTGCAAAGAAACAGCGGCAAATCGAACAAATGGAGTCGAATGCAATTGTCCATCACTTGAGAAAACTTCAACGGGCTCCTTCAAACGTAGCAATACTCGCATCAAACAAAGAAACAAAGTTCACTCGGATCAAACAAACTGGAAGTGTTCCATTGTCAATTTTTCCTGAACCAAATTTCTACGATTGCCGTGATAAGAAGCCACACGAATTATTCAAGCTCTTTTTCGATGATGCATTGTTTCAAAATATTAGTGATTGTTCAGCCAGATAAAATAAAAAAATAAATAACTCAGCCCTTGAAAGGACTTTGACCTAGCTTCTTATGATCAATTGTGTTGTGCGTGTTATTAAGTCTGCACAAAATTGACCGAGAACCGGACCTACATGTTTAACGCCGACTCCGAACGGCGATGAACGGAATGTTCTTGTTCTCAAGAAGCTTTACATGGCATTTCGATTACTCTCTGAGGTTTGCCATTGTCTGCAGAGAGGTGGCGGCCCTACTGAAAAATTATTTTAATTCAAATAATTTTCTGTCGCTGCTGGGGTTCGAACCCGGGTCTCCAAGGATGCCACTTCAGATACGTCCGTGGCGTACGCACGGATTTTGTTCAGCCAGATATGCCGTTCAAAATCTGAAAAGACTAGTCGATGAAATCACAGTTGCAAGTAAAATAATTCAAATTGTTTTGCGCCGCACGTTGGGCAAAAAAGAGGCAAAACTCTCGCATTACGTAGGGGTCATTGGAAAGTTTCGGGGTTTAAATTTTTTCAATTCTTTTTGTAATCTAGATACATTCCTTATGCAGAAAATCAGTTTTGTTTGTTAAATTATCGTATGATGTACGGTTAACTAAAGATGGCGCTTTTTTGAAAAATTTTTTGTTTATATTATTTTTATATGACACCATTAAATAAAATTGCCTATAAAATCTTTAATTATTAAACATATTTAATGAAACTTTACACAATGAAAGCCTATTAATAGAAGGTTAGTTCTGTTTATTTTTTTAAGTTGTTGTTCTTGTGACAGTGACGTATGTTTGAATTTGTGCGTTTTTTGTGTTTTTTTTTTTTCTTAAAATTTGTAATTTTTAATAAGCTGTCATTTTTTTAATTCCACTCAATTCCACGAAAAATCTTCAGAGCCTACATTTCAAACATTCTTGTTTCTGGTGGTACCAAAATTTCTTGCGACACTTGCGCCTTTTCGAGTATTTGAGCTTTAAACTATAACTAAATTACCAAGTATGCAATGAAGCTGAAACGTTCGATTACCCGTTATAGTTAAAACACTATACATTAGGGCGTATCAAAAAATTTAGATAGTATTCTAAGAGGTCTCAAAAATTGCATGGGGTTGTCAAGATCACCCAAAAAAATTTTAAGGAAAAAAAAGGAGTCTTTCTGTCCCGCAAGCATAAAGTTGTTTTTTGAGGAAAACAGTAAAAAATAAAGATCGTAAAATGCTTTGACTTTTATAAAAAAAACTACGAATGTCTTAAAGCAAAAATAAGTATAGGCTTAAACTAACAATATAATGGTAAACACGATGCCATTCACGATTTTTATCCACAGTGTCCTGTGTGAAGGATATTCGAAGCAAAAGTTGTAATCGAGATAGCACAGTACTTTTAATTGTTACTCAATAGTCTAAATTTTGGAAGTATTAATTATAGTGTTAGCGTATTCCGTAAATTTTGCGAATTAATAATTATAATTTTTGCATTGCATTTTCTTAGTTTTGAGATATGTATAATTGAATGCAATTTTTTAACTTTTTCAAAAAATGAATAAAAGATTTTATATCTCGGGTATCAGAAATGGTACCGACGGTATTTTTCACAATTTGGATTCTTCAAATATTTCTTAAAAACACCCTCTCTAAAAATATTAGTTTAAAATACCAGCTTAAGGCCACGATTTCATTTTCTACTTTGATATTTTTTGATGAAATTGTTAAATTTCATGTTAGGAAGTAATTTATTTTTTAATTTATTTCTATAATTGTTTTTAAATACCTTTATAAATGTCTGAAATTAATTTTCAGGAATAATTAGGAAGATAAGGGTTAAAACATAATTTTTTCCAACTGGGTACAATTTTATTACCACATTTATTAGCTTATGGCTTTTTTTTGTGAAGTGAATTACTTTTTAAACTAATACCTAGAATATACATTCTGACACTCTGTTATTTGGTCGTTAAAGGGTTAAACAAATTTTCTTTAGGTGAGAACAGTTCTTACACATTTGAGCTCGAGTCGAAAATGAACACAATTAATCTCATGGTTCTTTCAAGTTATCTTTTCTTTCTTTTTGCTAAAGAACAAAATTGCATAAAAATGAACAACACGTTAAAGGGTTAATGATGAATTTTTTTTAAGTTGAAAATAATTCCTTAAAACATATTTTAAGGATTCAAACTTAGTTTCATAAAAAAAAAGTATTTCTATACATGCTATAAGGCTTGTAAAAGTCTTAACTTCCAAGTGTAGGGTACTTAAATTTATAAGCGAAAAAAAGTGAAAAGGTACTGTCAACTATTCTTTAATGCTTTCTAAATAAAATATCAAAAATTGGTGCTTCTACGTCTAACCGTTTAGACGTTACAGCTTTTTTTAAAGCGATGCGATCATTTTTATCATATTTTTCCCAACGTGCGCCGCTTCTACGTGCTATGGTCCTTTGCCAACCTCTTTAGCGGCACGGTATTCGTAGCAAGTATATGTGCGGCGTGGATCGTCTCGATTAAAACGTAAACAATCTTCGCATTGGATATCGTGGTAAGAAGTGGTGGAGTTCAATTTTTACTTGGCTACTTGACGTATCAGTCAATAATGCTTGGCAATTACAAAGAGGCTCAAAGAGATTCACCCAACTCGAGTTCAAACGAGAAATCGCTATATAGTACTGCAAACACTATGGCCAACTGCCGATTCAAGCTGGACCAAAGCGGCCACGGCATGAAAATGTTCTGTCTCAAAACATTCGCTACGATCGGACAGATCATTTTGTTGCTCCTTTCGAGAAAAGAAGACGTTGCGCTGGTGACCTATGCAAAAGTGTAGGCAGAACTTTTTGCATGAAATGCAATATTGGGCTTTGCGTCAGTTGTTTTGCTAAATACCACACTCGTTAAAACTAAAATTTCATTGTATTTACATGAAAAATAATTTCTTTTTGTTCCTATTACAGTAAAAATACCTTTTATGAATGAAACTGTGTTTAATTTTACGTTTTTCTTGAAGACATTTTTATTTTGCAGCTTAATAAAAACCACACGCAAAGAAATTTTTCGTTTACCACAACTGAAAAATTCACCAACCATACTTCGTTTGCGAGCTGTATTTGCCGCAAACGAATATTCAGTTGTCACAACTTAAAAATATATCTTATATATATATACCGCAAGCTATTTCGGTCATTATTATTAACTATATTAATAATCTTTCTCATTATGTCCGTCCGTCTTCTTATGGATTACACCTCCGTTGCTATCTCCGTCCGCGTATTAAGCAAACTACCAATTTCCTTATATAGTTACAATTTGTCCAAAAAGTAACTTTAAACTATAAGCGTTATGTTTATACAATGAAGGGAAAAATTAACAAAATTTTCAGTTGGGAAAAACGAAGTTTTCAATTGCTGCAATTTAAAAATCAGTCGCGTTTATGACAAACGAAATTAATTTCCTGCAACTATATGACGCGTTTCTTCTCGCAACTGAACTGTTATTATGACAACTGTTGAAACGTTTGCAAATAACGATTTCAAGCACGACAAACGAAGTTCGCGGCAAACTGGCGATAAACGTTTTTTTTCCTTGCGTGCAGTACCCTAGCAGTGCTGAGGTGACCATATGGTAACAGCTGAAAAATTTGTCCTGTCGATTATCCTGAAAAGGACGAAGGAAAAAAATCATATTTTTGGATTGAGCGACCCGAAATCCACAAACTCTGAAAGTTTCGTAAAGAAATTCGAAAAAAATAATTCCAGCACCATTCGGGTTAAAATGTTGATACTCGTATTCATAAACATGTTGTATCTGCTTTGTAGTTAAAATAGGAACACTTTCGATTTGAAGTGGGAAGAGTATTAATAATGGTTTGTGTGACTTTTTATTTATTCGTCACAATTTCGTCAACATTTTGATGTTTAAACTTCAACATTTTTTCGCAGCTACCCTCTGCACTGAAAAAAATTGTTGTTTTATAATCTTTTTTTGTAAATATTTTGAAATGTTCTGACAAATTTTCTTGCTCTTATTTTCTTTTTTTTTAAATTTTTTTTTATATTTTGAATTTTTTTAACATATTTTTCAAATGTGTGAAATATTTTTAATTATTTTTGACAATATTTTTGCTCAAATGAGAGCAAATAATTTTAAAAATGCTTTATGAGGGGTTTATAGAACGTTCAGCCATTTTTAAAAATGTTCTCATTTATAGACAAACATTTTCAACCTTTTTTTTACATTTTCTTTGCTTTTGATATATTTTGAAATAATTTGATATATTTTTGACAAAATTTGTGTTCAGATGAAAACAAAAAAAAAAAAAAAAAAAAAAAAAAATTAAAAATCGTTAGGTTTCAACCATAAAATTCTGTCATTTATGAAGCATTTAAACGAGATTTTTAAGGCTATTGAACGTTTATGAATAATGTCTTTATTTTTTTTTCGATTTTTTTTTTTATGAAGGCTTTATAAGAAGTTCATAATTTTTTTAAAAAAAAATTGAAAAAACTTTAAAAACATTGTTCATAAACGTTCAACAGCGTTAAAAATTTCTTTTAAATGCTTTATAAATGAGAGAATTTTAAAAATATTTCAAAAACAAAGTGTCAAAAATTTTAGTTTATAAATAAGAGATTGAGATCAAATATTGTCAAAAATAATTAAATATTTAAAGCATTTGGAAAATATGTCAAAAATTCAAAACATGAAAAGATTTAAACAAAAAGAAAATTTATCAAAAAAATTCAAAATACAAAAAAAGATACTTAAATAACAATTTTTTCGGTGCAGAGGGTATCTTTAAAAAATTTTTTTATTTAAACAACAAAATGTTAACGAAATTGTGACAAATAAATAAAAAGTCATAGAACTTATCTAATACACAAACCATTATTGACACTCTTCCCACTTCAAATCGAAAGTGTTCCTATTTTAATTACAAGGCAGCTACAACATGTTTATGATTAACAAAATTTTAAGACTTTTTAGCATTACAAAACTATTTTACTACTGAACTTTTTAAAGTTATTTTAAATATTTTTACGAAATGTTTTATGAAAATTAACAGTATTTTAAATATTTTCCACTATGCTGTCGGAAGCACACAATTTTGAAGTTCCTTGCGATTCACGAACTTACAAGTGATTTTTTATTTTTCTATTTTTGCTTGTGTCAAAAATTCTCTCACTAATTGTTAATATTTATACTAGCCCCTGGGGCTACATGAATTTTTGACAGTCATATTCACCCCACAAGTGCCAAATATTCTCATTCAGACTGTCAAAATTTCATCATCCGAGTGAAGATTTCCGAATAGCACACAGCCAAAGAATAAAAAGTATTTTCGACATAAGAAAAAGTACTAAAACGTAAAATACATATTGGAATTTTATTTCAGCAACATAAGCTGAAAAAGAAATTCTAAACTATTTACGCACCCTCGCTTTACCATAAAACGAACTTCTCACTACTGTTAAACCTACATTCAAAATAATAAAAAGATGACATCACAAATATGTATATTTCGTGCTCTCTAAATAAAATCGTACTTTAATTAGTACAAACGTATGTTCCGATGCAACTGTGGAAGGATAAAGAAAATAAATTGTTTATTATTTTTCGATGGAATTTTTATGACAGCTCGTCATTGCATGCGTGGTTTTTCAAATTGTTGGAAATACCTCGCATCGCAAAGCATTGTAGATTGCTACATAAAACTCTGCTATTGAAAATGCTTGGACGATAAAGGAACGCACCTTTAGACATCTGATTAATTGGTCATGCATATGTCAAAAAAAGCTGACAAAAAAAAAAAATAAAAATACGTAACTTAAACATTTATCATGCAAGAGCAAAGCAAAAAGAAGGAATTAGTAAAATATTTAAAACAATCTGGTTTCCAGCAATTACTAATTTCCCATACAATAGATATAACTGATGGTAAATGTCAAAACCAAAAATTTTTGGGACCTTACCTTGTCCATTGTAATTGTTGAGAATTTTAGATATGCAGCACCAATGCATTTAAATTCCGTTCCTAAATCACACAACTTTCTGCTAAAAGTTTTGCCCAAACTGAATGAAAATAGGTTTCCAGCGTCAACTGCAGCACGTTTCAAGTTATTTTGAACCTAATTAAAGACAATGAAGCTTTCCAAGGATCACGTTCATGCAACCAACTTCCGATTGCAGTGCAATTAATGATAGTTTTTATACAGATTGGGCTCCTATGGTGAAGGTGCTTCACATTTAGGGGGGGGCGGGCTAGACCTAATAAATTTCTTTTTACCATATCTTTCATATCTTTACCACATTTTTTTACCATACCTGGTTTCAAAGAATAAAGAAAACCCACATATTAAAAAAAGGAATTATATATAGAAACTACTTTCAAAGATTAAAGAAAAATTTCAGATTTAAGGGGTGGGAGGGGAACTGGCTACGCCCTTGTTTTGGTATATATTGTATATTATCTTTGTACGATGAATGAATTTTATATTTTGACCATAGAGTTGACAAAAAGACTACATGCGCTTGAAAAATTTGTGAAAACGCGTTTTAAGACGTAATTTTACGTTAAAATTCTCACCTTTCCAACATGACAGCCGTTACTTTGCTTCTGGTTCAGTGGATGATTTTCGTTCGTATGTTTGTGTGGGTCAGCTCTACTCTGGCTGTCATGTTAAATCGATTGCGACAATATCAATTACGAAAAGTTCATTTTGGTTTAACTTTCCTTGTCCCCATATCAATTCCTGTTGATTTTCATGGGTTTAGATATGTTTTACTCTTGATTAATTTCATCAATCAATTATTTTTTTCTTTATGTTTGTTGAAATAAATTATTTTTTTCTCTAGTCACATGCATTAATAAAGGTGCCAAAAGCAATGGGATTATTTTGCTCAAAAAAATCTCTCGTTATTAGTCAAATTTGCGCTGAATTGCAAAAAACCAACAAAAAAACAAAAAAAAATAAATAAACAAAACATGTTTGCGACAATTCGCCAGTTGTTCGACATCAATTCTATTGTAAAAACAGCCAATAACGAAAGTCTCAGACATATGGTGCTTTTATTATGCTCATATGTCGAAGTGGGTAGATCAGCCAAGTATTCCAATTAAAACTAAGTTAATGAAATTCACAATGCCCCAAGCAATGTGATTGCAAAATTAAATTGAAATTTGACAAGGAGCGTAGAGTCCCAGCGTGTTCATACACAATAAACTCATATACAGTGAGTCACAGCTTATTTAATGAGAGCCACATTTTGAAATAAAAATTAAAATCCTAAACATATTTATTGAAGTTTTAAAAAAATAGTAATGCAATTTTAAAGTTGTATTTATTTTTATTGAATCTATAAAAAGAATTGATGAAAATATCCATTCTATCAAAAATTCTTCTAAGAGAAGCTGATTATCATGAGCAATCAGCTAGAAATAAGCCTAATATAAGCCGATAAGGGTTTGCGAAATACGTAAACAAGGATGGAACATTCTGGAAATCGGTGATTTTTGCCGATGAGACTAAGTTCAACCTGTTTGGGTCTGGCGGAATGTTATTTGTTTAGTGTAAGCCTAATGAAACTGAGCTGGAAACCTAAAACTTGCGCAGCACACTAAAATATGGTGGTGGGTAGAGTTGGTACTTTAATATTTAAAAATTCTACAATGTATAACACAACATACCTATAAATTATAAAGGACTATTTGCACACAAATCCAGCTTATTTGGGCAAACAGGAAAGCTGTTCTACGAAGACAATGACCCGAAGCATAAGTCAAATCTTATACAGACTATTGGAATTGCGTCCATATTGTTGAAATATCATCTCAATCACTTGACTTAAATGTCATCAAAAATTTGTGGCACATTTTTTAACTCATCATTGGAAAACACCAAATTAACAGCACAGAGAGCTTAAAAACTGTACTAAAGTTCGAATGGGAAAAGATATCGACGGAATATAGGAATATAAAAAAAAAACTGGTTTCTTCAATGCAGTTACGTTTCAAGGATGTCATAAAATGAATGGGATACCCTAAAAAAATATGAATATCTAGTATTTAATTCTTATTTTTAAAGGATAAAATTCATAACTCTCTTATACACACGAAATAAGCTGTGAAAAAATTTGAAAAGTTTTTGTTTTAGTATGAAAACTTTTTTATAAAATGGATATTTTTACCTATTCTGTTTTTTGATTTAAGAAAAACTAATTTCACTTTAATATTTCAATATTATTTTTTTAAAACTTTAATGTTGCTCAAAATGTTGCTTACATGAAATAAGGTGTGACTCGCTGTATACAAAGGGGGATTTTTTAAGCGTTTAGTTTTTGAAAATTGAAAAAAGAAACGGAAAATTTGCAATACTGAATGATTTTTGGAGCGATACATCAATGCCTGTCGTTTAGTTTTTAAAGATTATTTCATGTAAATGTTTCCGCGGCTACGCCTGAGGTTGTTCATCTGTAAGCTCCAATATTGGCATACTTTTACCAGCCTTTCGGCCGGTATCTCACAAATGGCATCTGTAATATCTTCCAGGGCTGCAATTGTGGCTGGCTTGTCCCGTGTACAGAGAGACTTCACATAGCCCCACAAAAAATAGTTTAGTGCGGTCAAATCGCATGATCTTGGCGACTGCTCCAAAGCGTGAGATTAATTGTTTGCCAAACTCACCTCTCAATAGGTTTATGGTATAGCATACCGTGTAGTATGTGGCACCGTCTTGTTGAAACCACATGTCAACCAAGTCCATTTTTTTCATTCTGGGCAAAAAATAAAAAGTCGGTAATCATCACAGGGTACCTTGCTCCATTGACTGTAACGTTACGATTCTCATTATTTTCAAAAAAGAAGGTCCAGTGATGCCGCCGGCCCACAAACCGCACTAAACAGTACATTTTTCTGGATGCATTGGCAGCTCTTGAATTGCTTCTGGCTGGACCAAATTCGACAATTATTTTTGTTGATGTACCCATTGAGCCAAAAGTGAGCTTCGTCACTGAAGACAATTTTTCGATAAAACAGTGGATCTTCATCCAACTTTTCTAAGGCCCATTCACCATCAAACGACGTTGTGATAAGACACCAGGCTTCAGTTATTGCACCATCTGTATTTTGTATGGTTTCATACCGAGGTCCTTACGTGAATTGTTCCAGGTGGTCGAATAACCCATGTCCAATTGTTGAGAATGACGACGAATTGACATATCGCGATCTTCATTGACACTGCCCGATACAGCAACAATATTCTCCTCGGTACGCACTCTCCGCATACGGGTTGGTGCATTGATGTCCAATAAAGTGAAACTGGCTCGAAACTTAGTGACAATACCTTGAATAGCCTGTTCGGTGGGTCGTTTACGACGATCATAAAATGGTCGAAATTTGCGAAACGCATTTCTCACAGAGCACAAATTTTGATAATAAAATTCAATAGGGGTATTCACGATCCGGAGCTCTTTGTAGAGCTCTTGTGCAAAAGAGCAAAATTGCAACAAAAAGGAGCTCTACAATAACAAAATACACGTTCTGTCAAAATTGTGTTTTTTTGCTCAAGCGCACTGGCGATACCCTTTAGTTCTTTTGTAGTGCTCTTGAGCTCTTAAATTCATTTTGTGAATTTTTGACAGTAAACAAATAGTGATGGTAGATTGTGTACACTTCTAGGAACTAACTTCATTAATATCATAATTTCACATCACTAATTTTCAAAGCTGACTGAACTTAACTTCAATTGTTAGGTTTGGGTATGGGGTGTGTTCACAGTTTGTTGAGCTATTTTGCTCTTTTGCACAAGAGCTCTACAAAGAGCTCCGGATCGTGAATACCCCTAATGATTTGCAAGCGCTGTTCGTTTGTTACCCTATTCATGGTGAAATGGCAAAGCTTACTGAGCAATTTTGGCTTTGCCACATGCTATGAATCACGCGTGAGGTGTCAAAAAATGTACACTGAAAAAATAAATAGCAAAAAAAAATCACCCTTTATAAACTAGCTGAGCTGGCAAACGTTGTTTTGCCCAAACTGAATATGCGATGTATCTATTTTTTCAATAGTTGCAATTTTTCTCACAATTTTTCAGAAATTGTGAGACTGATTTGTTGCAATGTTTGTTTTTCAATTCCTCGACCAGCTAATTATTAGAGAAGATTTACACCTTGCATGCTTTCTAACAGCTGTTTGAAAGGGGTGGCTTACACCTTGCATATTTTCAGTAATTTTATAACCGATGCACCAACCAACGATTTAACGATTCAACCAACGGTTACAAAGCTTTAAAGAATTTAAATTTTGCACGGATCAAAAATCAAGAATTTTTTTTTTAAATGTTTAAAATTTTATTGTATTTAAACATTGATGAAATTTTTAAAAGTTATGAAGTGATTTTTAAAAAGTTCACGCAAATATCAAGAAAAATGAAATATAAAGAGTGATTTTTTAAGTGCCTGATAACTTTTTTTTTAAAAAAAACGCATAAAATTTGCAAAATCTCATCGGTTCTTTATTTGAAACGTTAGATTGGTCCATGACATTTACTTTTTGAAGATAATTTCATTTAAATGTTGACCGCGGCTGCGTCTTAGGTGGTCCATTCGGAAAGTCCAATTTTGGGCAACTTTTTCGAGCATTTCGGCCGGAATAGCCCGAATTTCTTCGGAAATGTTGTCTTCCAAAGCTGGAATAGTTGCTGGCTTATTTCTGTAGACTTTAGACTTGACGTAGCCCCACAAAAAATAGTCTAAAGGCGTCAAATCGCATGATCTTGGTGGCCAACTTACCGGTCCATTTCTTGAGATTAATTGTTCTCCGAAGTTTTCCCTCAAAATGGCCATAGAATCGCGAGATGTGTGGCATGTAGCGCCATCTTGTTGAAACCACATGTCAACCAAGTTCAGTTCTTCCATTTTTGGCAACAAAAAGTTTGTTAGCATCGAACGATAGCGATCACCATTCACCGTAACGTTGCGTCCAACAGCATCTTTGAAAAAATACGGTCCAATGATTCCACCAGCGTACAAACCACACCAAACAGTGCATTTTTCGGGATGCATGGCCAGTTCTTGAACGGCTTCTGGTTGCTCTTCACTCCAAATGCGGCAATTTTGCTTATTTACGTAGCCATTCAACCAGAAATGAGCCTCATCGCTGAACAAAATTTGTCGATAAAACACATTTCGAACCGAACACTGATTTTGGTAATAAAATTCAATGATTTGCAAGCGTTGCTCGTTAGTAAGTCTATTCATGATGAAATGTCAAAGCATACTGAGCATCTTTCTCTTTGACACCATGTCTGAAATCCCACGTGATCTGTCAAATACTAATGCATGAAAATCATAACCTCAAAAAAATCACCCTTTAGTACACAAAAATGTCCAAAAAATTGGCTACACTTGTAACTTTAATGTACATTAAAGTAAAGTATTATTTGTCTAAAGGATATTTGTCTTTCGAAATGAAGGCTCAAAGACTTAGAAAATGTCTGGTATTGACCAAATTATGCTTGAAATTAAAAAAATTTTCCAAAAAACCTGCTTTTTAAAAAAAAAACCGAAAAGTGCGAGCTCTTCCAGAAAATCTGATAAAATCTCAAAAATACTTTACCCTATAAGCTTTCAAACAAAGGCTGAGCAATTATGAAACTCGAAAAATTTTTCACTTGTGTCACCCTAATAAACAGTCCTCATGGTCCATATAATATGTATGTATGTACATTTTTGTTTTGATCTGTGCAGTAGTTCTTGAGTTTTGCGATTCTACCTTTCCTACAAACTGAAATTATCAAAACGATAAAGATCCGTATTGTGTTTCTGTAATGTGTAGTATTTTTTTTTTGTGCTCTACCATCTCTGATTTGTACTTACTTTTCTCTCCCTATTCGCTTCTTTTTTATGTAGACTCATGACTCCCGCTTGGCAGCATTTAAAATTCCGCCATCGAAGCATTTAATTCCGCAGTTATAATGATTTTTAAAAAGTGGTCGTAGCTGGTTACTGTCGTCTAAGGCAAATTTCCAAATTTTTGTCAAATAGTTACGACCAAAACCTTCTGAAATATAGCATTTTTATTGATTTATCAGGTGTAAATCAAATAAGATATATCTAATAAGATAAAATTCAATGAACCCTCAAGACATACAAGACACACATGAATGTTATATAAGTATCAGCACCATACTAAATACGCCAATAATGAGAATATTAATAGATGTTGTAAAGAATTTAACAAAATCAGCGATAGCTACTCACCATCCATATCTAAATTCTCCTTCAAAACAAATCTTCACAAGTTCCTATTCCCTTCTTCATAACCTCCTTTACCCTTTATAATCATCTCATCTTTAATAATGTCACTTTATTTGTCATATCCATCACCATCTTCACATTGACACAGTGTCAATGCTGTGGGCGGATACGCCCAATTTGCAATTTAAACCTTAATCATAAAAAAAAACAAAACTGTTAGAATAAGTTAGATTATATTAAGATAGAATAAGTAATTGCCTTGTTTGGCCAAATAAATAAATAAATAAATCCCATACACGCAAAAATTCTACTGTCACAATTTCAGCTCAATTGGGCCAGCAGATTTGGGTTCTATAGCTATCAGAAAGATGTTGATTTGATTTTTATTATTTATATAGATGCACTCGTAAGTAGGTGCATTAATAGCGTGGCTTACTGGTTAAGAAAGTGGACCGTATGCCGAGAGAAACTTGGTGCGTTCCTATTTGACAAAAATATTCGATCTTTCATCTCTCTACAGACAGTGTCAAACCTCACAGTAAAGACACATGTAAATCTTCTTCTTCAAACTTACAACGTTCTTCCACTGACTGACACTTTCTAATTGCATTTTAATAGCGATATGGTGCATAATTTTGGCTGATTTGGTGTTTGAGAGACCTATGTTAACGGTTTTCTGGAAAAACCTGGTTTTGCAATTGTTCGTTTAATTCAAAAAATTAATTTTACAACTCTTATTGATGCACCCGTTATAAACTTTTATCATTCCTGTCATGCATTTTTATGGTGAAAAAATGTTTTCCACTTTGAGGTATATATATTAAAATCTAGGTCTCTACACTAAGGGAAATAACGCATATTAACATTGTCCACTCCTGAGTAAAAATTTTATTTAAATATTTACGTGGATCAGGCCCGTAGACAAGGGGGGGGTTTTTAGGGTTAAAACCCCCCCCTTATGGTCCAAAAAGTATAAAAAAATAATATAGCGAAATACAGCGAAAACATCAACAAGCTTAAGTATCGAAAAAAGTTCGATACATTCAATTGAACTTTGTCTACGACCAGCAATTTAAGAATTTATTGCGTTAACAGGTGTAACGTGAAAGTGGTGAAATTTTGATTGCGTTTCGTTAGATAAGTTTCAGAGTTTCTATTGTTAATTTTACTGTGCCAAAACTACAAAAATTAGTCTACTTAATTGGCTGCAGAAACCAGATGTAAAAAAAGGCTATAACGGTGGAAGTAAGTGCTTGATTCAAATGGTTTTTCTTCCTTTATCAATGCGTAAATGTGTTAAAAAGTTGCCGAATATTTCTGAATGTTTGAAAGCTGTGTTTTTTTTTTGGTAGCGTGTTTGCATTGACTGAATATTAATGGATTAACTTTTTGCTTGATGCGGAACCGACAAAATCCGAATAATATTATATTTTATCTGTATTGTACAGGGTTTTCCAATAAGAGGTGTTATTGTGAATCGCCCGCTATTGTGAAGCGCTCACTTTTGAAGCTTTTATTCTTTGACATTTGACAAGTAGAAACTATGCCATTACTAAAAATGGAACGATACAACAACGTCGTGTCTTTGCTGATTGGGTCCTTGAAATGCATGAAAATGATCCGGAATTCCATCGAAAAATCATCTTGACTGATGAGGCCCATTTCCACCTCGGTGGCTACGTCAACAAGCAAAATTGTCGCATCTGGGGCTCGGAAAATCCAAGAGTTATTGTTGAGAAGCCCCTTCATCCTCAACGTGTGACTGTTTGGTGCGGTTTATGGTCCGGCGGGGTCATTGGACCTTACTTTTTCGAAAATGAGGACATAGGGCAGCCACTTTGCGATTTGGTTATGGAAAATTTCATGAAAAGGATATTGTGCTGTAAGCGTGGTCGTGGTGGCCATTTGGCTGATTGCTTTTCATGCTTTTCATTATTAACGGCATACCTTCCTCTTTATTATGAAATAAACATCCGATCATTTATCTCAAAAAATGGCATTTTTCTTTGAATACCAAAATAACAACTCTTATTGGAAAACCCGATAGAAAACGTTCAAGAAACTTTGGAATCTGAAAAGTCTTCAGAACTTCCTTTGTAACCTGCAGTTGTAGAAAGCTTAAATGTTGACAGCTATGTGGAAAGCGGTACAAGTACAAGTACAAGTTGCGGTATTAATATTTTACTTTTAATGCTTATAACTCCAAGTTTGTGTGTATGATTGCAGAAATTTTTCCAGAAATATCATTTGATTCATCGGAACTGCATTCGACTTCGAGAGTATATCAATGTCCAAATAACGATATTTTCAAGTTGATGAGCAATATTTCCGATTCGAACCGCTTTGAAAGTTTTCAAAGCATTTATGTGCCTCCACCAAATTTTAATTTTCCTGCCGGCGGTTCTCGCAAACTCCGATTTAACACGTTAACTGCCATGAGGGCACATACGGTGTGCCTCAGTAAAATGTCCACGTAGGCTCTGAGGCACAGCGTTTGTGCCTCAGTATTTGATTACACATTATAGTTCATGGTTTAAAATTAGTACCTCGAAATGCAAATCTGTAAACGTAGTTCAATTCCGCATGGCCTGGCATACCTAAAACTATCTTTAGCGCATCATTTTTATACCCCCACGATTTAAAAAAACCCCCTTTACTGGGATTTTAATTTTAAAAACTTTAATTTTGTCATTCCGTTTGTAACGCCTACAAGGAAGCGTGGTAAGTATAGAAAAGTGTATATATTCTTGATCAGCATCATCACCCAAGTCGATTTAGCCATGTCCATCTGTCCGTCATCCACACTAAATATACAGTAAACGTATACATCAGGCCGTGAGGTACATATGTTGTGCCTCAATATTATATTTCAAAATTTCACCGAAATATAAAAAAAACTTTTTCTGATTTGTTCGAAAAAATGGCCTGGAGGACCCGATATTTTTTTTTTTGTATGGTGGCAGTTAAAGTGTTAAGCATTCTTGGTCGAACCGTTGGCATTGGTTGGTTTACTCCAAATTGGAAAATGCAGCTTATTGCAAGTTTTGCGTATTTTTTAACACTGGTTTTGGAGGCGCAGGATCACAACCTCTTGTTAATTTTACCGAATGATAATAAAAACTTTTTAAATAAAATTTTCTAACCTTTCATTGTGGCCTTTACAAAAGTCAGGAAATACAAGAAAATGTCGTTATTCTAATCGTGGTTATTTTTATATAGAATTATAAACCGATATAAGTTTGCAAGTAAAGTATTAAAATAATAATATAAGATGTTTATTTATCGTCATTTTAGAAGTCTTGAAAATTTTATTTTTTTAGCGTCTTTCTGTATTCCAAAATGACAGTGCAACGATAAGCAAGATATATAGCCGAAACACATTGAACTCAACAAACGACAGTTTTGAAATTATAAAACACACGTTTTTTATGTTAAATGGGTGTGCATCCTTAAGCATACATAGGGATTGCAGTGTCACAGCGGACGCTGTGTTATTAGAATTAACAAAAAAAAATAAATAAGAAGACTTGCCGCCCTATTTTCTGCGTTTTCTTGATAAGTAATTTATAAATAAAATTTGTAAAGAATTTTATCAATCGAAAGCTTTTTTAGTATTCTACAGCAACCTTGATAAATAAAAAGTTTTCGTAATTCACCAGAGTAGGTAAATTCCTGTTAACAGCTAATTGTTCTCATTAATAGCATAACACAGAGAACAGATTTCTGCTTTCATTTTCCTTATGTTCCACAAAAGTGTATTAATTTGTAGTAAATTATTATTATTGTTAACATTATTATGTTAATATTAACCTTGGTATTGCCTGCTACGAGCAACCACAACTCTCTTGATAAATTTATCAATAGCAAATGAGATATTGACAAATTTATCAATTAAAGAGCTTTTTTTCTATCACAGAATACCAACTCTTGATAAATAATCAATACTTGATAAATATTCAATAAGGTGAATTTATCAAGTACGCAGAATCGGGCTGTTAATATAAATATATAAAATAAACAAAAATAAAAAATTAATTTTTGTTTTATGTATTTGGTGTACAAAAAAGTTTTAAAGTGTTTTTTTTCAAGTTTGTCGCTTTATTGTGAAAAATTTGTTACAAATTCATTTCTCAAAGTATTGTCTATTTCTAGCCACTGATTTTTCCCATCTTTCTGGTAAATATATAAAAAATACCTTTTCATTTATCGATATCAAAAACTATCGATATTTTTTTTAATCCAAACCCCCCCCTTAGGTAAATCCTGGCTACGGGCCTGACGTGGATAAATCAAATATTTTCCTTACAACTCGTTTTTTCCCCCTATTTAAATTTTATTTATACCACACACCTACATACCTATAACATGCGGCTGAAATAGCCGACAAGCAGCAACAACATCGCACCGCACTCTGTTCCTGCAGTTATCAATGAAGTTTTTAGAATCAAGATTCTCGCGCTCGGTTATAGTTCTCATTTGCTTTTTATTATGAATATTATATAGCCTGGATGTTTGGCCAAGACTCTTTGTGAGTGCGATTGGTGATCGCATGATGCAATTGTATAAGGTTAGAGTGACAACCGGACATTTTATCACGAATGTTTTGCACCGATTGTCGTTTACCTGCATATTTTGCTTTTTACTTTTTTTTCTACTTTGTGGTTCTCTAATTTATACTATTTTTGACAGTTGGTACAATAATATGGCACCAAATGTTAAAAATAGTAGAGAAATGTCAAAAATGTAAAAAAATAGAATGAAAAAGTAAAAGAGAAAATAAAATATACAAGCAAATGGTATTTGATGGACGCAGCTCATGAGAAATATTTAAATATATTGTTTATTAATTTCAATATTTTTATATAAATTTTCTTTAAATGCAATAGTTTTATTTTCAAATAGTAAATATTTGAAAGATGTTTAAAAAAATTCGTGCATAATTTTAATGTATTTTTTATTAATTCTGTTTAAATATTTGAATATTTTAATTCATTAAAAAAGAATTTAAATAAATTTTAAATATTTACGTAGTCGATTTATGCAAATGCGTTATTTGTGCAAAAATGACTCGCTTTTTGGATAAATTAAAAAATTTTTTGTATAAATTTAATATTTTTTTTCTCTACACTATGCACTAAAGTTTTCCGCAAAAATAGTTCCAATTTTTAATCTTGTGTTAAGGGCACCCTTTACCTTGGCGACCCAAAATTTAATGCCTCTCTAAAAAATAAATTGCACAGAAATAATTAAAGATACCAACAAACGGGTTATTTAATGAATAGATAAAATATCAAACTTAATTAAAAAATTATTTGTGTTATTGTTGTTGTTGTTGTTGTTTTTGTGTGTCATGTCAAAGTAGACCCAAAAAAATAAGGTATGACGCTGGTTGTTATCAACAAAACGGAAATATGTTAAGAACTAGTGCCGTTATCAGTGGTACTTGATAAAGAGGGTCATTCAAAAAGTAATGGAACTGTAGCATCTAAATATCAAATTAGAAAAAAAATAATTCTTGTGATTTACGATAGGTCCAGCTCCATTGTTTTTGGAGCTACCCTTATGATTTTAGTACCGTCAAGAATGATTGGTATTTAACGTTTGTGGTGTAAAAATTATGCAAATCGGACATTTTTTCGATAAGTTTTTATTACAACCAATCGCGAAAAAGTAGTTTAGAGATAAACAACTTTTAAGTTATGGTGTTTTCGAGATAGTAAAATTTAATTACGATTGGGTTGAGAAATTAGGGGGTGTGTATCTATTTGAAATTCCTACTGTGTATCTATTTGAAAAAAAAAACAAAAATAAAGACAAAATTTTACGAAAAAAAAACAAAAACATTTCATTACTATTTTTCTTGCAAGAATAACATAATCAATAAACATACGAAAAGAAGGTAGATCACCAAATATGTGCATACGCGTGCCTATACAAAAAATTCACAAAAAAAAAAAAATACCACTAAATGGATATGCTAGAAATTTTCACAGTATGTTCCCAATGTTATGTTAATTCATATAAGCAGAAAAAAAATTTCTCAAGAAAACAAAAAAAAAAAAATAAAAAAATCAAAGGTAAAAAGGGTGGCTTTAAGCTTGACTGATTAGATATAAGAATAGGAAAAACCTTAAAACAAAAGGGACATTCCTTCTGGCATAATTTGAATGGCCTTTTATTTACCTGTTTTCACAGAGCCATTCACAATGGCTTTTTAATGACCTGAATTGCTTGAAATATACCCAGTGAACCAAAACTACCGTTTTCGAATTCATTTATGAACCTTTTTGGAAGGAAACGTGTAATTTTGATTCTCATAAAAGAAACTTTTTTGCATCATTTGTCGGACTAAAATGCCTTTAAAAAATTAATCTTATTTTATTCGGAAATGAGTTAAAAAAAGAACTATAGAAAAGTCATTTTCAGCACTCGGAAATGAACCCTTTTTGTATAATTCGCTGGACTGAATTGCCTTTCGAAAACGAACCTTTTTTTTTGTTTAGAAGAGAGTTAAAAAATAAATCTTTTTGAATTATAAATTTCATTTTAGTTTATCATATGGATCATTAATAATATCATTCCAAATATTAATTCCAAATTGACTGAAAGTTAAGATGATGTTATTTTAAATGAGCCTTCTTTCATTTTGTGTTACAATATAATCGCGGTAACTTAAACAACTACGTAAAAACCAAGACTGTTAAAGTTTTCAATTTTTCCAAGTTTACGCATTAACACCAATTCATACATGTCATCATTTACATATGATGATTCTAAATACAATTCCTTCATGTAGAATGTTTATATGCCAAAAGATGTGAAAACTCCACAGGACTTTTTAAAAATTTAATTTTTAAATGCAACATTGAAATCTACACATTTGTTTAACCACAAATGTAACACAGGTAATTTTGACAGAATACTTCAGGATATAGTGTACGATTTCAAAGAACTAAACGATGTTAGTTATATGGGCGATTTTTGAATACATAAATTTGTATATCTCACCTTTTTAAATCCACAGTCACATTCACAAATTCAATATATTTAAATCAGAGTCGACCATGATACAATTGCACAAGGTAGGAGTGACAGTTTATTGTTCTTGCACCAACTGTCAAAAATTGTATAAATTAAAGAACGAATGAAGTACAAAAGCAAACCGAAAATAAAATATACCGGCAAATGACAGTCGGTGCAAGACACTGGTGAGAAAATAGCTAGTTGTCACTCCTACCTTGTATAATTGTATCATGGTGTCGACCACAGCAACAGCATTTGTCTCATTTACTCTTTCGCGCATACGAAAAAAGACGAAGTGTTGTTCCACACGCGTGTGTGCTACGCGCAGTGATGTGATTTGGTGGGATTTCGGGCTCATTTTCGGATATTTGGCCAATTTGAAAACGTGTGGGATTTCGGATACTTAGGTGGGATTTTCTACAGTGTCATAATTTTTAAATAATGTGTAAATTATTTACAAAAGAACTGGTTGGCATCACTTTTTTGTAATCTTTTACGATTATTCGTTCAATTGGTGTTTCATTGATTCTAAATATTTAAAAAAGGGATATGTATATT
Organism: Pherbina coryleti; assembly: GCA_943735915.1. Classification (NCBI taxonomy): domain Eukaryota; kingdom Metazoa; phylum Arthropoda; class Insecta; order Diptera; family Sciomyzidae; genus Pherbina; species Pherbina coryleti. Next base: position 101,927,711 of record OX030949.1, on the reverse strand, counting down.
CAATAGACCCATAACTTGATTCTGATTAAATGCATCTGTCCAGTGGCGGATCTACATACCTGTGAAAGACTTTAGCCCCCTCCCCCTCTTGGAGAATTTTTTGCATGGGGAAAAATGAAAAAAGCCCAAAAAGACGAATCCTAGATCCGCCACTGCATCTGTCATTCATCTGCACTGGTTTTAAAAGCAGGATAAATTTGTTTGCCGGATAAATGCGAAATAGTCTTAAGAGATATAGGAATAGAAGAATATGTCGGAAAAAATAAGTGTTTTTTTTTTGTTTGAATCAAATTTTTCAAAGAGAAATTTTTATTTTTTAAAGAATTTATTGGTACACTTTAATAGATAGATTTAATGCTTTATTTCAAGCAAATGAACTACTAATAGATAAGCCTTATGAAGAATCTAAGCAGGTGTTGATTTTTTTTAGAAAAATTGTTTTAAACAGGTCACTGTAAAAAAATTCAACCAAGACAAAAATTGTCCTATGAAGAAGCTCAAGAGAACTTGTCTTCAGATGAAATTCTCAAAGTAAAAACAAACTGCGGAAATTTAAAAAAAAATGTATTGCTAAGTTGCTTGATAAATTTCCGATAAATGATAAGTTCTTTTAAACTTTAGAATTTTTAGACCCTTAAGTTGCTTTAGATTTAAAAAAAAAGAAAATATTCAAAAGATCTTTCTTTCCTCTCGAATTTGTAGAGGTAAATAAGTATTCCTTGGAGGATGAATGGAATGACTTGTCTTTTTTATTTAATGACCAAAGCGATTATACTGTTGTTAATTTTTAGAAAACTGTTTCAAGCAAAAAATTCAGATTTTAAGTTTTTATATGAATATACATACAAGATTTGTTTTGTTTGAATTCGTTAATAAATAAACTTTTATAAAAAACCAATTTTTGATGATTATTTCTTTTCATAAATTGGATACAAAAACGTTATTGGTATAAATATTTGGTGGGATTTTTTGTGGGTATTTTGGGTCATTTTGGTGGGATAAACCGGTTAAAATGGGGATGCTGTCGGGATTTTTTACTAAATCAGAATCACATCACTGGCTACGCGGTCGACACTGATTTAAATATATAATTTTATTGTTTTATTCAAAAAGTCCTAAATTTTTTCATCGACACCAATAGCAATTGAACAAGAAGGTCAAAATTGGGATAACTTTTACTCTAATGAGATACTTTTGACGTTTATATGAGGGTTACCATTTTAATTTACTTTTATAAAAATACCAATAAATGGTTAAATTCTTCCTTTTTAACTCATTTTAGAATATAAAAAAGTAATATTGAGTAAAGTTTAACTCATTTGTGAACAAAATGGTTCGTATATGAGAAATACGAGAAATACGTGGCGTCCGTGGCGTAGTTGGTTAAAGTGCGTGGCCGCTATGTCAAGGAACCTGGAGACCCAGGTTCGAACCCCAGCAGCGACAGAAAATTATTTGAATTAAAATAATTTTTCTGTACGGCCGCCACCTCTCTGCAGACAATGGCAAACCTCAGAGAGTAATCAAAATGCCATGTAAAGCTTCTTGAGAATAAGAACATTCCGTTCATCGCCGTTCGGAGTCGGCGTTAAGCCCGTAGGTCCATTTCTCGGTCAATTGTGTACAAACTTAATAACACGCACAACACAATTGATCATAAGAAGCTAGGTCAAAGTCCTTTCAAGAGCTGAAATGGCCAGTTATTTATTTTTATTTATTTATGAGAAATTGCTTCTCCTGATATGATAAAAAAATTATTACTTGAAAAAAAATTTTATTAATATTCGGCTTCGGCCAAAATTTCACATTCGGTCGGACACTAGTATGTACATATTGTTTGATATCTAATACTCACGTTGAACAGAATGCATTCATGCTTGAAGTATAAAATTTGTTCATTTTTGGTTAATATTGTTTCAGGATTTTCTAATTGATTTTATTTATGATTAATAAGTGAAGACAATATGCGCGTAGCTCAACTTGCTGCTTCACCACAAAGCTCACCGCATTCAACAAATTGACCACATAAGGCAAGGGCGTCCATAGGGAGGTTGCCCCCCCTCAACTGAGATATTTTACATATTTTTATTCCTACACTAAGGGAAATAATGCATATTAACATTATCCACGCCTGAGTATCAATTTTATTTAAATATTTACGTGGATAAATCAAATATTTTCCCTACAACTCGTTTTTTTCCCGTATTTGAATTTTATTTATACCACAAACTTACACACATATTCCATACAAGCAAGCAGCAACAGCATCGCACACTTACACACATACTCCGACAAGCAGAAACAGCATCGCACTCTGTTTCTGCAGTTTATTTTTTGCATTTGCAGTTCTTATAGTTCTCATAGTTCTCTTTTAGTTATTGTTTCAGGAGTAATATATTATGCATGTTTGGCAAAGAAATTAAATTATATAGGGTGGAGTGACAACCCGGTATTTTCAGGAATATCTTGGACCGATTGTCATTTACCTGCATAATTTGCTTCTGCCTAAGCAATTTTGTACATTACTTTTTCGTTCTGTGATTTATACTAAGTTTGCACTAATATTGCACCAACTGTCAAAAATAGTATAAATTAGAGAACGAAAAAAGTGAAGCGATAATAAATTATACAGGCAATGGCATTTGGTGAACGCAATATGAAGAAAATAATACCGTAAAACCATTAATAACATATTCAATTTAAATATGTTTTTTTTTTAATTTCAATATTTTTATTCAAATTTTCTTTAAATGCGATAGTTTATTTTCAAATAGTAAATATTTGAAAGATATTTTAAAAAAATTTGTGCATAATTTTAATATATTTTTTATTAATTCTGTTTAAATATTTAAATATTTAATTTAATTAAAAAAGTATTCAAATAAATTTTAAATATTTACGTAGTCGATTTATTCAAATGCGTTATTGGTGCAAAAATGACTCGCTTTTTGGATAAATTAAAAAAGTTTTTGGATAAATTTAATATTTGTTTCCCTTAGTGTATGTGTATATGTTACATTTTAGTTTATATGTTACAAAGTTTTAAACTCTTAAGTTCTGATTTCTTAGGTGATACGAAACTTAGTTTTATCTGAGTTTTGTCACTTTATGTTAAGATTTAATTTACTACTTATGACACGCTCGTAGCTCGACAACCCTGAGTAGCGATCAACAACCGATTTGTTCTCTAATTATCGTCTGTTGTGCATCTATTGTTTTTATTAATTGTGTTGTATATGTGGAGTCTAAATATTATTTGAGAAATCAACACGTAGTTCTTTGATGTGTGAATGGAAAAGTATATCAACACTTTGTTCCTCCCAAAAGTTACGAAGCGGCCCGAAACCTTTGTTAAAAACAATATTGGTAATTTTAAACAAAGTGTCAACGCACTTTGCCAAAGGGAACAAGAGACGGGTCGGTTTCAAAAAAGCCACTAAGTCCTGTCTGAGTCCGTTGTCTAGACGTCTGAGTCTAACGATGTCTGAGTCGTTATCTAACTACACTCAAAGTGAGAGCAAAAATAACTTACTCTCACCGAGTATTAGTTTACCTGAAATGAGAATTAAATCATTCTCATCCCAAGTCTAGCTACTGTCAATTATTTGTACTAATAAAAATCTAATCTGTTCTTATATATAATTGTAATAAAATATAAAACAAATAAAAAATATATATAATAAAATAAAAAATACCAAAAATAGACATAAGTAATAAACAAAAAAATTTTGAATAAATAACTGTTTGATAAAAAATAAGTAGCTATTAAGAATAAAAAAAGAAGAAACTAACGAGAAATAATAAATAATATACTATAAATAGTAAACAATGTATAATAATGAATAATAAACAAATTGTTTGAATAAATATTAATATAAATCTAGCTTATCTAAAAAAGAGAATGGTGGGTTTAATGAAAAAAATGTTGGATATTAGGATAGGATTTTCCCATTGCTAAGTTAACAATAGGAACTAAGGAAGCCAAAAAAATATAAAAAGATATTCAACCCGATGAAAAAAGTGAAAAACGACCTAATGCCTGGTTAAAGCCGTGTAGGCGCGTGGGGTTCCTTTAAGAATTCTTTCCGCTTACCACCAAGTAAGCTTATCAGAAGGATTTAAAAATAAAAATTATTCTACCGACCCTCTATAGACTGGATCTTACACATTCGAAAAGAACTAAAACTAATCAAAAGAAATTTTTAAAATTATATAAAACATTCATGTCTAATCAAAGTACTATTACCGTCTAGAATGCTAAAAAATAACATATACAGTGCACTCTCACAAATTAGAACCTGCCATTTCAATATTTAACGCTCTGAAATTATAACCTGGTTCTAATTTCTGAACGTTTCTTTATTTATTAAATTTATAAGTGATCTTTGCTCATTGATATAAATATAAAAAGGTGAATTATATGAGTTTGATGATTAGAAAAAACATTAAATATTCATAAATAAAAATTATTTTGTCTTAACTTACATTTTATTGAATCAGTTTCATTCAATTTTTTTCACTTTCTTTATTATATATGGTTATCAAACTTTTTTTACAGTATTAAACAGTTCTTGAAGATTACGAAAAATTTTTTTATTTTTATTTTCTGTTAATTGTACATTTAATATAGGGCGCTAAAATTCTTCTCAAAAAAACACTGCTGCATGGCGGACAGTTAATCTCTGGAACGGTAAGTCTGAAACATAAAATTCAAAAAGAGTTACAAAAAAGGAAGTGCTCCTACGTGATAGTTTACCAGAAAAATTGAAAAAGCATTCAAAATAACTAGGTCGTAGCAGTCGCTTAGCAAACACTTACGCGTTTGCTAGCTAGCCACATAAATTGGTACGTTGTGGAGGCAATTTAGTTGAGTTGCTAGCTCCAATAGATTTTTCTAAAAACTATATAAGCAAAGATATTAAATAGGTTTTGTTATTTCAATTAAATGGGGATTCTACTTTTTGTCAATAAAATTACCAGATCTCAAACATTCAATTACAAAAAAATGTTAATGTATTTTAGTTGAAATACAATATTTTATTGTATTCTTGGCGTTTTTGAACCAATCCTTTCTTTTTATTTATTTTCTTATCATAAGGAATAGCCTATCATAAGGAATATTACCTAAATTCCCTTTCTCTTATATCGAAAACTGCTTGATTGAGAATTAATCTTTGCAATTTTTAATATTAATGGCATACGCAAGTTAAAGTGAAAATTTCTTGCGAGTAAAATTGGTTGATCCTTTTTTGAATGATACCACTACGGAATAAATAAGTAGAACATTTAAATTGTTGTATTTTGGTCCAGAATAATTGGGAAACTTGATCATAATGCACAAAGGAAATTCCTCTATAAATCGGCCACTTTCGCAATTGTTATAGAAAATTTCAACAACCTCACCTGTGGCCCACTAATAGAAAAAGATTTTGACTCATTAATTTAAGCCTCAATTTTTGGCTTAAACCTCTTGCATCGTCGAAGGAGTCTAACAACGCTCGTGGGTGTGTAAAGCATTGATGATTGTCACAGTATTGCCAACATTTTTCAGCTTCTTAATGCTGTATTCTTCAATTTCAGCGCTTTTTGTGATTATTCACGTTAAAAATTTTCAAAAATGTACCGGAAGTTTACCGTTTACATACAATTTGGCCACAAAGTGACATTACAGGGGGTGCCGAATTAGTCAGGGGCCGGATTACCGGGGGTCCAGTGTAAAAAAAAGATGAACGCTGATTGTTGATTAAAAATTTGATTTGTAGACAGTTCTTCTAATGATACTCTTAATAAACATTCCCTGAAATTTTGTTGTTCTGTCCAATTTGACTCATTATCTGGTTCATTACGAACACTTTCCTTATTTAATTTAGTATTGCTAATTATTGTGTTAAATTGTTGTTTAAAGCAATGTGAACAAAAACCAAGACTCGACTTTCATCTCTATTCAAATGCTGAGTGCTCCCTCTTGATGCTTCTGAATATACGAAACCGTCTAGTGGAGTTTTAATGAACTAAATGTTGACAATATTTAGAAACATTTCTAAGTCTATATTTTAATTCATGTCGCGATCAATATCACAATATCCTAGATCCTAGGACCTACAAATTAGAATATCGTGATATTGATCGCAACATGGATAGGAATGGAGGCTTAGAATTATTTCTAAATATTGTCGAAAAAATTCATTTTATAAAAACTGCTAAAGACGATTTTATAACATTTATTGGTTTTTTTTGTTAATTATTTGAATTTAAATCTATTGGTGTTTTCGTTCCTACAAAAAAATGTTGCCCTACCACAGTGCAACATTTTTCAAGTGTTGCACTCAACCCTCAAAAAGTGCAGGTTTTGAACACAAAACACTACCCTGCTTACTCAATCAGCTGATATATTTGTGTGCGCCAAAAATAAAAAATTTGCTTTATTAAAAATATTATTTAAGTGTCAAATTATGAATGCATATACTTAACCTTGTCTAACACACGCATTTCATAATATTGTCGTGTAAAGCAACCAGCTGATTTTCAGGGCAACATTCTCTCCTCAAAAAATTTCGCAGGGCACGAAATGTGCCATTTTTGCCCTATATAAATGTAACATTTTAAGAAACGAACACAGATTTTTTTCACCCGTTAGCACTTATTTAACAATCGAACAATCGAACAATCGATTTAACATTTTCTGGTAGAAACGAAAACACCATAAGTTATAGTCATGAATTGATAGAATCTGATAATGGTTTGATGAGTTGGTGTTAAAATCAGCACATTTTTAGGGGAAGCAATGAAATCTAATAATCCTACCAGTCACCAAATAATAAAAAATTAAAAAAAATTGCAAATTTCTTTTATTTTACTGGGTTTACCAACACATGAAAGTAAAAACATTAAACAATTTAATTTGAATGTATTTGCATCCATTTACAAACTTCAGCATAGCAGTTATTTATTTTAGTTAGTAATAAACAGCTGTTGCAGCGAAAAACATTTGCTTTAATGTTTTTGTTGTTGTTGTTGTTCCATGCTGTTCGGTTATTTATAGCGAGCGAGCGAAGCGAACGACGTATACATACAGAAGCAGGCAAGCAGCAAACTGAATTAAGCGAATATGTATCAACAAAGAAAGATATGGAAATATTTTTTTCAATAAATTTCTAAACTAAACAGAATTTCCAAATTTGGGCTTCGCAGGCACCTAATTTAAGATCAGTAGAACAGTTTAGAAAAAGAAATATTAAAATCGGTCAACCTATTTCAGAGTTCTGCTCCTTTAAACATTCTTCATGCAAGTTGTTCCATGGGAGCTTCGCTCGCTCGCTCCAAAAAAATGCCGGGCATTTGAAAATTTTTTCAAAAATCGCCTTTTTTACGACCTTTTTTCAGACTCAAAAATTTTATATATATTTTTTTTTGTAGTCATATTGTGGTAAACTACCACACAGGATATAAAAAGTTTATTAAAAACGGCCAAGTAGATCTGGAGATTAACTGTCCGCCAGTTAAAAAAACCTAAACTCGAGAAAAATGCGTGTAAAGTTTTTTTTACACCTGCGAGCCGAGGGCACTGGCTTCAAATTTCGATTTAATATTTTAGACAGTTATTATTGAAGGTATAAAGAATCTAAAAATGTAAAAAAACAAAAATTAATTTTTTGAAAATTCTAGACGCTAATAGTACCTTAAAAAACATTAAGCATGTTGCTCTGTTCATAACTGAACGAGCATTCAAGAAAAACGAATATAAAAAAAAGTTTTAAAACACAAACACAGGAGAATCATGTTTTTATATCCCAATTAGCCACAGAGCGGATTTGGTTTCGTTTCGGATCCGAGTTCTCCCTTTCTATTCGAATTCGAGATGAATCTGAGAATATTAAAAAAGGTAGAGGGGTAAATTTCTTATTGAAGTTCCCGGCCGTGAGTGAAGCTACTGGACACAAGAAGTTCTCTGCAGAAGCAGACACAAAAGAAAATTACTGGACACAAAGAAAATTAATTTCTAAAAAAAAGGGTTGCATAAGTTGTTAACGAGATAAGATATATCTACATATTTTTTTTGCAATTAGATAAACTTTTCGTCTAGTACCTTACGTCACGGCCGTGAACCGCAGTTAGGAATTTTCCTTTTACCGAACGGCTTCTCTTACAAAAATTTTAGAGTACAAAAAGAATTTTTTAGGCTGTAATGAAGTTATAATTCAAACTTTTTAAAAATAAATAAAAATAAAAGTTAATACATATATATACATATTATTAAAAAAGCATTGATTTCATAAGAAGACTATTGAAATCATAAGATTCGAAAACGATCCGATTGTTCCAAAAATCTTGATTCGTAAACGATGCTATGATTTTAAAAATTTCGTTTCGAAAATGATTCGATTATTCTAAAAATCTCGTTTCGAAAACGAAGTGTGAATTTCTTCCGTTCGTGGATTCCAAAACGAAAGTAGAACGAATTTCGGTTTCGAACTAAATACACGAGATCTCGGTTTCACCTCGAATTCGAAACGAATCCGTTTGATTTATTGGGATAATACACACACACACACACACACACACATTCATAAAAACAAAAGAAAAAATGAAAAAAGGTATTTGAAATGATTATAAAATAAAAGAAATACCTTGATAATATCTTTTTCAGTCTGCACGGATCTTTAACTATATTTGAAAACGAACGACAATTATATTAAATATTTTTAAATACATTTAATAAATGTTAATATGATTTTGTAAACCAAAAGTTCCTTATACTGGAAGTTAAATTGAAAAATATAAATTGTCATATAATAACAGTGTTGACAAAGTTTGCACAGAAAATCTCAGGCAATAAAATTTCATAGGTAACATTCCAGGCTCATTTTCATAAACGTGCACAATGCATACTTTTGCCCCCCCCCCTCGCCCCCTCGAAAAATTCCTGCGGACGCCCATAACATAAGGCATCGCTCTATCCAATTCAAAAACAAAAACAGCCTGCGCTGGTCTTGATAATACAGATATCATAGCATTTCAAAATGCTTCATGGCGCAATTGCGTTAGCGCATTATGCTGATACAGTAAACTGGGGTTGGTGCAGCAGCGCAGCATATTTTACTTCGTTACCCATGTCTAATCCTTATCAACTGAATCAAAATTAAAATACTTATATATACACTTTGTTGCAATTGTATAAATCCACCGCAGAAATGGTTGATTTTATCATTAAAAAATATATTTTTGAGCTGTTTTTTTTTTCAAAACTGTCACAACTCTAAGCTAATTTCAGAGAGAAGTTTTGTTTGGTGTGATGATTTTACTAAAACGGCACTTTTTTAACTTCGCTTCAAAAAGTATTATTTTCTTCTGTTGCAATTCTATAAATCCAGTAACATAAGAGGACATTTTAAAATTACATTTATAAGTTATTTGTTTTCTTTTACACTGAATTAGTATAAAAATTCTTTTATTCATTTTTAAAATTAAATTTTTTAGCAAGTTTTCTTCCAAATTGTTCCATTCTTGAATAATTGTTTGAAGCAGTTCTGCAACTGTGGTGAATTGACGCTGATCGGCATAAACTTTTCTTACTAATACACTCCAATTGTTCTCCATCGGATATAAGTCCGGAGCACATGCCGGCCAGGACAAAAGACTTCTTTTATTTGCAGAAAACCAAGCTTTTGTCTCCTTGCTAGTATGTTTCGCTGCATTGTCCTGCTGGAACGTCCAATTTTTTACAGGATTCGAATTTTAAAAAATTTTTTTGTCTGCATTTTAAGATTGAGATACAATCTTTGCTGTTCCTTTTCGAAGAAGTTATTTGAATTTCAAGAGATTTATTGGCAGAATAAGCTCCCCAAATCATTAAGCTACCACCGCCGAAATTGCTACGAGAGAAATATCTCGGCTCTCGACGTAAATCGTTCTAAATTCAATTTTTTTTCATCTGAAAAAATCACCTGAAACGAAAAGTTTCGTGTGGGCAATAAAAAAAATTACCTAAAAATAACTTACCGAGGTCCAATGCATTCCAAGACACTCTTCTGCAAATTTCATGCGGGCATCAATGTGTCTTTGCAAAAGCCGTGGAGACTTGTTCATCTTAGCACGCCTAATGTGGGGATTTATATTTAAAGCCCTCCACACTGTTTGTCGATACACATTTACTGAGCTGGAGTTTTGTGCTTTGTGGAGTTGCTTGCTGCCCTAAAAATTTTGCGTTCATCGCGATCATCTAGCTTTCTTTTTCTGCCACCTCCTTTCGCACATCCATAGCTTTCAGGATAACGTAAGAAGGAGCCTACTTATCCATGGCTTCGACCGATTCTTCGAAAAATTTTACGAACATCAATTCCTTCCGAATTTAAAGCAATTATCTCTCCTTTTTCAATATCTGCTAGTTTTTTTGCACGTAGCATAATAAAAAAATACACAAACACACGATTCCTAATGTTCCAAAACAGAAAATAAACTTCCGATCGCTTCAATTATCAATTATCAAAGAACTACTGGATTTATTGAAATGCAACAGCGAAAAATGATCAATACGATAAAAGAGTAAACAAAATACCGTTATTCTACATTACCTCATACAAGTTTTGCTTCTCGAACTCGCTGATAACTGTGCATTTTCAGTAAAAAAAAAACAAGCTCAAAATTGTCGCTTGCAATATCAAAATAATTTACATTTGGAGTGGATCTATACAATTGCAACAAAGTGTATAAGGTTTGGTGTGGGGTGGAACCATCATAAAGATTAATTACAAATTTTTATATATTATAGACTAATAATTGAGTTGATGTCACATTTTTTTCATATAATATAAGGTGGCGAAAAGTTAATCATTCAATTTTGTTTTTGAATAACTTTTTTACTAAATAAAAAAAAAAACTGATTTTGAATGATGGAAATCTTTATTTGAACATTTACAATTTTTTCTATTAAGTGGAAAAGATGATACTGGCTACCGCCAGTATTGATACACATTTGTGCCAGTTTTAGCGCATTTTCCATGACTTTCCGCAAGGTTTCCGATGATAACTGTTGGCATGTCGAATATTCTAATTAAGGTCTGCGATTGCCTCAGGCTTGTTGGCATAACCCCGCGAGTCCTTGGCTTTACATTTCTGTGCTTCTTATCCTTTTAGCATAATGTCCTTTCGGATGTCCAAACAGCGCAGCAGTACTTGCAAACTAAGTGCTTATCGATTGATAACGTTTTGCTTGAACTCAAGGCATTGAAAATTTTTCTTTTTGAGGGACGTGATAATATAATGCAACAAGCACTTCAAAAAGCACTTGTTGAATCTGAAAACTGCGGATTATTAGTTGAGGGACGAATCCGATACAGAAATAGGATATCTGGTGAACAGACCAGAGACTGCGGACTAAGTCTACAAGAAGAAAACAAGAGGGCGATGTGAGAACAAAATCAATACATTCAAAATGTATTTGAAACAACCCTGTCATCGACCTTGCAATCTGCTTCTGAAGATGAAATGCAGATCTTAATACAAAGATTGGTCACTGTCCATGATGAGATCAATGAAGAAGTTAAACGCAAAACGTTTAAAATACCAAGGCTAAGAAGTCACTTTAAAACTGCAGACATTGCTTTGGAAATATATTCAAACTGGACCTCAATCGATTTTTAAAAATATGAATGGGGATTCAAAGTCGTTGCTGAATCGAACTCTTGGTTTAAAATTATTTTTAACGTTTTGCGTATCTGTTAGTTTATGCGAAAGAAGCTTTTCCAAACTTAAATTTATATAAAATTATTTACGATCTACAATGGGGCAGACAAGACTAACAGACTTTCCAATCTTATCTATTGAAACTGAAGAGGTTAAGAACATTGATTTCGATGAAGTTATCAAAAGTTTTCATAACTCAAAGCAAGAAAGAAGAAATTTTAAAACTTGCTGGTAACTTAAAGTTTGCTTTTGTGAATGAATATCACTGAAAAATTTTTTATATTTTTTCAAACACCGAATCGATATTTTTAAAAGGGCGAAAGTTAAACAATAAAAAATTTTAAACAAAAACAGTGTATTTACTATTATTTATTTTTTGTGTAGGGATTTTAGATATGGATAGGGATTACCCCTCTTTGGAGGTGTAAAATATATTTTCCTACCCGGGTGCGTAACAACTTAGCTACGCCACTGCTGTACCGCTCACCGTTGCAACGGTCAACGGGTTACCTTTGAAGTTCTGAACAACAAAATTTTTTAAGACATATGGACCAATCATACCGCCGGCCCATAAAGCTTGTGGATTATCGTTGCTCCAAATGAGGCAACTAAATGAAACTAAATTGGCCCCACAACAACCGAGAAATATCAAATTGGCTGTCTAAGAAAACAGTGTTGCCAAATTAAAGTTCTCTGCCTATAAAAAAAGGGTTGGCTGTGTCGTGGACACACCCGTAGGTTTTGACGTGACAATGTTTCTTTATTTTTCTTCCGTTATTTTTTTATTTGTCCGAAAAATTTTCTTAGTTCATGTCCAAACTCTTGTTTTAATCCATGACCAAATTCTTGACTTAATTCTTGTCCGAATCCCTTTCCTAGTTTGGAAAGGTGTGTTTTAGGAGTGTCGAAATGTTTGCCACAGTCCGGTTTCATTGCTTTATTTTGTTGTTTGTGACCACTGTTGGTTGCCACGAAAAAACTTTTGAAATCACAACTTTTTTCAGCTTGTCGGTGCTTCGTTAGTTTTTTGTTATTTGTTGTTGTTGTTGTTGTTGTTGTTGTTGTTGTTGTTGTTGTTGTTGTTGTTGTTGTTGTTGTTGTTGGCGGTGGTGGTGTTTTTGCTTTTCCTTTTGCTTTTCTTTTTCTTTTGCTTTTGCTTTTGTGTTCTACATTGGTTGTGCTTTTCTGTGGTGCATACATTTTGCCTTAAGGCCTAACAAAAATAAAAGATTTGCTCCGTAAGAGTGAAGACGAAAATGTTCGTTTAAATGCATTTTCATGTTGCAACCCAAAATGAACAAACGTAAACTTATCGAAACTAAACGAAACAGTTTTACGAGACGTTCTGTTCCGTAGCAACCGAACTTTTAGCGTCTCAACTCGTCAACAACAGCTGTGCAGAGTAGTCTTCTTTTTTTTCAGACGATTGGGAACTCGTTTCATTTTTAGTTTAATGTCAAGACAGACGTAACAATTGTAAACGTTCAGCAAGTTGCAATCGTCTCGTTTCGTCTATTTTGGTCAGGCCTTTAGCTGCATGCAATTAATCCATGCAAGAAACATTTAATTACGCGGTTCCCTGAGAGGCCCTGAGAGGCCTTTTGACGTCTTCGTTTTTTTTTTAGCTATCATGTACCCGAAGACCACACCTTTATTCTCATTCCTTAAAATTTACCGTTGCGCCAGTAGTCACAGAGTTAAAATTCCATGCAACGTTTTTACATTGTTGTAGCATTTTTACTGCAGTATGTGGTTGCCACCCTGAAATCAGGACGAGAAGAATTTTTTAATATTTTCGTTGTGAGGCTTAATAGCACATCTGTGCTGTCGTAAAATGAAATTATCATAGCACGTCTTCTGAGCGAGCAATACTTCCATGCAACGATATTAAATTTCTGTTACATAAGCTGCTATCTGCACGACCTGACAACATCAGATCTTTTTTTTGTATTTGTGTCGTAAGGCCAAGTATAAATCCTTCATATTCGTTTTTAAACATTTATCATTACTTATACATATCCTCATCGAGTAATAGTTCAATGCAACGGCGTTGCATGAATGTTGTATTATCGATATTTTAGCTGTTCTCTCTGTGTCCCCATATTGTCAGAATTTCTATTTCTAATTTTGTTGTGAGGGCTTAGAGCAGGCCTTTGTTGGCGTACCATATTTTTTATACTAGCACTAATACTCAGCGAGTAGTAATTCTATGCAACTAAATTGCAGATGCGTTGCTTAAGCAGCCCCCAACGCATCCCAATATTGGTTGAATTTTTTTTTTTTATATATAATGAAGTCAAAGAATTGACCTTTACGGTCGTACCATTATTTTAACTAATCATAGCACGCTGATTCTAATCATAGCAACGCCGGTGCATTTTGAAAAAATGCTTTTTTCAACTTTTTTGGAAACCTGCGCCGTAAAACGTAACTTTTTCACGTTAAAAAACACCCTTTAGAACCAACGTAAAAATGGATTTTTAAATAAAGTGGCTATTATTGCAATAAACCTTACAAATAGCTTTTATATGAAAAGAAATGTATATGAAATAAATATCTTAGTGTAAATTTATGGCTATTCAGGACCGTTATCTAGCAGAATGGCTCCACTGTGTAGAGGTCGAACAATTATAATGCAATTAATAATTTAATAAGAGGCCATTTGCTGCACCATCTGGCTCTTCCACTTTCCGCTCCTCCTGTTTATATTTATTGGCATGAATGTAAAAATTCAAGCAATTAATTCGTAAAGCATTTTAAATATTTCCATTGCTTCGCCCGCATATTGTTTCAGTATAATTTTGCCAGATATGCAAAAATGCAAAATTAAAACGATTTGGAAAGGAATTTTAAAATTAGAAAAATCAATAAAATGCTTAAATTATGCTTCATACACGCCCCGCTACACGAACCACAGGCACACAACACATGTATACATACATACATACAATTGAGTATCGCAGCGGTAACGCGTTGCCACTTGCCTCATTAACGTCAAAATCAATCCAATTTACTCCCTCAAGACTTGCTTCCTTTGATGTTGATGAAAATTCGGTTTCAGCTTTATATAGATAGCTATTTTTATTAAGATTTAAATTATATGTTTATAGCCAGCGCGCTTTTTTCTGCCCTAATAATTAAGGTGATTTATTTTGAAGATATTACTTTTTCATGGTTAGCTTCGTTGCACTTTGAACTTTCCGAATTTCTTTGAGTTGGGTTTTCATTTTCTATTTGAATATTTTGTCCGATTGGCTGTTCTCATTCTCCCTAAAAGCCAAAACCATCTTCAACTGGTTGTAAATATTTTAACGGCAGCTTTTGTGCTAAAATTTCAAAGCGAGGCGAACAAAATAGTGGTTGGTGCGGCTGTACAGTAAAACCATTAAAATAAATGAGTTTAGTACATTAATTTGTAACTTTAATGCACCTAAAAGACTATGCACTGAGTTAAGAGAAAACGCTGATATACTCAGAAATTTAATTAGAAAAGAATAAAGTACACTCTTGATGCATGTGTTTATATTCAGCATTCAGTGTTACGAAAACTTATACTTGCAATGAATAATACTTTGGTTTTATTTTGTTTAGAAAATATCTCGTTATTGAAAATTTGAGATCGACAAATGTTTAATATAATGTACACTGTACATTATACAGTGGCTCACAGCTTATTTCAGCCAGCACTTAGCAAAAACTTTAAACAGCTTTATCAACTTATGTTAACTAAAAAGGATACCAAAATTATATACAGCTGTTGACAACTAATTAGAAACACTCTCTTAATATTAGCGTTTGATAAACAATAATGAAAAATATAAATTCAGTGTTAAGTTTTTACTCCAAAACAGTTGTATTTCCTCTTTCATTAATTTTGCTCTTATGCATTCAAATACCGTTATAATTTTAAAGATGTGTTTACATATTAGTTAGAACAGCTCAAATAAAGCCCGGCAGAAACATTAAGTTGTGAATTAATATTTTTTTAAGTGAAACTTCTTTAGCCGCGATGAGGAGTAAAACCGATGAATCAATTCGCCGATGAAACACTTCGCCGTGAAACGCTTCGGCGTGTTTTTCACATAGTGTTACGCAGAATTAAATAATTTTAATATGGTATGGACCAGAGATCTGCATGAATGGATTCATTTGCTGTTTCAAGTTCCTTTAATTTTTCAACTCCCTGCAAGTCGAAGCAGGCAAGTCACAAGTTTGCGCGAATCATAGGCAGCAAAAATCAAGTCGCCAAATGTAGAAAACTTGAAATGTAGAAACTTGAAATGTAGGGAAAAAGCAATTATTTTGCCTTCAAATCGTTTATTTTCAAGTCTGTTTACGAAGTTCGTGATATTAACTTCGTGTCGTCAATGCAAACTTCGTTTCTCGAGTTGAGAAAACAGTTTGACTTTAAAGCAGTGTCGACCACAACAACGGCTTCTGTCTCATTTACTATTTCATATATACGCAAAAAGACAAAGTGTTTCTCCACACTCGTGTGTACTACGATTCGGCGAATTGCAACAATCATAGGAATATTGAAGTTGTTGTGATAGAGTGGAAAGAGTTAGGCGATGGCAATCGCTGCTTTAAAGCATTGGATTGAAGTATGTTTGTTGTTGTTGTTGTCGCTGTTGTTGTTGTTGTTGTTGTTGTTGTTGTCGTTGTTATTGTTGTTAGTGTTGCTATTAATGTTGCTGTTGTTGTTTTTTTTTTTGTTGTTCTTGTTGTTATTGCTGTTGATGTTGATGTTGATGTTGATGTTGATGTTGATGTTGATGTTGATGTTGGTGTTGGTGTTGGTGTTAGTGTTAGTGTTGGTGTTGGCGTTGGTGTTGGTGTTGGTGTTGGTGTTGGTGTTGGTGTTGGTGTTGGTGTTGGTGTTGGTGTTGGTGTTGGTGTTGGTGTTGGTGTTGGTGTTGGTGTTGGTGTTGGTGTTGGTGTTGGTGTTGGTGTTGGTGTTGGTGTTGGTGTTGGTGTTGGTGTTGGTGTTGGCGTTGGTTGAGGTGTTGGTGTTGGTATTGTTTTTTTTCATTTGCTTCTCCAATGATTGTGTTCTGCCCTGGTGTATTAACTAAGCCTTAGCCAGCAAAAGTGATGCATATGCGTCACATTAGGCGGTTTCCTGATTGGCTTCATGACACCGTCAATTTTTTTTGTTATTTTTATCATATGCCCGAAGTACTCACCTTCATTTTCGTTCCTTCAAATTAACCGTCACGCAAATAGCGACAAGTTGTGGCGTCTGTGGCTTAGTTGATTAAAGTGCGTGGCCGCTATGTCAAAGAACCTGGAGACCCAGGTTCGAACCCCAGCATCGACAGAAAATTATTTTAATTAAAATAATTTTTCTGTACGGCCGCCACCTCTCTGCAGACAATGGCAAACCTCAGAGAGTAATCAAAAATGCCATGTAAAGCTTCTTGAGAACGAGAACATTCCGTTCATCGCCGTTCGGAGTCGGCGTTAAGCATGTAGGTCCGCTTCTCGGTCAATTGTGTACAAACTTAATAACACGCACAACACAATTGATCATAAGAAGCTAGGTCAAAGTCCTTTCAAGAGCTCAAATGGCCAGTTATTTATTTTTTGATTTTTTAAGTAGTGACAGAGTTAAAATTCCATGCAACGTTTTATCATGGTTGTAGCATTTTTATTGCATTATGTGGTTGCCGTCTTGAATTTATGACGATAAGAATTTTTTGTATTTTAGTTGTAAGGCGTAATGACACTTCTATGCTGTCGTAAAACAAGATTCACCGCAGCACGTCTCCTGAGTGAGTAATAATTCCATGGATTGATGTAACATTTCTGTTACATAAACTGCTGTATTTACGACCTGGTGACGTCAGCATTTTTTTGTTTGTTTTTGTCGTAAGGTCAAGTATAAATTCATAGTATTTCTTTTTAAACATTTTTCGGGGCTTATATAATCACCGAGTAAAAATGCAATGAATGTTTCATTGTCGGTCTTTGAGCGGCTCTCTCTGTGTCCCCACGACGTCAGAAATTTTTTGTATAATTTGGTTGTAAGGGCTTAGTGCAGGCCTTTATTGTGTATCATATTTTAAATCCTGGCATTAATACTCGGCGAGTAATAATTGCATGTAACAAATTTTCAGTTGCGTTGCTTAAGCAGCTCCCACCGCGTTCCGATGACGTTATGAATTTTTGTTTTGTTTTTGTAAGGAAGTCAACAAATCAACCTTTACGGTCGTATTATTTTCTTAATCATAGCTCTTACAATCAGCGAGTAACAATTCAATGCAACGCCGATGAATTTTGAAAAAATGCAGTATTGAACTTTTTTGAAAACCTGCGCGGTAAAACGTAACTTCGTCACGTCAAAAGACAAACACTGACTGCAGCTAAGCAACAGAGTTCTAATGTACAACATTTTAAAGTATATTTTAAACTTTGTGTAGTTATTTCCTAAAATCGAAACGAGTACTGTACAACATTTGGCTGGTTCCAGAGTCTTTGATTAATCGCAGAAGAGCAGATTGCAGTGATGCCTGTTTAAAAAAACAGTGTGTTCAGCAAGAAATAAAGAGTACACAGAGTATAATTCTGTATTGCATTTATTTTCCTTATATCTTTATGTTTTTAAAATAAAATTGTACATATCACATAGTTTTATGATGCGGTATGACGGCATAGGATGATAGTATGGTACACTATGGTATGTTATGTTATGATATATTATGTATGGTATGGTGTGATGGGTTGGGTGTGATTTTATAACTCTGAAGTTTAACTCTGAACATTAAACTTTTTGAAATTGTATTAAAACAGATTTAATTTACTCTTGCCATATTATGAAATGGGACTTTTTTAGTAAGACTATATTACAGAGTAAATCAATTAACAACTTAAAAATAAATTTGTTTTGGGTTAAAAATTCACTTCTACCGTGCGTGGTGGCCACACACATACTTTTTTATTAACTGGCCCCCTCGTTCGTGCGACTTAACGCTTCTCGATTACTTTTTATGGGGCTATGTTAAGTCATTGGTTTATGCCGACAAATCAGCAACTCTTGAAGCATTGGAAGCCAATATTAAAGCCACCATTGAAGCCATATGGCCAGATTTATTAGAAAAAGTAGTGAAAAATTGGACTGATCGAATGGACTATGTAACTTGTAGCAGCGGCGGACAGCCGCCGAAAATGCCGGAAATCATATTTAAAAAAATAAATGCCATGAAATTATCTACCAGATTATAATAATAAAAAATTCATTTCAACAATATTTATGTCTTGTATTATTATTTAAAGTTCTCAAGCTCTTAAAAAACGCCCCTAATAACAGGGTTGTTTTGAAGAGAATTAATTTTATGTCAGAGTTCCTAAAATTGTAGCAAGTGAGCAAATAATTTGCTGCTTACAATTATTTTTGTTTGAGTTAATTCTTAATTCTAAAGAATTCTGAAATTTTCAGGCCTACCTTGACTTTATAATTATAATTGCAACAGACTAACCAAACTACGAAGTAATATTAAGGGGGGAAATATACCCAGAGGCCGAAAAAAAGGTCATGTCTGTGAATTTTTTTAAGGAAACCTAAGGGATATTTTTAAATGAGTGTTTTTATACCTTAAAATATACACATTCAAGAGTATGTTTAGTTTTTTTTTATTAAAGAAATTAATATTAAGGTAGATACAGCATTTTTTGTAGACCGCTTTGAAAATGCGGTGACCAAGATTGCTCCTCCTAAGTTCAACTGAAACAAAAAAAAATAAAAAACATAATTAAACTAGATACTTGAAACTCGTACTTCTCATAGTCGATTTTGAAAATATTGATTTTTTACAAAATGGCGGGCTTAAATTAAAAATCGTAACTTAACGATTTCCGACCAAAAATTCGTCATTATTTTGCCTATAAAAAATGAAAGAAGCTACGAAAAAAAAAAATCCTGTGACAAGTACGAGATTATTATGAATAAAATACACCTGCAAAAAAATCAAACCGATCGGTTCACTGAGCTTCGAGAAATCTTGGTCACCAACTTTCAAAACATTGTTTCGAGAAAAACGCGTTTGAAAATAAAGGCCAGCACTGCGCGCTCTAGATGGCGGTTCACTCTGTCGCACGTGGTGCGCCCAGTGTTGTCAGAGAGACGAACTGAAATTTACCACTATTCCCGCCCAGTGTTGCCAGAGAGACGAACTGAAATTTACCACTATTTGGGCAAAAATTTACCACTTTCGGAGAAAATTTACCTTTTCCCAAAATGAAATAAAAAAAAAAATGTTTAAATGTTATAATTTTTTTGTTAGTATACATATATTTATCTCTCATCAATAAGCTAACCGTCAACTCTTGACGAGTATAAACTGTTTTGTTTCGCTATTTTTGAATTAAATTCATTTGTTGCTTTTACCCCTTCTACATTGGTTCTCTTTTGAACCCAAAAAGTTGACGATACAACACAAGCGTACCGTTGATTTTTTCTCCCTTCTCAGCCAATTCGCCGCAATTAGCCAACAAATTCGAAAAATTAATTTCAATTATTGACCAATGTAAAAGGGGTCTTTGTTCAGCAACTAAAGATGGATAAGAGCCTGAACAGAATCAAAAATCGTTGCGGCCGCCGATCTTTGTTGTTGGAAAATACATGCAAAATGTAGAAAAAAACGCAGCTCTTTTTTCGCAACGACAAATCGCACAATTAGAATCTATTCTTTTTCTTCTCTTGCGACCGACGATTCTCTCTCTGAGTGCCATTAGTGTTGCCATATTTTTGCTAAGAATTTTCTGTGTTTAATGAAATTTGCTTAGTTTTTTGTTATCTTCTGACATTTATTGTTTGTGTGTGTTGTATTCACACAATTTAAGAGAGCAACACATTGAAATGAAATGGAAAAAATAAATAAAAAATACTAAATTAAAGCAACTTTGAATCGTCAGGCGCAATCGTTTCTTTCTGGACGTGTTCCCTGCGATCGACGACCAGAGAGGATCGGCGGTCGCAACGATATTTGATTCTGTTCGGGCTCTAATTTAGATTTTTTTTTATAAATTCAACCTGCTTTCAAGTAAAATTTAATATCACAAGATCCAAACAGACCATTTCACGCCGTTTGGTAGAAGCCGGACTATATGGCAGAGCAGCACGCAAAAGGCCACTTTTGAGCAGGATTCTATTGTGGATAATGGACTCAACAGTATAAAATGTGACTGTATAACTGTATGTGAAGAAAAACCTTACAGCGATAGTATGTTTTTTGAGCCTATATCTTCCTTTGAGATGTATAAAATTATCCTCTCATTAACAAATTCTCTTTTGGCCACTGATATTTCTCTAATAATTTTTTGAAAAATGTTGCTTTTAATATTGTTGATGTACTCTGGAAGGGCAGGAATTTTTTCAGACCAGTTGAAGTATGTTGAAGTTATACCTCTATTTAAGAAAGGTAATAAATCCGATTAAAACAATTATCCGAAAAACAAAGGGAAGAAAATTTTATAAAAAAATAAACTTTTCCCAAAAATCAGTTCAACAAAAAAATCGTTTTTCTGCCATAAAAATGGCCCGATTGTAATAAACTTCATAAAAAGGCCAACAATAATGCAGCATTTTAATTTGAGAAAGTTGCTGCGACCTCGGAGAAGGTAAAGCTTCTTTTTCAAAATCGAAAGATAAAATTAGGAAATTCTTAATAAAGTAGGCCAATTTTGGGTCAAGGACTAATTTTTTTAAGAATTTGATGGCATATTTGAATTCAGCGGACGATTTTACATTAGGTTATGTTATAGTCAAAAGTTTTTGTAGGACTTAAACTTAAATATGGAACTCGATTTGAAACTTCCATTTTATACTTCTTCAAATTCAGGTTTTTTAGCGGCGCCAATCCAGTTTGCGAATTTTCTGGATTTTTTTTTCGAGTCACATGCTTATATTACATCCAGGATTCAGAATATGGCCTTGCAGGGAGGTTCTGGAATACTTTTGGAAAAAACCCATCTAATACTCATACCGTAGGTTATATATGGACGAATTTTAAAAAGCTATATCTTTTAAATGAACCATAAAAACCACTTTCATTCTTATATTATCAGAATCCTCTTATTACATAGTTTATTTAACATTGATTTCAAATTTTTTCACCCGAGCCCATTGGAGATACTTGACCCCAAAGTTTGGACAAATTTGATATTTCTTATTTTTCAAAGCAATGTAACCCAAAAAGTTTATGATCTAGTCACTTTAAAAAATTTATATATTAAGTTCTTACTAAGACGTACCTAACACAAAAAAAAATAGGCCACTAGCTTCTTTCTATTAAAATGGTTTTTTTCAAAGTTACCAAAAATTACGGTTTTTATTTTGAAAATTTAACTTTTTTTTTGAAATTAAGTAACATCGCAATTAATTTTTCTGATATGCAAGATAATAGCCTAAGGTATAATTAATATTATGTTTTTTCATTTATTACTGTATGTTTAATAGGAGCTGAGATATGATCATTACCGCAAACTCCATAAGATACGAAAATCGCTCGTGGTTGCATGACAAATATGGCCGCCATTTTGAAAATACAAAAAAAAATTTTTTTTAAAGCAATTCTAAGATGCCGAAACATTACGAAATTTGAGGTAAAAATATAAAATTTTTTTAAAATAGTCGAGCGACCAATCTCTGCGGACTGACCCTTAAACTACTCTGCTATTGATAGTCTACTAAATGTGCAAGTATGAAATATTTTCTTTCTTTTTAAATTTGTTGCTTGCTCTTCTTTATATTTATTTTCTTATAATTTATAAAAATTTTTTTAAATTTTTAAATTTTATATTTTTTATCTTATATTTTAATGTTTACGTTAATCAAACTTTTGTCTTTAACCTTATTTACTTTCAAGAAGCTATATTCCACACTAGTTCCCTACACTAAGGGAAAAAAATATTAAATTTATCCAAAAACTTTTTTAATTTATCCAAAAAGCGAGTCATTTTTGCACCAATAACGCATTTGCATAAATCGACTACGTAAATATTTAAAATTCATTTAAAAACTTTTTTAATTAAATAAAATATTAAAATATTTAAACAGAAATTATAAAAGAATATATTAAAATTATGCACGAATTTTTTAAATATCTTTTAAAAATTTACTATTTGAAAATAAAACTATCACATCTAAAGGAAATTTATATAAAAAATATTGAAATTAAAAAACAATATATTCAAATATTTCTCACGAGCTGCGTCCATTAATGCCATTAGCATGGTTACTTTATTTTCTTTTTTCGTTCCTTAATATTATACTATTTTTGACAGTCGGTGCAATATTATGACACCATATGTCAAAAATAGTATAAAACTATAGAACGAAAAATTATAAAGCAATATATGGAGGCAAATAACAATCTACGCGACAATTTCGTGGGAAAATGTCGAGTTGTTACTCCAACCTACATATCGCTCATGAACCAACAATACAAGATCAAGCAATCAGCAGTGCGAGAAAAAAGTATTTTGTTCGTGCCACGTCATCGGTCACAAAAAAAGCTATATTGCATACGTTTTTCATGCAAAACATGTGAAAACTTAAACAAAAGTGGAAAATTATAAAATTAACAAGTTTAATTCTCGAAAAAAATGTTTGAATACTTTGTTTGTTTATATTTTCATGCAGTAACGAAATTGAAAGTAATTTTTTTTTTGCTGTTGCAATTATTGCACGTCGCTACAGCACACTTCATTTTTATAAAAAACACAAAAAATTACTGCATTATAAACACTAATAATTCTTTAAAACTTCAAGAAATAATTTTTCACATATAATCGCTACACGTAATCAAAACAATTTGTGACCGATGACGTCAGACCTACCAGCTTTGTTTTGTTTTCAATATGGCGGCTCTTTTCTTTGCATGATCTTTATTTCTTGGTTCATGCATATCGCTCATATGTACGACCAAATATTTCTCTTATATTACTCTTGCAACAAAAACGAAATGAGAACTATAAGAACTAAGGTTGCAACTGAAAGAAACAAACTGCAGGAACAGAGTGCGATGCTGCTTGTCGGAATATGTGTGTACGTGTGCGATGCTGTTGCTGCTTGCTTGTATGGAATATGTGTGTACGTGTGTGGTATAAATAAAATTCAAATACGGGAAAAAAACGAGTTGTAAGGAAAATATTTGATTTATCCACGTAAATATTTAAATAAAATTGATACTCAGGCGTGGATAATGTTAATATGCATTATTTCCCTTAGTGTAGGAACTACAGAATGTACACTAAGGGAAATAACGCATATTAACATTATCCACGCCTGAGTATATATTTCATTTAAATATTTACGTGGACAAATCAAATATTTTCTTACAACTCGTTTTTTTCCAGTATTTAAATTTTATTTATGCCACACACTGACACACATATTCCATATAGCTGCCAAGCAGTCGCCAAGCAGCAGCAGCATCGCACTCTGTTCCTGTGCGTTGAGTTTCTTCGTAGCAGCAGTTGAAGGTCTTATAGTTCTCATTTAGTTAATATTTCAAGGGTAATATATCGTGAATATTTGGCAAATATGATTTGTGAGTGCGGTGGTGAGTGCGAAGCATGATGAATTCATGTAAGGTGGAGTGACAACTCGGTATTTTCTCAAGAATATCACTCCACTCCAGTGTTGCCAGAACTTTTTTGAGAAAAGCGCGAGATTTAAAAAAAATATCGCCCAAAATCGCCCAATAAAAAAAAAAATCGCCAAAAATCGCCATTTTTTCTAAGAAATTTATTATATTAGAAAAAACAAAACAAATTATATACATTTTTTTCAAATAATATTGAGATCTGTTAAAAGTATTAGATATTCTTATTTTCATATTTTTGAGATCTATAAAAAATAATAATAGAGACTATAACTTTTTAGAATTTTTCAATATGCAACTTTAAAAAAACTTTTTGCAAAAAACGTAGTTCCTTCAGCCATATTAGACTCTTCCTCCGTTTCGTCAATTCTCGAAGTATTGTTTAGTTCATACATTGATTTAGTTTATACAAGATGAATGCCAACTTACAAATATTGTCAAACATTTTTCCGCCTACGGCTGTCTTAATTTTGTATGCCGATTACCAAAATTCTTCACTTTCAGATGGCACTTTGTTTTTGAAAACATTGCTCCATGGGAATGTCAACAAAGATTCGTATTCGATTTCTTCTGCACGTCGCTCTTCAAGAGATAGATAATGAAGAGGGAGTTCACGGAAAGAAGGTCTTATATAGTTTAAACATCTTTCAGGACATAAAATAAAAGCATTTTCAAAAATTTCTAACAGACTAGGTAATCGTTTTAACATTTCCTTGATTAAAACTATAATGAAATTCTGGCATTTTGATAGAATGTCTATCATAACAATATCATCACTTAATTTGTAGATTTCTTCATGGAACTGATAATGAAATGTAAGGTCATTAATTCTTTTATAATTGCTTTTATCCGCTAAAATTTTATTTAAGCTGAATGTAGCTAAATTATCAAAATTGAAATTTTTGACAATGTCTTCTTTTATAATTTTTGAAACAAGTCTTTGAATAAATGTTGTGATTTCAACGTAAGCTTGAAAAAAGTCAACTTTTTCTCGTTGAAAATATGAATTAAGTGAGTTGATGTTTTGAAGAAACGGTCTCAAAAAAAAAATAATTATTTCGATATAAATAAATTATCGATAAGGGCTTGTGAGCTGTGTTCAGTCGCATTGTTAACAGAGTGTTCCAAACACTTAAAACAATTGTTATTTTCTTTAATTGAAATTTTAAACACAGATGAGTTTATGAAAAAAGATTGATTTACAAAAATCGCCCAAAAAATCGCCAGGCGATTTCTTAAAAATTTAAGCGCAAAAACAAGAAAAAAAGCGCCCAATTGGCGATAAATCGCCCAATCTGGCAACGGTGCTCCACTCTACATGATTTCATCGTGCATCGCACTCACCACCGTACTCAAAAATAATATTTTCACAAAAAGAAAATAAAATATACCACTAAATGGCGTTTGATATGGACGCAGCTCGTGGGAAATATTCAAATAAATTGTTTTTCAATTTCAATATTTTTATATAAATTTTCCTTAAATGCGATAGTTTTATTTTCAAATAGTAAATATTTGAAAGATATTTAAATATATTCTTGCATAATTTTAATATATTTTTTATTAATTCTGTTTAAATATTTTAATATTTTATTTAATTAAAAAAGTATTTAAATAAATTTTAAATATTTACGTGGTCGGTTTAAATAAATGCGTTATTGGTGCAAAAATGACTCGCTTTTTGGATAAATTAAAAAAGTTTTTGGATAAATTTAAATTTTTTTCCCTTAGTGTAGTTATCAACTTCTTGAATTTTTGAGCATACGTTTGTTAATATTTGTGTTCTTTATAATATCTACTTTTATCATTGTCAATAGGAATGTTGTATTTTTTATTGCTCGATATATTAATTAAGACGATATATTGTACTAAATATGTAAAAGATGCTGATAAGTAAATATAATAATAATGATAATAATTATAATAATAATAATAATAAGTATTTAACCCTCGCTAAGTTTCTCTCTTAGTAAAACATGGCGGAGGGTCTATTTTGGTATGTTGTTACTTCTCCTGGAATGGTGTTGGGGGGAAATTTTAAGTAAGGAAAAGGACGATGACATTTTATACTATGTTCAGACTGAGTTTTAAATGCGCATTTAAAAGTTCGAAAATTCTTACAAATGTCAAGTGTTCAAACTACGTAGAAGCCCTTAATTCGCATTTAAATTGACAGATTGATTAAAATTATTTTTATGTTGTGAAAATGCTCCATTTTAACAAAAATATAATTGCAGGAACGAACCAGAAAGTTTTGGGAAAATTTTAAACATTTATTATTTTTTTTTAATATTAGTAAACAACTTTATTAATATTAATAATGAAACAAATGTATCATTGACAAATTAAATAAAACTTATAATTAACCTAAACGATGCGAGCCTGCGCTGGTGTCAATAATTTTCTTTCTTCGCACACGGTGTAGTCACTATAGAACGTTATAATCACCTTTGCAATTTAGTAGGCATACCCAGTGAAAGCAAATGTGACTCCAGTGAGTGTGCAAAATCTTCGAGTGGACCTTCTTTCAATACCACTGTTTCTGTGGCTACAAAACCACTGCGCGCAGATTCTACCGCCCAGAAATCTTTGGCCCAGTCGCATAGCTCTTGCTTTGGCGTTTCAGTGGAAAGCTTGTGCAAATATGTTTCAGCTTCTTCAGCTTTGTTGCGTCCCAAACCTATTTGCATGACATGATTTTTACCGAAGAAAAATCTTGAGTTTGCTTTCCATTCTTCTCGCAGATCTTTCAGCAGATTATTCAGCACATCTTCGAAAATTTGTTGCTTCCAGGCCTCTCCCTTGCAATCGGTTCTAGTCAATAAAATCTTCTGATCTTTTTTTGTGATTTTATTAATAAAATGAAGAAAACTTAATACATAAAAATTGTTCAAATTTATCACTCGAATGGCGAACAGCTGCTTGAATTTAATAACGAGTCCTGTCAAAACAAACGAGTAAAATGTATTCGAACTTCGAAACAGGGTCGCAAACTGCTAAATGCTCATTTGAAGTAGTATTTATGTGAATTTACTTGACAGAATTTTATATGGGCTACTTCGCATTTAGAGAAGCATTTAGGAAATAAATGCGAATTAAGCTTTAAATGCGCATTTAGCTCGCAGTCTGAACATAGTATTAAACAATATCATGTTATATGGAAATTCCAACCGGACAACCTTCCGAAGCACACGGTTAGGCTCTCACAGGCCCACACTAAACCGCTGTGCTTGACAGGTCTACACCAGCGCGGTGTTTGGCTGCAGCTTTCAAATTTTGTGCTTGCGGCTCTATATTTGGTTAACGCCATATTAAATTTGGACTCATCAACAAATGTGACGGTATTCCTATGTGACGGTAAAGCTAGAAGTGCTCCTTGGCAAATTTTAAACGGAACTTCTGATATTTGAATCGAAGCTGATTCTCGGTAAAATATCACCATCCCACGATCCGATCACTCAGACCAATCACAGACATTATCGAATTTATCAAGAATAACATGGGTTTCTCTAAACTCAAGAAATGTTTTATGTTCAAAATATTTCAAGTTCACGCGAGTTACATACAATCCTCAGGCTGAACATATAATGCTGCCTATCACGGTACCATTATATGATCAAGCTAAGAAACGTGACGGAATGCACAAAGTCAGCATATTCTAACTGATGTGTATTCCGCCACAGTAATAACAGATACATATAATAGATACATAAAAACAAAACATAGATGTTTAAGCAGAGGCTGAGATTAGCTTGATGAACGAAGGCAGTCTCAGTCTGAGTTTGGAGCTAAAATAAAAAGTACACAAAATAAAGTTGCTGTGTTTGTTTTTTAATAAATATATATATATAAAACTATTGGGAAAAAGTTTGAAAGAATATAACTGGCGCAGTCGATGAGCGATGCGAGCACTTATTAAAGTAAATTAAAGTACACGAAAAAGAATTGTGAAATTCAGAAGTATAAATCGGATCAACATATCAACATACTTGCAAGCAGAAGCAGAGTATACTACAGAATATAAGACGGACATCATTGTGAAATTCAGAAGTATAAATCGGATCAACATATCAACATACTTGCAAGCAGAAGCAGAGTATACTACAGAATATAAGACGGACATCATTGTGAAATTCAGAAGTATAAATCGGATCAACATATCAACATACTTGCAAGCAGAAGCAGAGTATACTACAGAATATAAGACGGACATCATTGTGAAATTCAGAAGTATAAATCGGATCAACATATCAACATACTTGCAAGCAGAAGCGGAGCATACTACAGAATATAAGACGGACATCATTGTGAAATTCAGAAGTATAAATCGGATCAGCATATCAACATACCTAGGATCAGTTTGAAAATGAGGATAAAAGTAAGAATGCATTTTAAATCGTAATAAAAATCAATTTTTGCAACATAAATTGTTAATTGTAGTTAATAATAAGATTTGAATTTTTTAATGTAATTAAAATTTTGCCGTAAGGTGTACAGATTTTGTTTTAGCTGTGAATGGTTAGTAGTGGTGTTAACACAGATAAAAAAAAAAAAAAGAAATTGAATAAAAACAAATAATACAAAAATGGCAAACCAACAAATAGAGCGTTGTTTAGTGGCGATAACACAATTGCTACAACAGAATGCAAATCATCAAAGAAATACACTTAGGCAGCGGGTCGAAAAAGATTTAAAGCATATGCAATCTTTTGAGGGTGATTCGAAAAAGTTACCAGCATTCATGGAAGCTATAGATAGAGTTTTGTTAGATTATGGAGGACAAGAGGAGGCAGTTTTTCAAGTAGTTTATAATATGAAAATACTTGGTTCAGCTAAAAATTATTTACAAACAAATCCACCATCAACATGGAATGACTGTAAAACAAAGTTAAGACAGCACTACAAGCCTACAAAGGACCAAATGACAATTACAAAAGACATAACGACACTAAGAGTAGGTAATATAAGGGAACTTAGTAGAAGAATAAAGGATTTAATTGATAATATTACAGAATTCAGTGCACTAAGCGAAAACGGAGAATCAATGAAGGAAATTTTTTCTGCTTTGTTATTACAAAGAATAAAACAGTTAGCGTCTGGTACTTTGGCATATACCATTATGAGGGTTACATCATTGTCGGAAATAATATATAAAATAAACGAATTTGAAGGGTTAGATGAAGGCAATTTAAATCCAAACTTTATTTTAAAAAATAATTATTGGACTCCGAAACACAAAAATAAAAATTATGGTCAACAAACTGCTACAGTAAGTGAAACCAATTATAAAAACAAATGGAAACCAAAAAATAATGTTTCAGATCAAAATAATTTACCTAGGCAAGGCTATAACAATAATAATCCACAAAATAGTTCTGCACAACGTTGTTTCCGAAATGTTTCAGGGCAGTATCATCCTAAAAATTTTTCAAATCAAATTAATTACAGGCCCCAAAATCAGACAGGTCCTTCAGGATATAATCAAAGCCGTCAATGGAACGGTTATTCAGCTAACACTAGGCAAAGTTATCAAAACAGAACACAACAGTCGAGACGCTCAGCTCAACCAGAGCCTATGGAAGTAGATACTATAAGTAGGTCCGAGGAGGTTGAAGAAGCAAATAATAATGATTTTTTTATAAATTAGCCTCGGAAAATCAAAACAAAATTATAATATCTCTAACAATATTTAACAAAAAATGGCACACTTTAGTAGACCCTGGATCCACTATCAGCATCATGAAAAAGAAAAGTTTTTTAAAATACAAATTGCCCATAGTAGAACGTAAAAATACTATTATAAGTACAATAGGCGGAAATATCGAGAAGCCAAATGAGAAAGTAAAAACACCGTGTCCCTCGGAATTTTCTTTCCCTACAAATGCGAAAATGAGATGGTTAAAAATGGATTTTGATAAGCCATATGATCTTCTTTTAGGAAATGATTTCATATTCAACAATGTAAAAGTAATTGATATCGGAAATAAAGAAATCATCCTAAACAATGGCGTTAAGCTTCCTTTCCAATCGAAGACCTTGCAAGAACAGGTTTATTCATTGGATACATGTGAAGTAAAAAATATTCAATTAAACCATTTAAATCCGAATGAAAAAAACGAAATGCAGAAGCTTTTAAAAAAATTCAATAAATTAATTTATAAGGAAGGGGACGCTCTTACAAACACAAAAGCAGTGGTACATAAAATAAAAACCACAACTAATCAACAAATCAATTCACGAATTTATAGGTTGCCGCCAAAGCACGAAGATGAGGTACGTAAACAAATTGTTGACTTAGAAAATCAGGGAATCATCAGAGAAAGCAGGAGCAGATATAGCTCTCCGATTTTAATAGTACCGAAGAAAATTGATAATTCGGGTGTACAAAAGTACAGATTAGTGGTTGATTATAGGAGATTAAATCAATTGACTGTAGATGATAAATACCCACTGCCAAATATTGAAGGTATTCTTGATAAATTGGGCAAAGCACAGTACTTTAGCACAATTGATTTAGCCAAGGGTTACCACCAAATATTGATGGCAGAGGAAGATATCGAAAAGACAGCTTTTGTAACTCCGGCTGGACTATATGAATATGTTCGTATGCCTTTCGGGCTGAAAAATGCCCCAGCCACATTTCAGAGAATGATGAATGAAATTTTAAGAGAATACATCAATAAGATATGTGTTGTCTATCTGGATGACGTTCTCGTATTTTCAACCTCATTAGAGGAGCATATAAGTTCTCTTGAAAAAATTTTTTCGACATTAGAAAAGCATAACCTTAAAATTCAAGCCGATAAATGTAGCTTCTTAAGAAAAGAAACACAGTTTTTAGGGCATATACTAACTAAAGAAGGCATTAAGCCTAACCCTGAGAAAATTATGGCTATTCAAAATCTGGTGGTGCCTAAAACGGAAAAGCAACTTAAAGGTTTCTTAGGAGCTACGGGCTACTATAGAAAATTTATTAAAAATTATTCTAAAATAGCGTATCCTATGATCAAGTATCTGAAAAAAGGATTTAAAATTAATCCTAAAGATCCACAATATATAAGCAGTTTTGAAAATTTGAAAGCCTTAATAATATCACACCCTATCTTAAAATTCCCAGAGTATGACAAGGAATTCACTATCACTACAGATGCTAGTGACTACGCTATCGGTGCTGTCCTTTCTCAGCAGGGACAACCGGTATGTTATATCTCTAGAACCTTAAATAACCATGAGCAAAAATATGCGACTACCGACAAGGAATTTTTGGCTATAATATATGCTGTCACGTACCTAAGACCCTATATCTATGGAAAGAAGTTTAAAATAATAACTGACCATTGCCCAATTAAATATTTAAATAATAAATATAAAGGGAAGGAATTCTCCCAACGGCACCAAAGGTGGCTTTTGAAACTCCAGGAGTATAGCTATGAGATAGAATATTTGAACGGTAAAGATAACATTGTGGCAGACTTTTTGAGTAGAATTGAGAACTCGCCTAAAATAAATGAAAATAATGATCATGAATCAAACTTAGAACTGACAGATACTATACATTCAGCTGAAGAGGAATTGTTAGAGCATTTTTTTATAAAAGAAGAAATAGTTAATAAATACAAAATACAAATTATAATTACATATAGCCCAAAAGGCGAATTGCAAACACTCCATAACAGAAAGATTATTGAAATTAATCCAATGGAGGAAGAAAATTATATTAAAAATATTTTTAAACGTTATATAAAAAAAGGGAAAATAGGCATTTTTTCAGAGGTCTCTGAGTCAGATTATCACAAAATACAACTGATACTTATATCTATGTTTTCACATGAAAACCAAATTGAATTCGTAAAGTGTACAAAAAAGGCTTCCGAAATAGAAGACGAAGAAGAGTTGCACAAACAAATTTCATTGTATCACAGTAAGGAATCAATGCATAGTGGCATTAACGAAACCTATAACACATTAAAAGAAAAAATATATTATCCAAAATTCAAGGAGCACATACAGTTAATAATTAATAACTGTCAAAAGTGTCAAGAAATCAAATATGATAGGAGACCGATTAGGCCCAAATTTCAGTTAACGGAAACTGCAATCGAGAAGAACGAAATCATTCATGTTGATATTTTTCATTTTAAAAAATTATCATTTGTAACGGTGATTGATAAATTAACAAAATTCGCAGCAGCTTATAACATTACTGATAGAAATTGGAGATCAAAGAAAACAATAATAGTAGAACATTTTGCCAAATTTGGGAAACCTAAAAAAATCATTATGGATAATGAATTTAGAGCAGAACAACTAATAGAATTTTTGTCTTCAGAAGGTATAGAGGTACATTTAACAAAGCCCAACAACCATACAGGGAATGCAGACATTGAGAGGCTTCACTCAACTCTGTTGGAAAAACTAACAGGCATTGATGATCCAAGTCTCTCAACAGAAATGAGGATACAGATCGTTATAGGTAACTATAATGATCGCTATCACTCTACCATCAAATGTTCTCCTAGGTCCGCCAAAGAAAACATTTGCTCCACAATTTTGCAAGATAGAATAAATCAATTCAAAAATCACATATTAGAAAAAAGAAATAGAACCAGAGAACAATATACTGAAAATAGACCAAGCGGCTTTATAAAAAATTACCGTAGAGTTAGACACAAAGACCAACCGTATTATAGAAGTAATCCATTGAAAAATGTCCATATTGCCAATATAAAAAGACCATATAAATTCGCAAACATTGAAACCTCCAATAATAATGAGGATGATGATAGATTTAGTACTAGGGCGATGGCTGGTGATCCTATTCATTGAAAAGTACAATGAAAATATCCATTCAAATTTAGTTTATAAGTATCGAATCATTTAAGCTGAGTGATTATATAATTATAATTTGCAGGTAATATTGACGATCGTGATTTTAATTGCAACAACAATTACAGCAAGAGGGCGCTTACAAGTAACCCCAATAACCGAAGAAGCAGGCTATACCATAATACAAATGGGGGTGGTTGAAATAGTAAATGAGGTAAATACAGTGTTACATGTTATACGACCACAGGAAATAGCTAGAGTAATAGATCAGTTTAAGGAAAACATAATGAAAACCGAAATAAACAATAAAGAACTTCTCCTAAATGAGATAAAAATAATTAAAGCAAAATTAAAATCTATTACCCCGAGTGAGGAAAGAAGAAAGAAAAGAGGTTTAGTAAATGTCGTAGGCTCCATGTATAAATGGATGTTCGGCGTAATGGATGATGAGGATAGGCAAGATATTGTAGATCATATGAAAATAATAGAGGAAAATAATCATAATGCAATTACAAATATAAATAAACAAATATTCATCAACGAATATTTCAATAACACGATGAATATAATGAAAACAACAATAGAAAACGATAGAATCAAAATTTTGAGCTCAATTAATAAAACACAGGCAGTAAATAAGGAATTAATGAAACAATTATGGTTTAATGACCAGATGAATAAACTACGGTATTTGGAAGGAAAGATTAAAGAAATACAGGATAATATAGCTGCAGCAAAACACAACTTAATACATCCAGGAATGCTAACCAAAGAAGAAATAGAATATTTTAATATAGATTTCTACAAGCTTAAACTTGCGAAATTAGGAGTTTTATCATACAAAAACGAGTCAATAATATTTGCTATACAGATACCAAGCAGTTATGTTACTACAGACTTAAAGTTGATAACACCACTACCAAATAAGGAAAATTTGCAAATAGAGGAAAAAGATGAAATTATTGTGACTGTAAATTTTAAAAATTACAAATACATCGAAAACATGATGTTCAAAAAGTTAAAAATAACAAAAAATTGTATTTTTTCAAATAGTTGTATTTTTAAGTATAATAATCAAACTAAAGTAAAAGACATAAAGGATGATACACTTCTAATAAAAAATGCGCATAATGAAAAACTGATACAGAATTGTGACAAACGTAATTTTACATTATATAAAAACTATATTATTAATTTTTCGAATTGTAAATTGCAGATAAAAAACCAAAAATATTATAACAACAAAATTGAATTTGTAGAAAAATATACCTATCCTGTCAAAATGTTAAATCAAACATACGAAAGCCAAATGAGTTTTGATGAAATTGTATTAAATAACTTTGAAAATATAAAACATATACAGGAATTAAAGTACCACAAAAATGTTTCTTATAGTATAAGTGCCGTATTAATTGGTATAATTGTAATAATATTAGTTTTGTTTTGGCTAAGAAAAAGAAATGTAAATGTAAAAATTTTAAATAAAAGGATTCAGGAGAATCCTAAAAGCAACCTGGGAGGAGTTACATACAATCCTCAGGCTGAACATATAATGCTGCCTATCACGGTACCATTATATGATCAAGCTAAGAAACGTGACGGAATGCACAAAGTCAGCATATTCTAACTGATGTGTATTCCGCCACAGTAATAACAGATACATATAATAGATACATAAAAACAAAACATAGATGTTTAAGCAGAGGCTGAGATTAGCTTGATGAACGAAGGCAGTCTCAGTCTGAGTTTGGAGCTAAAATAAAAAGTACACAAAATAAAGTTGCTGTGTTTGTTTTTTAATAAATATATATATATAAAACTATTGGGAAAAAGTTTGAAAGAATATAACTCGCGCTTGTGTCTGGTAAGTCCAAATTTGCTTAAATTTGTGTTAACTCCTAAACCAAAAAAAAAATAAATCGAGGACAAAAGAATTTGATTTTTTTTTTTATTTTTAACATGACATTTTTTTCACAAAGGTGTTTTTTATTCTCTCTGAGTGTTATGAACTTCAATGCCAAGCATCAAACATCCTTTCACAGGGTCAAATTCTCAACTCATGCACACAGGGCTGCCCCTATTAACACGCTACTTTCCTATCGATGGTTCTTGCCAAGGTGATATTTTTAAAGCAATCATGTCTAGCACAATAACAAAACCCAAAAATAAAGAAAAAATAAATAGGTTTTACTTAGTGCAGTTTATCTTTGCATGGAGCCTATAAACTTAGCTGTAAATAATTTTTTGTCGGTATGTATCTGTGTAAGGGTGGCCAGAAGACCCTCGAGACAAAGCACGTGCACGTACATCAGCAGAGGTCTTCGTTCCACTCTATATTGTTGGAAATTGATACATAAACGCACATTAAATTGGCAACAAGCTTGTTTCTTCCATCCTCATCTGCATTTTGAGCATGGATAAGTGTGCACAAAAAAAAAAAACTAGCCAATGTTGCCAACGGGTGATAGTCCGGCTTTGCATTATGACTGTTTTAAGGGGTCTATCTTATTTTTGGGTTTAAGAAAGTGATACTTTCTTTCATTTTATACAGTTTTTTAAACCTCAGTGCCTTCTGATGATCCTTAATACTATTCATTGCTGAGATAAATACGACTAATATAAACACAGTCACCACTATTCTTGGAATCGCATTTGACGATGCGTCACCATTCTTTCTTGAAAACAGTCAACATTATTCTTGAAAATTTCGATGATGATCAAACTGTTTTAGTGAAAGTGATTTATCTGATTCAATTATTGAAGCAACGTGAACAAAAATACAAATTTTAGGTCGACAAAGATTTTTAAGAGGGTTTATATGGACTTGAAAGACAAAAGTAGGAAGACAGAGGAAGTATAATTTTACAATAAGTTTTGCGTCAAATATCATGGGCCAAGGTTTAAAGATGATATTTAATAATCATGGGACAGAAAAGCTTTTTAGATACTGAGTGAATTCTCTCCTTCGAAAAAGTTAGTCAGTGAATCCTTTTCAATCCTTTCTTAAATCTTAATCTTGTGTGGCCTCATGCAAATAGCAGTAGCAATATCAACACCAAACACAATCACTATTATTGGTCTCACTGAAACCCAAGTCTCGTATTTATTCATTCAAACTAAAACAAAAGCTGACTAGTTTTGTTTGAAGAAATGATATTCCACTCTAGGCCAACTCTTAAGTCCACCTTTTGTATATGAACTACGGTTTGCTCTGTAAAACAATAACACGTATGCACCAAAAAGAAGTTGGTTATATCGTGGGCTAACCCATAGATAGGCTTTAACGTGATATCTTTATTCTTGTCTTAATTCTTGTCCTTATTCTTTGCTTTGTTCCCACGCTTGTTCTCATCCTTATCCTTGCTTTAATATTTGTCCAAATAGTAGTTCTTCTTCTGATCACAACTCATAATTTAATCCATGCCCGAATTCCTGGCCTTATTCTTGTTTAAATCCCTTTCCTTATCCTTGTCAAACTTCTATTCCCACTACCCAATCTTTGTCTTATCCTCTATCTAATCTTGTCATAAATATTGATTCAAGTGTGTCTAAATATTTGTCACAGTTCCTTTTCCAATCCTTGTCTGAATTCTTGTTCCCATCCTTGTCCAATTTAATGCTTTTATATTTTTTTGAACCTTCATTCTACTCCTTATATCATTCCTGGTCTTAATCTTTGTCTAAGTCATACTTTTTCTTATCCTTGTCCTAATCCTTATCCAAATCCTTGTAAGAATACTTGTTTTTGTTTTAAATTGACTTTCTTTGATGCATTTGGTGCATTTGGTGCATTTAGGTTACTTTAAAGGGTTCCATGAGAGGCCTCATGACGCCGATCATTTTTTTTTTATCGTATCCCCGAACATATCAGCTTTACCGTCGAAATTTAGCGTAGCGCCAATAGACGCGGAGTTGTTCCATGAAACGTCTTTAGTACTGTTGTTGCTTCTTTACTGCATAAAGCTTCGTGGTGTCGTGACTCCAAAATTTTTTTCAAATTTACATTTTCGTTGCTTAAGCAGCCCATTCCGCGTCCCGATGATGTAATTTTTTTCTTTTATATTTTAGCCATAAGGTCAAAGACCATAACTTTTATCATAGCACCTTTACTCAGTGAATAACAATTCCATGAAACTCCGATGCATTTAGGGAAAAATGCTTTTTTCAACATTTTTGGAAATTTACGCGGTATAACGTAGCGTTGTTACCTCAAAAACGTGATCGAACATATCGTTGTTGATGAAAACTTCATGAAAGCTCGTACAGGGCCATAGACGATATACATAGGTCATAGCTGGTATACATATATTTTTCTTTAAAATTGTTAAATCTTAAAGATTCTAATCAAGGATACATCAGCACCTCTAATGTTGCGACATGTCGCACATCTTGGAGCAAATGTGGCACCTTGTATGTGGACTTGAATAAATTTTGAAAAAAAGGATAAAGGAAATAGCGCACTTTATTGTAGTTTTTGTGGCTTTTAATGATTTCTGACCTAATTTAATTTAAATTTTAACTCTGTAATGTTTTTCATTTCCGTTTTTTCATAACGGGCTTATAGTTGCTACAGCCCCCTTCTTATTATAAATGTTAACTGTGGCGCCCTCTGGTGGCACAATAAGTGCGTTTTTAAAAACAAAATTAAATGTTTTATGTATTTTTTAGTTTATGTCTTATCGTTATCCAAAAACTGCATTTGATTAACTGATCTATGAAAAGCGCTTTAAATAACGCAGAGTTTTGCGAGTTCAAAACCCAAGAGACCCCTTAATTATTAAATTTTAAGGGAAGATTGTTGCATATGAACTCAGCAGGACAATAAAGTGTTTAAATGTAGAAGTGGGTAGAAAAGATTTAATAGTTGACAATGTTTATATCGAAATAATTTGGAATAAAAGAAATTGGGCGGCCGTACCGCAGTGGGTAGAGTGCGTGACCCATACGCCAAAGAACCCTGGTTCAATTTCCATGTGACACAAAAAGTTTTTTCAATTGAATTAATTTTTCTGTTCGGCCGTCACCTCTCTGCAGACCTCAGAGAGTAAATAATGCCATGTAAAGCTTCTTGAGAACATGTGCACATTAGCCGTTCAGAGTCAGCATAAAACTAGTAGGTCCAGTTCTCGATCAGTTGTGTACAAACGTTTAATAACACGTACAACACAATTTGATCATAAGAACTTCGGTCAAAGCCCTTTCAAGGGCTGAAATGGCCAGTCAATTTATTTTTTGTAAAGGAAATGGTGGAACAAATATAAGTTTACCAATTCAAAAAATTAAAAGCGGTAACAGGAGTTTTGTAAAAGTCAGCAGCAAACAGTCACAATGGTTTACACAGAGATGGGGGAAGTGCACTAAATTTTCAGCTTCAGCTGACACGCACTGATATTGTAAAATGATTCACTACTTCCAAGTGGTTTTAACTGATGAATTAAAAAATATAAGCCCCACTATTCATTAGTGATAGTGATAGTGATCAATTTTTCACTAAAATTCATTTAGTGCAACTTTTTATTTTGCACTAAAATTAATAGTGCAAAAAACAAACTCGAACTAATGGTAGTGGAACACTGAAAGTTTTCACTCAATTGAAAGAAAAGGTCAACAGTTTATTTTGAATAATTGCACATATATAAATTTAAAATTTCAAAATTGTTAGTCCATTTACAAAATTATATATTATCGTTATAGAATTTTCTTTAATTTGGGTCTGGCTTAAATAATTTTTTTGATAATATTTGAAAGTTGAGTGGAAACATTTTTAATTGCAGCTTACATGTAGTGACTGCTCAAATTGTGCACTATGAGTGTAGTGGAGATTTAGTCACTACCACTCAATTTAGTTGCAGTGCAACAAAATAACACTATCACTAGAGTCTCTAGTGATTGTGAAAAGATGTTTCACTATCACTAAGCTGGCAAAAAAATAATGAAAACTATAATTTATTTCAATATATTTAGTGGTGGTGAAATGCTGAGTGCACTCACCATTTAGTGCTTAACCCCCATCTCTAGGTTTATACAAGAAAACAATTTTGATCACATGAACTGTTCAAATAACCCACTGTGCAAACGTGCTTCTATTTGTGAGGGAATAATACTTTGTAACTGAGTGGTAAGAGGCGGGATGGTATTATAAGTATTTTTTTATTAATTTGCCTCTAGGTGTTTGTTGGAATTTTAAATATTTTGCTTAAAGCATATAAAGCACATTTCAAATTTTTTATCAGAAAATTAGTTGTTAGTTGCAATCAGGAATTAAGTTCTTTAAAATGTAATGAATGTGTTAAAAGCTGAAATATTTTTTGACATCAGACGCGTTTTCATTGAAAAATTAAAATAAAACTAGTAAGAAGGGGACCGAAGCCGACTTGGCCGAAGTTAAAACACCCCCACGGCTCACGGCCGTAAGTATATTCAAAGTCTTAAGCAGTAAATAAATTGTTCATTTGTAAAAACATTTTTGTCATAGTTTTAATAGAAAATATTCGCTTTTGTTTTCTTTATATTGATAAAGTCACTTTTTATGGGAGGTGGATCTGGTTTTTATCCGATTTGGCTCATTTTCGAACTTGATCTTTATTTTTTAGATACAAGCTTAAATATCGAATTTTGTAATATACCCCTTTTACTTTTGGGGGTAAAAAAAGAAATGGGTCTGTCGTGGACGCACCCTTAGGTTTTTTTTTTAATTTGTTTCCTTATCCATATCCTAATTCTTGTCTTAAGATAGTGTGTTTTTTTAAGAGCTTGAGAACTTTGAATAATAATAGAAGGCAGAAATATTGTTGGAATAAAATTTTCACTACTATAAACGGTTTAATTATATTAATTATATTAAACCGAAGCGTTCACGGTGAGCGTTCGCGTCTAAAGAAGTTTCGCTTCAAAAATTTATCCGACGGTAAAAATTAATTTATATGATATTTATTTTATATTTTTGTAAGATTTGAGTTAATAAATCTTAAAATATTTTAAAAATATTTTAAAATAATTTTCGAAAAAAATTATCATGTAATTTACATATCACCATGCTTGAATAATCCATTATATGTGACAATGGATCACACATTAATCGCTTCTTATCCGCTCCTCTGGGATGTGATAGGGAGCGCTCCATTTCACGTCGTAATGTATCATACATTGATCGCTCCTTATCCGCCCCTCTGAGATGTGATAGGGAGCGCTGCATTTCACGTCGCAATGTATCATACATCGGGTATGGGCAGAGAGCGCTCCGGGAGCGTTGAGCGTAAGAATTGAGAGCAAAAGCTTATGTAGCAACACAAAAGGCAACAACAAATCAAAGACAAAAGAGAAACACAGAAACAGTACAGAAGCTTTAAATGTAGTGGTGCCCATACCCGATCATACATTGATCGCTCTTTATCCGCTCGCCTGGGATGTTATAGGGAGCGCTCGGCTTCCTATGACATGCAATGTTAAAAGAGAGCATAAAATGCACTTAGCTTGGATCAATAGGTAGCAATCCACTGCTCCCCAGATAGCACTCCCGGATCGCTCATGGGATGGTTCACTTTTTTACTGGAAAGTGTATATGGG
This sequence comes from Pherbina coryleti, assembly GCA_943735915.1. Lineage (NCBI taxonomy): Eukaryota > Metazoa > Arthropoda > Insecta > Diptera > Sciomyzidae > Pherbina > Pherbina coryleti. The sequence continues at coordinate 101,887,032 of OX030949.1, read as the reverse complement.
GAAATATTTGCAAGATTAAGTTGCAAATTGGAAATAACATAAGTGGAATATTGGAATAGTTTGAGAAGTCTCATTGGTTTGAGTTTGCACTTGCGAGAAAAATATAGACATAGTAAAAATTTTCCGACCCCCTTTTACCCCACAAATTAATAAAAGTTTTTGTATATTTAAGACGGTTTTGGTCGTATTGGATTATTTTAGGTATTTAAGTTCGCATTATTACTGTCAGCAACTATGCTAAAAATGGGCGTGGTCGAACTACATATAAGCCCACTTTATACAAATCATTATAATCCCTGAGTTGTATATGTTTAGATAGTGAAACTTGGAATGTGGATGCTATGGGCCCAAGAGGCGGTCACTACATATTTTAGCGAGCATTAGACAAGGGGGAGTGGCTCTGCCCACAAAGGCAAAATTTATGATATCGAATTGCTTTGGAATTGAATGTCGTATAAGATTGAAATTCAGTGTGGTATTACTAATTCACCAGGTCTTTTGACTGAAAAAATGACACGGTCATTCGAAAATGCGGCGTGGCTCCGCCCATACAAGCCAAATTTACGATACAGAATAGCTATAAAAGAGGAAGTAAAAAGACACAGAACATTGGAACTCAGAATCTAGATACCATTTGGTGATGTCCTTCTTCTGGAAAAAGGGACGGACATTGGACAAGGGGGTGTTGCTCCTCCAATAAAAGCAAAATTTTTTATATTTAATTACCTTGAACTAAATCTCGCATTTCAATAAAACTCAGTATGGAGTCATTAATTGGCCAGGTCTTACTACTGGAGATAGTTCACGAATAATAAAAAGTACGAAAAACTTCTGATAGAGGACACTGCTATAGACTCCGAAACTATCCAAAATTTGGGCAGTAACTATGTTTTGAATACGAAATGGTTGAAGGCATGTTCCTTTATCCAAAGTTTCATACACAAAAAATGTTAAAAATTAATAAAAACATTTTTTGTAAATAATTTTTTAGTGTATTTCTTCACCCCAAATAATTTTTTTCCATTATCTCTTAAGGCCCAACCAAGTTATGCGTAAGCAAAGAAAAGTATCAGAGAAGTAAACGAAAAGTTTTCTTAAGTTCAAACAAAACTCGAAAACCACTTCTCAATTTTCAATAAAAAACACAGTATATATGTATGTATGAAGCCTACATACAAGGCAAAGCATTTACATTATATGCGCGAATTTAATTTTCTAAATAAGTTTTTGTACAAACAGTACATTTTGCGTTGTGAATCTAACATAAAATCCAACCCTAAATCTTTTTGGAATTTTGTGCAAGGTGGTTCGCAAATTCCCACTTCAATGTATTTAAATGATAATACCTCAGTAGATTGCTGATACAGTAAATCTTTTTGCTAAGTTTTTCAAGTCCAATTTCGTTGTAGACAATGATTCAGCCGTAAATATTAATGAGAATTCCATTGAACTTTTTACTGATATTGGGTCCATGTCTGTCTCAGTTGACGAAGTCATTGAATCCATTATGGATATGAAAACATCATTCAAAGAAGATATTGATGGTTTTCTTACAATTATTTTCCTGAAATGCGCACACGTTTTAGCTGTTCCTCTGCGTGATATCTTTAATAAATCTTTATCTGAAGGGAATTTTCTTAAGTGTTGGAAAATTTCATCTATTACTCCTATTTTTAAATCTGGAGTTAAAAATAATGTGGAAAACTACCGCCCAATCTGTAAATTATCAAATATATCTAAACTCTTTGAGAGTATTATTAAGGCGAAATTCAGTTTTTTAACTGAACGTTATATTTGCCCTGAACAACACGGTTTTGTTGCTGGTCGCTGCACGGTTTCAAATCTAGCTCTACTGTCGGAGTTCTGTGTTTCATCGTTTGAACTGGGATATCAAGTTGACGTGATCTATACTGATTTCTCCAAAGCATTTGACAGAGTCTCGCATAAATTGTTACTGTGGAAGCTATCAAAAATGGGTTTTCATTTGAGTTTCTTAAATTGGATTGCATCTTATTTGTCAGACAGAACATGCTTTGTGTGTATAAACAATATCAAGTCTTTGGAATTCGGTACTACCTTAGGAGTTCCTCAGGGTAGTATCCTAGGCCCTTTGTTTTTAATTTTATTCATAAACATTTTTCATTTATTCATTTTATTTGGAGGTCTCGTTTTCTTTTGTATGCGGATGATCTAAAATTATTTAAGAAAATATCATGCTCTGCAGATGTTGCTGATATGCAAGCCGACATTTCTAGAGTCTTAAATTAGAGTAAATTGAATGGCCTTACTTTAAACTATTCAAAATGTTTTCATATCACCCTCTCTAAACTCTCTTTAAACACTTTATGTAACACTTATTTTCTTTTAGACTCTAAAATTCAAACCATTTCTACAATCCCCGATCTTGGGGTAGTTTTCGACTCAAAATTTACATGTACCCACCATGTCAATGCCCTTATACCTAAGGCCTACTCATTACTTGCCTTTATACGAAGAAACAGCACCGGTTTTTCCGATCCATTTACTCTTAAAATGTTATATAATTCCTTTGTGAGGTCTAGATTGGAATATGCTTCCATTATTTGGAGTCCATTTTATACCTCAACATCTCTTAGACTGGAAAGAATTCAAAAAAATTTTACCAGATATGCCTTGAGGTCATTTAACTTTAATGATCCATTACCACCTTACAATTTGCGCTTAATGATTTTGGGACTTAAGTCTCTTGAATCTAGACGCAAAATTTCATCATTAATTTTTGTATTTGATATTATTTCTGGTAATATAGATTGTCCATCTCTTTTAGAGCTTATAATTTTTAATATTCCATTAAGATATTTAAGAAAATCAAAATTATTTTATGTTAAATATTGTAAAACCAATTACGCCTTAAATGAGCCAATAACCAGGGCTTTAACTCTATTTAATGAGCTGTATACAACTCATGAATTTGATCTCTTTGTTCCTAAACAAATTTTTAAAAACTTTGTTAATAGTATTTTCTTATCATAGTTTTAAGATTATTTCATTAGTTCCAATTCTTAAAATTGCAATTAATATGTACTTTACTTTTAATTAGTCTGTTAGGATTTTTTGTATCCAATGACTTTCAATAAACTAAACTAAACTAAAAAAAAAAAAATCGATAAGACACACAATAAATTGACACACAAAAATATTTTGTTTTTTGCTGATAAGGGTTGCCAACAGTTTTGATAAAACATTATGTTGTGAATGAATATATGTATGATTGTTAAGCTTAAAAAAAGCTTAATTTTGCAATGAAAACTCTTGAAGTTTGCTAAGTTTGCCTTAAATATAAATAAAAAAAAAAAAAAATAAAAGATTTTTATTCATATTGCGGTGAAAGACAAATGAAAAAAAATTAAAATTATTTAAAATACAGGTTGCAACCCTATTCTGCGTAGCAAACGACGGAGTCGAGCGCTCCCTCTCAAGTTTAGCAAAGTAAACGAAAATTGAGAAACTGAACGAAAGCAGAGCTTACGCAGAACTTGGGCGACTCCATATAGTGCCGCAGGGTTGCCAATTTTTTATACTCTTTGATCGCCATTTGTCGATACCTTAACCGCCAAAAACCGCCTAGTTGTTTTTTTGTAAGTTCTAAACAAAAAAAAATAAATAAAACCATAATAAATATATAATGTTGTAAATATATTTATTATATTTCTATATATGACTAGAAAATGCAGTTTAAACTATATGTAGTTATAAACGATTTAAAAAAAGTAAAGTAAAGTAAAAACTAAGTATAAAAAATACCACATGTATAACAACGTCCAAAAAAATATTACTGGTTTTTATCAATTTGTAAGCAGGTCCAATTCTTCACTGTCTTCAAGTTCAGAGTCTTCTGGTTTTGAGTGCGTAATTTTAGAGTTAAAACGTTTTAACATTTCTTTTGTACGCTCAAAACTTTCACAGCATGTTTAAAAATTATTACAATAAATTGATATTCTTAAGAGAGCCTGAAGTAGCTCAAATTGTATTTTATTTCGTTTCTTAGTTTTAATGTTGTTCATATTGGAAAAAACTCCAACATGCATTACTAGTTGGTACCAAAAGAATTTTAATTACCACTTTAGCGAGCTCTCTGAAATATTCGTTGCCTACTCCATCCTCATATTTATAAATGTTTAACCAGAAAGCTGCAATTGAAAGCAGTTCTTGGGACGTTGTTTTGAAAATAACTATTCCAATCAACAAAAGGGAGTTCATTCCATTGATTTTCATATTTGCTTGCGGAGACTGTCGGATCCCAAAACCCATTAAAAATTTCAGAAACAAGTAAATTTTTCATGTTCAATAATATTGATGCATCTTGCAGGACACAGAACCTTGAACAGAACCAGAACCTTGAACTTGGTTGAGCCTTTACCGTTTTCCTTTAAAAAAATTTTAAATTTTCTCTCGAATACCGAGCGCGCCAAGTAGGAACATGCCTTAAAAAAATAACGCTGAAGACATTGCAACATTTTCCAGTTCTTATGTAGGAGCATTCCACTTTTGGTACGGGACAAATCGTACGCATTTAATAAGTTAAGATCTTAAATTAAAAATAAACCAAAATGTTATTGTACAAAGCATCTACTTAGTACATTAATTTAGTGTAACGGAGGCTTTTCAAAATCAATTATTTGTTCCTGAAAATATACATATATAGGCAGTAATAAGTATGAAAAGATGTTTGTTTGTACGGGACAACCGCAGTCCACCATACTTTTTATTTTTTGACATTATTGGAGAATTTTAGCAAAATTAATTATCTCTGTAGAATTAAAAATATACTTATGTAGACTTTGTCGATCATGGTATGACGAAATACTACAAGTTCGAAAAAATATCCATTGAATTGAGAATAAAAAAAACAAATGATATCGTTTGTACGGGACACTTTCGTTTCTACGGGACTCGTACGAAATTCAGAGATTAAGTCTTCGTTTTGAATAATTTTTTGAATGAAAAATTAACACTATGATTATCTAAAGCGTGTTTCTTGCATGTTACTTTATGACCGTCGACTAATATATGATGAAATTTTGATATTCCCGGAACAGGCCTTGCAGCTTCCCATGGATGAACATTTTGGATTAAATCACCTATTTCTGATTCAGCAATATAGAAAACCTTGGTAGAAGGTACTAAAGTGGCTGCTAATGTAACGAAATCTTTTGCGATTTGGATTACGGTGCCATCTCCTCGACCTCAAGCTTCTTGGCTTACCAGTCGCTTTACGTTACCACCAACTCCGTCAATCAATTTATAAAAGAACAATGAGATATGTGTCAAAAATTACCATTTTCAGTGGAATGCTCCTATAGCTATAGTGCAGCAAAGCGTAAAGGGAATTAGCTAGTCATCAATATTAACGATTTGAAATTCTAGTTCATGGTAGAAAAGTTTGTGGATGCGACTCACTTATGACTTCAATTGACTGTGGTAATTTCATAACCATGAATCAACACTCTTTGCGCGATTAATTTATAAGATTGTCTTTAAAATGTTATTTTTAAAATCTTTGAGTATTGGTAATAACTTTTAATAATAACAATAATAATAACATTAAGAATCAACTTTAATATCTATAGACTGAATCCTATATTCCCCACTTTCAAATTAAATTTCCGTACCATTCCGGAGGAAAGAAAGGTAGTTAAAATAAAAGCAATTCATGCACCTGTTGAAAAATCTCTAACGTTAAGGCTTTTGGTTGATGAATACCCTTAAGTGCCTAACCTTTCTTGCGTGACTTTCTATCTGCTCTTTATTACTTATTTTTAAAACAACTTTACAACACGTCTAACTACCATTTTTATTTGACACCATAAAAGCAATGTCATCCTAGCCCTTGGACATGTTGACAGGTTATTTCTATAGTTCTTGAATTGTAAGTTACGCTATTGTTTTTGTTTTCTGGCATTTGAGCATTTTAGACTCAACACTCTATAAAAGTGAAGTGGCATCTCCTGTTCTATGCTGCTTGAGTTTATACTGCCTTGGTTAGCACACAAAATGAGGAAAGTGAAATAAAAGAAGAAATAAATTTACGAATTGAAAAATTTAGTTTATATAAAAATAAAAGAGAAACTTCATCAGAAGTTCTTGCACCACAACGTTTGAATTCATCAAACAAATAAATTAAAGTTAATTTCGGTGGAGCAAATTCATCATAATATTTGTCAATTCACTTTTTCCTTGCACAGTTCTTAAAAATTGAAAATAATGCTTTATAAAAACCCGAACTTAAATTTTTCCATTGCTACAAAAAGAACAAATGTTGTTTACTTCCATTTAAATGACTCACAAACTACTGCGTGAAACTGGCTCAACTTTTGACAGCCAATTTGAAATCGATTTGATCCTTGCGATGACATTTATGTGCCATTCCAAGACTTATTGAACCGCTTAGTACATTTCTTTTTTGAAACGCTGCTTGAGTTTTTGTTTTTTTCCAAAGACCATTACCCTATGTTATGCTACATTGTTTATTATGTAATAGCCAATCGCTGTGGCTTACTAAACAAGGTGGGATTGACAAGGCTACTGGCCTCAGTGTATCGTACATTTTCGATTTTATTTCTATTCTTTGTTAATTGTAGCATGACCAGACAATAAGGAAAAAAAACTGTTGAAGGGAAATAAAACTGTTGACATCCAGAACAAATGGCTAATTCCTCTTGTATTGACAGATATTGTTTTCAATTCGAGTAATTATGTTAATTATTATAGGAGTAGATGTGAATTGATAGAGGGTACGCAAAACTATTGTTGGTATATTGTTGTTGTTTATGATTCTAGTGGGAATTCTAAATTCTTTATTCAAAGCATACATTACTTCTCTGTAATTTGATATTTTATCTTTATCATTAGATAAATCAACAAATTGGACTTAATTATTATTCAATAAAAACGGTTCTAACCCTATGATTAAGTATGCGAAAAATGTGATGGTATATTTAATGCAGAGACATTTTATCTGAACAATGCGATTAAATTTTTAATTAAATTTTTTTACCAATGATCTCTGTATGAACCACCTCATGGATTTCGGTTGCTTTACCTTATCTGTTAAGAACATTATGTTTTCATTGAAAGATGATAGGAGCACTTGCTTGTGGTTATAATTTTTAAGAAGCACGTAATTTTTTTTGGGAACTACGGTCAGGAATGATATAAGGAGTCTCGCAAGATTTTTGAATTCGAGAAATTGATTTTTTTTTTTTCATCATTGTTTTAATCCTCAATGCCCCTTATGTGTCCAAGGAAAAGTTGCAGTTAAATTTGAACGCATTAATTTAAATATTCCTGATTGTTTGTCATCTCTCTGCAGACAATGGCAAGCTCAAGACAGGGCTGCCAGATATGGAGATTTGTCCCCACTTTGGGGATTTCAAATCAGTTTTGGGGACGAATTTTTTAGTTTGGGAATGAAGGATTTTGTGGGGATATCCATGCCTATATTGGGGATTTTTTGGGGATTTAAGAGGAGAAAGAGCAAAAATTCAGTTAATTTTAGTTTGACACATAAATTATCAGTGGTGCAACATTAAAAATGTAAACATACCCTCAACTTGCAAATTTGAATATCTGGCCATATTATGGAAAAACAAACGAGTAAATCAAAAAAATTGTTTTTTAAAATCTATTTTCAATATGCTGTCGGAATTTCCTTCCATCTAAAGACATGCTAGCTCGTTTTAAATCAACAAATATGTACATAAAAAATGAAGAACAGGACTTGACTGAGCAAAATGAAATTGACGTTTTTCAGACAGTTGACAATATACTGTAAAATTATATTTGTGTAGTTATTGAATATCTTTTTGTAACGTCGGGTTTTCAAGAAAAATCTATTTTAAATTTTTTAATTGGTTTATATTAAAAAAACCAAAATTTTATATAAAAAGTTTGTAATGGAAATTAATACTTATCAATTTCAAGTGGTGATATCGCACTCTAACTACAAAAAGTTGCAACTCAAAATTTACAAATTTTTAATAATTAATGCAAAACTATTCCTAGTGATCATCTTCATCAGCAATTTAAATTTTTTTACTTATCTTCTTTCTCTTTAATTAAAACAAATCGAGTTGTCTCTTTGTTTTGTAAGGACTTGAAAAACAAAGTTATTTTTTGCTTCTCCTGCAAATACAGGAATTTTGTGTCTGCTTTGTAGTAAGGGTGCCACATATCTAAAAATATAAAAGTTGTGAAAAATTACAATATTTTTCAAATACAGCTTTTTTAGTAGAATATTTCTTTACATTTTTTTTTTCTAATGTTGATCATTTGAAAAGTTGAATAAATATTTTATTGATTTTGTTCACAGAATCTCATTTATGATTGAAAATGAAAAATTATTAAAAGAGGCAAAGAAAATAGTTGCATATGTGGTTTATTTTGGGTAAATTTTAATGTTTATTTTATTGTTTGAGGAGGTTTTGGAGGTTTTGTGGCGTCCGTGGCGAAGTTGGTTAAAGTGCGTGGCCGCTATGTCAACAAACCTGGAGACCCGGGTTCGAACCCCAGCAGCGACAGAAAATTATTTGAATTAAAATAATTTTTCTATACCGCCGCCACCTCTCTGCAGACAATGGCAAACCTCAGAGAGTAATGAAAATGCCATGTTAAGCTTCTTGAGAACAAGAACCATTCCGTTCATCGCCGTTCGGAGTCGGCGTTAAGCATGTAGGCCCGGTTCTCGGTCAATTGTGTACAAACTTAATAACACGCACAACACAATTGATCATAAGAAGCTAGGTCATAGTCCTTTCAAGGGCTTAAATGGCCAGTTATTTATTATTTTTAGGAGGTTTGGGACCAGTGCTCTCTAGTTGTAATTTTTATTATTCAAATTTATTTTTTTTCGAAGAAGTTTGGGCATTTTGGGGATTTTATACTTGTCAAATGGGGACGGGCGGTTCAGAATATGTGGCAGCTCTGACTCAAGAAAGTAAAAAAATATCATGTTAGGTTTAATTTTAAAATATTCATACTCACGTTGTTGCAGTTCTTTTTTTTTTTTTAACTAAAAAATTTTAGAAATAAGAAAACTAAAAAATTAAAAAAAAAAACCAATTCAAACAAATTAAATGACTGGGTGGTAGAAAATTGTTATATTCGAGATTGAATAACTGAGCATTGCATCTTCTTCCAGAAAGCTTAAAACCAGAAATATTAAAAATAAAATCGAATATTGTTAAATTTATAGAATAATTTCTATAAGTAAGAAATATAGAAGAAGTTGGCTGTATCGTGGACACACTAGTAGGTTTTGACGGGACGGTGTTTCTTTATACTCCTATTTCACGTCCAAACTCTTGTTTTAATCCATGACCAAATTCTTGACTTAATCAAATATACCGAATCCCTTTCCTAGTTTGGAAAGGTGTGTTTTAGGTGTGTTTAAATTTTTGTCCCAATCCACATCCTGATTCATGTCATAGTCCTTTACGGGTTTCATTGTGTTATTTTGTTATTTGTGATCAGTGGTTGCCACGAAAAAAACTGTTGAAATCATAACTTACTAGATTTTTATTGATGTTGATGTTGATGTTAATGTTAATGTTAATGTTAATGTTAATGTTAATGTTGATATTGATGTTGATGTTGATGTTGATGTTGATGTTGATGTTGATGTTGATGTTGATGTTGATGTTGATGTTGATGTTGATGTTGATGTTGATGTTGATGTTGATGTTGATGTTGATGTTGATGTTGATGTTGATGTTGATGTTGATGTTGATGTTGATGTTGATGTTGATGTTGATGTTGATGTTGATATTGATGTTGACGTTGATGTTGACGTTGATGTTGATGTTGATGTTGATGTTGATGTTGATGTTGATGTTGATGTTGATGTTGATGTTGATGTTGATGTTGATGTTGATGTTGATGTTGATGTTGATGTTGATGTTGATGTTGATGTTGATGTTGATGTTGATGTTGATGTTGATGTTGATGTTGATGTTGATGTTGATGTTGATGTTGATGTTGATGTTGATGTTGATGTTGATGTTGATGTTGATGTTGATGTTGATGTTGATGTTGATGTTGATGTTGATGTTGATGTTGATGTTGATGTTGATGTTGATGTTGATGTTGATGTTGATGTTGATGTTGATGTTGATGTTGATGTTGATGTTGATGTTGATGTTGATGTTGATATTGATGTTGATGTTGAAGTTGATGTTGATGTTGATGTTGATGATGATGCTGATGTTGATGTTGATGTTGTTGTTGTTGTTGTTTTTGTTGTTGTTGTTGTTGTTGTTCTTGGTGTTGGTATTGGTGATGGTGATGGTGATGGTTTTGGTGTTGGTGTTGGTGATGATGTTGTTGTTGTTGTTGGTGTTGCTGCTTTTGCTATTTATACCCCCACGTTTAAAAAACGTAAATGGGGGTATATTAATTTTGTCACTCCGTTTGTAACGCCCATAACAATTCGTAGTAGGTATAGAAAAGTATATATATTATTGATCAGCATCACCACCCGAGTCGATTTAGCCGTGTCCGTCTGTCTGTCCGTCTGTCCGTCTGTGATCACGATTACAGCCGTAATTTTCAAGCGATCATCACGAAATTCAATATTTAAGCTTTTATCTAAAAAATAAAGGTCAAGTTCGAAAATGAGCCAAAACGGATGAAAACCACGCCTACCTCCCATACAAAGTGCCTTTATCAAAACAGTAAAATCTCTTAGAATTCCACAAAAATTAATATATGGACTTGAAATTTCGCACATAAGCTTTGATATTTAATTTGCACTCTAAGTATGAAATTCAACCAAATCGTATGAAAACCACGCCTACCTCCAATACAAAGTGACTTTATCAAAAAGGTAATATCTCTTTAAAACCCACAAAAAATAATATATGGACTTGAAATTTTGCATATTAACTTTGATATATAACATGCACTTTGTGTATAAAATTCAACCAAATCGAGGGAAAACCACACCCACCTCCCATACAAAGTGGTTTTATAAAAAAATAAAAGCGAATATTTTCTGTTAAAACTATGTACTTATAACGAAAATATTTTTACAAATAAACATTTAATTGACGGCTTAAGACTTTGAATATACTTCGGTTCGGACGTGGGTGTATTTTAACTTCGGCCCAGTCGAAGATAATTTTTTACTAGTTTTTATTTGCTTTTCCATTGATTGTGCTTTTCCTTGGTGCAGTAAAGGGGGTAAGGTTTGTTTCGTCTGAAAAAGGCTTTTTTTCATGAATTTTTTCGGAGAAAACTATAACAGTAGGTTTATTTTACATATTATTATATAAGAGTACAACATTTTAAAAATATTTAAAAAAATTTTTGTTAAAAATGGAGAGAAATAACGGATTCATTGGAGATCTCCGCAGGTGCCTCGAAAAAAAGTCTTTGTGCTGTGACCAGCCTACAGCATCACTGGATCATCTGAAACCAAAAAATCAAAATGCTTTCTTTAGTTTATTACTTTATCTCTCCAGTGACGTCGAGTTTTTTTTAATTTTTCAATTTTTGGCACCATTTCGAAGCGAAAATTACGATTTTTTGCGAAAAAAATCTAACTATTTGTTATTGTAAATTGTTAGTAATTAAAAAATTTCAAAAAACACGACGTCACTAGAGAGCTACTTATATGTAGAATATGTGTAAAAAACTATCGGTTCAGTAGTTTTTTCTGTAGGCTGGTCACCGACTTTAAAAATTTCATGTTTGGGAAAATCGATTTTAAATTTTGTGCACTAAGCAACACTAGTTAGAGGTACGGTCGTTCAACCTACTGTAACTTCGTTATTTTTGCTCCGAATGACCTAAAAATTTAATACAATATTCTTCAGATGTTGTACTTTCAGAAACAAATATAAAAAAGTGAAAATAATAGTTGTCAAACCTTACCCCCTCCCCTCTTAACTTTACCTTAGCTGCATGCAATTAATCCAGAAAAAGTGATGCATATGGGTCACTTAAGGCGGTTTCCTGAGGGGCCTCATGACGCTGTACATTTTTTTTTATTTTTATCATGTGCCCGAAAACCTCACCTTCACTTTTGTTCCTTAAAATGTACCGTTACGTCAGTAGTCACAGAGTTAAAATTCCATGCAACGTTTTTTCGTGGTTGTAGCATTTTTACTGCATTATATGGTTGCAACCCTGTAATCATGACGATAAGAATTTTTTTTTGTAATTTAATTGTGAGGCGTAATAACACATATATGGTTTAATAAAACAAACTTTACCGCAGCACGTCTCCCGAGTGAGCAAAAATTCCATGCGACGATATTACATTTCTTTTACATATGCTGCTATATTCCCGATCTGGTGACATCAGAATTTTTATTTTTATTTTTGTCGGAAGGCCAAGTATAAATCCTTCGTCTTCCTTTCCAAGCATTTATCGTAGCTTATACACTCACTGAGTAAAAATTCAATGCAACGCTGCTGCATGAATGTTGCATTGTCGATCTTTGAATGGCTCTCCCTGTGTCCCCATGACGTCAGAATTTTTTGTCAAGTTTTTTTGAGGGTTTAGAACAGATCTTTTTTGGTGTATCATATTTTTAATCATAGCGCTAATACACAGCGAGTAATAATTCCATGTAACAAATTTTCAGTTGCGTTGCTTAAGCAGCTCCCACTGAGTCCCAATGACGTTTTGAATTTTTGTTTTATTTTTATAACGAAGTCAAAGAGTTGACCTTTACGGTCGTACCATTTTTTCAATCATAGCTTCTATACTCAGTAATAATTCAATAATTCAACTTTATTGTAATTTGCATAAATAATTTGCAAAGATATTGTTGGTTGTTGTATTCTTTGTAGTATGCAAACTAAAGAAAACATGTTTTAGAAAACCTAACAGAAAATATTATGAAAAAATTAGCAAAGTATAACTATTCTCTGGCCTATACAGTTTTGGCACAATATTTTGTGACCTGATGAGTCTTCCTTTCAATTCGAGTGACATTTGAAAAAAAAAATGCATGCATCTTCCTCAAAGCCTAAAAAGTAAGGCAGTGCAGCCCTTAAGTTTGTGAATAATTGTGTTTAATGACTCCAATAAAGAGTGTGTAAATACTTATGACGCCAGAGAGTACCCTGCAATGTAGCCAACTAGTTAAAATACTAGCAAATATACTAGGTCAAAAAATACCAGCACTAGTTCAGCTCAAATGCTTTTTTATTGCGCAAACTGGTATTTTCCCGTGGTGATTTCATACAATTGTCCTCTTCTCGATACAATTTGAGGTAGTATTTTTACTGGCATTTTTTGGACTTAAGTAAGGGGTCAATCCGTTTGAAACGCATATAAGGAGGCGTGGCAGGTATAGAAAAGTGCATATATTTTTGATCAGCATCACCTCTCGAGTCGATTTCCGTGTGTCTGTCTGTCTGTGACCACGATTACAGCCGTAATTTAAATTAAATATCGAACTCACGATGATAGCTTGACAATTACGGCTGTAATCGTGATCTCATACAGACAGACGGACAGACAGAAAGACGGACATGGCTAAATCGACTCGGGTGCTGATGCTGATCAAAAATATATACTTTTCTATACCTACTTTATGGGCGTTACAAACGGAGTGACAAAATTAATGTACCCCTTTCACGTTTTTTAAACGTGGGTATATAAAAATGGGTGGGTGGCGTCCGTGGCGTAGTTGGTTAAAGTGCGTGGCCGCTATGTCAACGAACCTGGAGACCCAGGTTCGAACCCCAGCAGAACCCCAGCAACACAAAATTATTTGAATTAAAATAATTTTTCTGTACGGACACCACCTCTCTGCAGACAATGGTAAACCTCGGAGAGTAATCAAAATGACATTTAAAGCTTCTTGAGAATAAGAACATTTCGTTCATCGCCGTTCGGAGTCGGCGTTAAGCCTGTAGGTCCATTTCTCGGTCAATTGTGTACAAACTTACTAACACGCCGACACAATTGATCATAAGAAGCTAGGTCAAAGTCCTTTCAAGGGCTGAAATGGCCAGTTATTTATTTATTTTTTTTTTATATAAAAATCGCAAAAATGATTACAATTGCTCATATTAACAGTCTTATTAAAGGGTCCATGTCTTCTCTTTCAGTTGCAAATGCATTAAGAAATTTCTATTTGCTCGGCATTTTACCACAGAATGCCGAAAAACTCGTCCACTTTGCGACGTCAAGGCCCCTTGAACCTATTTTCGTTTTCTCGTTTTCTTTCGTCGAGACCTCTTTTCATTTTACCTGAAAGTCGGCTCTCAAATTTCACCTTAAATCTCGAATCGTCATCGTTGATTTCACCTTTTTGGAACTCAGATGTGATATCGGCGACCCCAAAAACATCAATCTTTAAATTAAAGTAAAAATGTTGAAACATAAACTTAATGCTTCAAAGGGTTAAAGGGAAAAGAGTTCGGTACCGTGTTCGATTATATACTTATTTCGCTGTGGATTTTTCCACTTGAGGCAGAATAAAAGAGCATAAAATCATAAAACAAAACGAAAAAAAAGCTTTCATTGTGTTTATGTGTTTTTTAACGTATGTTTGTGAACATGTGTGCTTTTGGAAGCATCCTGTTGTATGCCGTTTTCTGTTGCTGCTGCTGTTTTCAGCTTCCACAGAGTCGATATGTTTTTTGTTGCTTTTTTATTTGTTTATACGTGTGATATTCGTTGTAAATTATTTTTTTTGCTCATATTTTTCCTTTTCTTTTCATGCGTTTTTTGTATTTTTCTTCTTCTCTACTCCGATTTTTTTCTATTAAATTACCCCCTGGGTGGTTGCTTTGAATGAAGTCCTGCCAGGCAGTGTTGCCATAGAATTACTTTCTTTTACCAAAATAAGCGGAAAAATGTCCACATACGAGAGCAAAATTTTAAAAGCAATCGTACTTGTTCATGTACGAGAACGACGCACAGTGGTATCAAAGTGGAATTAAATCAATTTTTTACATGCTGTAATTTTTGTTCATTTTTTTTTTAATTTAAGTTTAGAAATGTTTCAATGGCATATTTCCAAAACAAAATTTCTAAGACAAGTCCTCTCAATTTTTGTGGTCAAGCAGTGAATGTCGCTAAATTTTTTGCTGTCAAAACATGCGGCTGCCATGGTCCATTCTGAAGTTCAAATTTTCAATGACGCGATTAAGCAGGAGTAATGTTGGCTTCCAATTCCGCAATCATAGCCGGCTTATCCATGTGGACTTTGAACTTTACGCCCCAAAGGAAAAAGTCTGTAGGTGTGATATCGCATTATCTAGGCGGGGAATTCAGAGGTCCGAAGCGTGAAATAAACTGTTTACCGAAGTGGTCTCCCAATTAAGATAAGGTTTCATGGGCTAAGTCGCAAGTAGAGCTGTACTGTGGGAATGAAATGCCATTGAGATCAGGAGCTTCAATTGGAGGCAGCAAATTGCGGCAGTCCACATTTTCGGAGTAAATTTTCAAAGGCATAGCGATTTGCGCGTTCGGTAGGCCGATTATGTGAACCATAAGTTACACAAAACACATTCCTCGTAGAACGCCGATTCTCTGTTACAGCTGAATTATTAGTATAGGTTTAACACGCTTTATGCGTAATCTCTATAAACTTTGTACTGATAAAAGCATGTCTATATGAATCAAACTTTGCTTAAAATATTTTATAAGACTATATTTAATTAAAGAAATTTATGAAATCAATACGAGTATAATACAGTCGTATACAGAAGTGCACATTTTCATACTCTTTCAATATTTTGAGAAAGATGTGACTCTTCTTTTTAATTTAAAAAACTAGATTTGTTCAAGTCAAAAAAAAAAAAACAAACTTAAAAGGAGTTCGACCGAGTTTCCAGTGATCAATTTTGTTTTGCGTCTACAACTATTTGTACAGAAATTATAGAGAACTGTGCCTAGAAGTTTTTTCCCGCCTCCGAACGGCCAACGTTCATGTTCTCAATAAGCTTTGCATGGCTCTTGGCTATGCCCAACTATACAATCTATTTTTCGTTTCTTGTAGTATAAGGGATAGAAGCCACTCCATAAGCATTAAAATCTTTAATAAAAAAAAAATAAATTATGCAAAAATAACTTACAATTTCTTATTAAAAAAGAGTACTGATATTTTTATGAACATAACTGTATATTAGACCGGTTCACATTTCAAAAATATTAAAATACTTCGGTGCGCGTCCATTTTCCGAAAGTTCCATTCCTAATGAGAACAAAAGTGCCTTAAGACCCAAAAAAATTTGACCTCTAGATATTGCTGAAATCGTTTAAAGGTCATTTTGGATCTATTTATTTATTCTACTGAGTTTTTAAAACTTCACCCTGATGAGTGGCTTAATAACAGCTCATATGTTAGTGATCTTCAAATGGTCACTCAGCTCAATGTTATTAACGATTCAGCAGAGAGAAGTGTAGCGTTAATAACAGAATTTAATAATTCGATTACTTCAAATGAAGAGCAAACAAATATTGGCTGCAAGTGGTAGATAACCATAGAAAAAATTTGAAAAACATAACAAAAAATCATATTTTTAAAAAATAAATTCAGGAAAAACAAATGTTTGTAGTGTTTTTTATTTTTTGTTTTATGTTATGGTCCAAAAATTATGCAGTAAGTTATAGCGCAAGAAACATTAAGCTCCGCACAAAAATACAAAATTACAAACATAATGTCACTGGAACAAAATAAGAAAAAAATTGTATGTGGAAATACGATAATTTTGACGAAGGAGTTAAATTGCATGTTCAAAGCTCCGCCAAAAAATATCAGATCCATATTTTAAAAAAATAAAAGAAATGAAAATAGCTTAGATTATTATAAATAATCCTTCATCAAAATGTATTCAACATGTGTTTCGGTTTGGACAACATATTATTCAATATGATCTAAGTCGTAAATAGATCCAAAATGACCTTTAAACGATTTCAGCAATATCTAGAGGTCAAATTTTTTTGGGTCTTAAGGCACTTTTGTTCTCATTAGGAATGGAACTTTCGGAAAATGGACGCGCACCGAAGAAAAAAAGACCCATACTTTTCCTCATATATTTTTGAACCGGTCTACTGTATATATATGAATAATTATTATTCACCTTTTTTGGAAAAATTATAATATACAGTTCTTAGTGCGAAGCCGATTAAAGACTTTTGGACACATTAAAAACGTAGGGTTAAACATAACATGGATCGAGTTATTGAAGAACGAACTATAAATTCATATTAACCCTGGAGAGGTAACTATATTTTCAATACATATTGAATTCAATACATATTGACAATATGTACATAATCTACGCCAAATCGACGTAGATTACCTCTCTAGAGTTAAAGAGTAAGCGTGTAAAAAGTTTGAAGTATTACGCCACATTAAAGCTTTCAAGGAGTAAGCTTCCGGATTGATTTAATTAAAATTGCCTACAAAGGAAAGTTTTATAACAAAATTTATCCCTAGAACCTGAAACTCCTTGATGTTAACGGAGAGTTACCCAAAGTAAAAGGGAAAAGATGAGGACGACTTAGAGAATATGGCATTTATTAATATTGAGACAAAGTAAGTTTTTTACACTCCAGTTATAAACTGTATTAATGTCAGACTGAAGTCAAAAGAAATCCGACAAGGTCATTTTATTAATAGCGTTATTATTTTAATATAATAATTAAAAATCATATTCAAATAGCAAACATTTTGTGTATGAAACAAAAAAAGTGATGTCACTGACAATTAATACAAATACGAGTAACAACGGACCCAAAATGCTACCTAACGGGACTCCAGATACAGCTGTAAATGGAGGAGAACTATAATTTCCAATGCACACAAAATATTTTCTATCACTCGGATAAGACTTTAGCCATTTAAGTACTTTAGAATAAAAGCCAAATATATCTAACTTTTTCACAAATAAAGAAAATTAGCAAAATTATTTTAATAAAAAAAAAAAAAGAATTGGCCATTTCAACTCTTGAAAGGATTTTGACCGAGCTTCTTATGATAAAATTAAGGTGTGCGTGTTATTAAATGTTTGGACACAAATAATAGACAACTGGACCTATAAGTTATACGCTGAATAAAAAATAAATAACTGGCCATTTCAGCCCTTGAAAGGACTTTGACCTAGCTTCTTATGATCAATTGTGTTGTGCGTGTTATTAAGTTTGTACACAATTGACCGAGAAATGAACCTACGGGCTTAACGCCGACTCCAAACGGCGATGAACGGAATGTTCTTATTCTCAAGAAGCTTTACATGACATTTTGATTACTCTCTGAGGTTTGCCATTGTCTGCAGAGAGGTGGCGGCCGTACAGAAAAATTATTTTAATTCAAATAATTTTCTGTCGCTGCTGGGGTTCGAACCTGGGTCTCCAAGTTCGTTGACATAGGTGCCACGCACTTTAACCAACTACGCCACGGACGCCACAATATACGTGGAATACGAATTATACGCTGAATACGAACGACAAATTTCCATGTTATAAAGAAGCTTTACATAACATTATTTACCCTGTCTCAGATAGGATTTGAAAGTAAGATCTCGCGGATCGTAAAATCGCATGGATCGGCTTTGAAACGCTAACGTGTTTAGTTAGATTAACCTAGGGAAGAAAGACCTAAAGATGATGACCGGAATCATAACTGGACACTGCAAACTAAAGAAAAACCTACAAAAAATGAATCTCGCTACTGATTCATTATGTAGATTATGCCTTGAGGATGAAGAAACCTCCAGACATATTCTCACTGAATGTCCAGCTCTTCTCCATATAAGAAAGAGAATCCTAAATAGCGAAATAGTCTCTCAAGGACACCTTGCGATCCTCAACCTCGAAAATATATTATGTTTTCTGAAAAAAAACTAAAGAAAACGAACTGCTTTAAGAAAAGAAAAGGTATGGCACAATAGGCATCACAAGATGCCGCAGTGCCAGAGCTGAATTAGCTCGCCCCAAGCATATCTATCTATCTAGTTACGGGCGTTACTAAAATTTTAGAAAAAGTTACTTTAAAATTTATATTTTGTGCCTCTCTTGGAAGTTTAAATTTTAAGTTGTACAGATTTAACGGAGGGAGAGATATATGGGACCATTCAAATAAAAGCCAGACCTTTCCATTTTTATAAAGATTATAGAAACTTTAGACAATAGACAAATAAAAGAAGTTAAAAAAAATATAAGTATAGAATATAAGAATATGATATGAAAGTGTTATTTACTTAATTAACCCTCCCTGTGTCCACATTGACGATATCGTCCTCCAATTTTTTGCGATTTTGAAAAAAAAAAATTCTCGTTTTTGACTGTTCTAAAATTAATTGTTCTAAAAAAACTTTCTTTATTCTTTTATTAAGCCTTTGTGTTGCCACCCGGGTACCCATTGGAGTAAATTTTGCAGAATAATTTTTTTCTTCTAAAAACGATGGATCAAAACATTCTTGGACCCCCATTGTTTAACCGATTTTCAATGGAAATTTTTTTATTTCAAAAATTTATTTAAATTTTAATGTTACCTTTCATTGTTTACATTGAAACAAATTTGAGCTTTAGGCCAAGTATGTTGACAACAAGACAACATAAAGACAATGAAGGTAAGAACCAACAACCACAGCAACGGGTCTGTTTAGAGCAAAATGAGTTTAAAACAAATCATACAGCAGGCTAGACAGACTGTTTCGTTGGCCGCTTCACCAAGACATCAGTAGTCTTGCATGAATTTTCACTGTGATCCACCCAAGCTTGTTAGGTCCTACTTATACTGCCAATTATACCGAGAAAAGTTGATAAGAACTCAATTACTAATGTTAAAGCGTTCTCTCTGCCAAATAAACTTCCGAGTAACTTTCTCGGCATAATTAGCAGTATATGTAGGTCCTAAGTAGCTTGAGTGGATCACATTGAAAAGTCATGCAAGACTACTGATGAGTTGGTGTAGCGACTAACAAAATAGTCTGTCTAGTCTGCTGTATGATTTGCTCTATACAGAACTATTGTTGTTGTTGTTGTTGGTTGTTACCTTTATTGTCTACATGTTGTCTTGTTGTCAACATACTTGGCCTAAAGTTCAAATTTGTTTCAATATAAAAAATTTATTTATCGGCTACCCCGATAGAAAATGTATAGAAATGCATTACTACAAGTTATTTTCAAAGGCTTAGGGCATGGATATGTCCAAGGATTAGGACAAGTATAAGGACAAAGATTTTGACAAGGATGCAAACAAGGTTTGAGACAAGGATAAGAACAAGAATTAAGGCAACGATTAAGACAAGGGTAAGGACAAGAATTGCAACAAAGGTAATGATAAGAATTAAGACAAGGATTTGAACAAAGATGTTGACAAGAATTACAAAGAGGATTAAGAAAAAGGTGAGGTGAGGTGAGGTGAGGACAAAGAAGGAGAAGTATAAGGTAAAGGTTAAGGATATCTTTAGGGATAGGGATAAGAATACATATACGAATCGAGATAAAATAAAGAAACATTGACACATTGAAATGCCAACGGATGAGTCGATGATATAGCCAAATGCATTAATTTTTATAATAAAAATAATTTCACAAACCATTGCTTTTACTTATTAAATTATTATTTTTTTTTTTTTTGCTTAAATCGAGGTTTTTAGGTGTAATATTTATTTTGTCAAGACTGGCTTGGTACGAAATGGAGTGATCGATTATTGGGAAAGAAGGTGGTAATCAAGTAAAACATGTGTGGGATGTTCTTAGCGTAGCGAAAAGTTTAGAAACATGTGAATTTGAGGCAAGTAGTATGCCTTTATTTCAGTCAGTTCAAGTTATAAGCCAATCTCTTCTACAAACTTCTCTACCATCAACTACAACTTCAAGTCGTAAATATTTACGAATTCTCAATTCCAGTTGATTAGAAATGACGAATGAAAATGCAGAAAGTGTAATGCATAGGACCATGTCCTGGCTGGGATTCGAACCAGGGACCTCTGGAGTGGCAGTCAAGTACGCTACCACCTCGACTATAGAGGACACTTAAATGTATCTGCTGCCATAATAAATATTGGTGGAATGCACACAATTATTTTGGGATACAGGGGACTTATATCTACAAATTCGAATTCGGGGTAAGACTTTGAATATACTTTGGTTCAACTGTGGGGTATTTTAACTTCGGCCCAGTCGAACATCATTTCTTACTAGTTTTTATTTCCTTTATGCACTATTTTGAATTGCTGTCACTTTGGTTTTAATAACAGTCAATAAAATAATTAAACCCTAAAAGTATACATAATTTTTTATTTTTTTATTTACATATACCATTGCTAATTTGTTTTGAAATTCTTGTGAACTATATGAAATTCGGAAACATGTACCAACTTTTTGTACATATATTTAAAGAGGAAATTCCCAGATTTCATAATATCATAATGAGACAACCGAGGAAGACCGAGCGTTATTTATATTGTCTATAAAAAATAGAAGAACAAATTTTTCATGGAAAAATATTGATTATCTGATAACTTTTAAAATATTCATGTACCCTACAAATTTTTTCGTACGAATAATGGCAATAAGATAAACCTTTATAAAAAGTTATAATAATTTGCTATTAACAAATTTTTGTTTACTCCAATACACTGCTAAGTTGCATGAAAATTTAACTCAATTTTTTGCTTATAATCTTTGACTTTGACTAATTTTTTCTAATAAAAAAAAACAAAATTGAATTTTAAGGAAACCATTAATGGATTCTCTATAATTAAACATATCTCTTTAAGTCTACATGACCAAAAATAGAGTGGCCGGGAAAATTAACTTTTTTCCGCCAAAACCCCACTGTGGGGCGAAGAGCTCCTTAGAAAATTTAAACATATCTGAGTAGATTTTTTATAACAACCATGACTTTCAGTAGGTAACAGATAAAAAGTAAATACTTAAAGGCAAAAAGATATCTAGTATTAAAAAAGATACAGTAGTTTCGACTATGTCTTGACACAAGACGTAGAATTATTCAATTCGCTTTTGATGACATTTTTTAAAAAATATTTAGCAAAATATTTATTCCATACACCTGAGCATATGACCTTTCAAAGAGTGCCGGAGAGGGTTAATATGTATAACCGACCCTCATTACTTTTGCAAAAGGAACATTTTTGCCTTTGACACCTATTTCCTCCGACCACTCCTTAGGGGGGCTCCCATACAAATTTTATGGTTTTGTATACTTATTCCATACACCTGAGCATATGACCTTTAAGAGAGTGCCGGAGAGGGTTAATATGTATCACCGACCCCCATTACTTTTGCAAAAGGAACATTTTTGCCTTTGACACCTATTGCCTCCGACCACTCCTTAAGGGGGCTCCCATACAAATTATATGGTTTTGTCGATAAAACCGGAAACTGTCGATAAATAGGAACCAAACCTTAACAAGCAAACAAAATTTGTTCAAAGCTACCAAGCTCAACAACCCATGTGGAGAGTCGAAATGTCAAAATTTCATTGTCGATCATATTCCCGGATATTTAATTGGATGCGGAATTTTGACATTTCAATAACAGATTCTGTTAAAAAAGCATGCCCCTCAAAATTACTCAGAATTACTGGGCTACGCGATTCTGATAAAAACAACATGCCCCCAAAAGTATACAGTTTTTTTTTGTAATTATATGATTTATATCTTCACGCTAGATGGCGCTATCTTCACCGTCGAAAAAACCGGAAACCGTCCATAAATAGGTAGCAAACTTAAGCAAACAAAAACATCAAATGTTGGCTTTATATTTCATGTAATTGTGCAAAATTTTTATAAGTTAGAGAGTTCAAACATGAATTTTTCTCCCAGTGAGGATCAGCAGACCAACAAGTGCTAACATCAACATTGTACGATCAGTACTTTTGGCACACCAAAGGCTCAAAGTGTGACCTAAAAACGCTATCAACCGCCGCTTGATCACTGTCAACCACCCTACTTACATCCGAGAATGACGTATTCGACGTCAAAAAAATTAGGAATTTTTACTTTGGAAAATAAAAACCAGTTTATGTTAAAATTTCACAAAATGGCAACCCTGTTGTCAAGGCGCCCCCGACTCAGTGTTTTGCATCGTTGTCGTCCATTGAGCGCGTTTATTACTTGGCGCTAGCAGAAGAAGCTCATGCAGCTATGACGTCCAACAGGTTATCATTGTTTGAACATCGTTTTTCATTGTCCTCCTCTGAGTACATGACATGTTACCACGTCTAAGTACAGGGTGACGTGGTGTCTGTTGTGGCGCATAATTCCCATAGTAGATGCAAAGTGTTTGTTTTATTGTTCATGCTAATTCATTGCGAATGAATTTATTTAAATGTGTGTGTGTTTGTTGTGTTTATTGATTAACAGGTTGATTCAGTTTCAACTTTTATTGTTCTCTTAAAAAGTTGGAATTGTTGTTGTTCTTGTTTTATCTGTTTGCGCCCATTCACACTTAATTTAAATTAATTGCATTTCAATGAGTTCTTTGCTGAACTTATATAGAAACAAAGCGTGGAAAGCATTTAGTGGAAAATGAAAACTGCTGAAATTAACCTACAATGGTGTATATTTTATATTTAAGTTTATTCTGAATTCATTTCCTTAATGGTTTTCACGTCAAATGACCTCACATTAACTTTTATGGAATGGTTGAGGACAGTTTTAGCCTTGGTGCAATCAAAGTTAATGATTATGAGTTCAATTCAATTGTCATAAAATCATTTTATGGGGACAATTTTAATTAATTTTTGACAAAAACCCCTTTACAACTAATCAGTTTTATATTTAAAAGCGGTACTAAGAATTTAATCCCTCTTACCCCTCTACTATTCGAGAACAAAGATTTTTGTTTTTTCGAATTTGCATAAACTGCGGAAAAATCACAAAATTTGTCCCATAAGTACTAGCAAATGCTCTTCTAACACCTGGTAATCCGTTAAATGTAATTAGTAAGTAATTTCCAATATTTTTCCACTTCGGGAGATTTTGACAAGCTTTGATCGCACTCGAAAGTCTGTGTGCTCCGCATACATACAGTGTTGTGCATATAAAAGCAACCAAAATTGGCGTGGAACATATTTTTTAAAATATGAAGACATATTTTTTATCGTCTTACTTCTTTCTTCAAAATTTTAATAGTTAGTTTTACTTAATAATATATTGCGCTGAATATAGAATCAAAAGAAATGAAGTAAAGAAAGCAGTACATGAAAGAGCGATTTTTGAGTGTGGATAACAAATGCATCTCCCTTGAGCCAAATAGTTTTTTTTCCGATTAACGGTAAATGTAGGTCATATTTTTAATTTTTCCTTAATGAATACTGATTTAGACTAAAAAGAGCCATTTGCAAATAATTCCTTGTATGAAGAAGAACTTTTGAAATTACCAAAACGTCATTTCACGTGATAAATACGCAGAGTCCCTTAAACAACAATAATTTATCAGTATAAATAAGAAGCATCACCAATTTCTTTATCTAAAAAGGACAAAATAATTAAATCAATAATTTGACGTCTTCTAAAAAAGTTTCAGACTAAAAAACTGTGAAAACCCTTCAATTGACTGGACCGAAGCGTAAAACAACACAGAAAGATAGCCGACATATAATCATAGCTTTTCAAAAAGGTCCTTTTTTATCATCTCAGCCTGTTGTTTATCAATTAAATTTAAACGTGGACTTGGGTACTGTGCGCCGACGTGCTTTGGAAGTTGACTTAAGAAGTTGCAGACCAGAGAAGAAGCCATTGCTTAAAAAAAGGAACATAGAACGAAGGTTTGCTTTTAAAATATAATCTCTTTTGGCTTAAATCAATAAAAATTTGTATATTCCCAATTAAATTTTGCAAGAACTCACTTAAATTGGTCTGTTGACTAATGGAAGTCATTCCTTTTTAGTGATGAGTACAAATTTAATCATGGCGTCCGTGGCGTATTTGGTTAAAGTGCGTGGCCGCTATGTCAAAGAACTTTGGAAACCCAGGTTCGAACCCCAGCAGCGACAGAAAATTATTTGAATTAAAATAATTTTTCTGTACGGCCGCCACCTCTCTGCAGACAATGGCAAACCTCAGAGAGTAATCAAAATGCCATGTAAAGCTTCTTGAGAACGAGAACTTTCCGTTCATCGCCGTTCGGAGTCGGCGTTAAGCATGTAGGTCCGGTTCTCGGTCAATTGTGTACAAACTTAATAACACGCACAACACAATCGATCATAAGAAGCTAGGTCAAAGTCCTTTCAAGGGCTGAAATGGCCAGTTATTTATTTATTTTTTTTTACAAATTTAATCTCTTTACCGGTGATGGCATGGCCACAGTACTTCGACGAAGAAGTGAGCGCTTTAAACGTCAAAACTGTCAGGTCACAGATAAGCATAGAGGCGGCTCGGCCATGATCTGAGCTTGTTTTCTGGATTTGGACAAGATCCAGTTCATGAAATTACCCAAACAATGGACCGATTTATTTATATAGAAATTTTAGAGACAGTAATGTTGCCCTTTGTTGAGCGAGAAATACCAACCAGGTGGATATTGCAGCACGACAACAACCCTAAGCACACTGCAAAGGTCGTTAAGAAGTGGAATTGGGCAAAAGGGATTTGGATTGGCTAGCCCAATTGCCTGATCTGAACCCAATAGAAAATCTATTTGGAATCCTTAAACGACGCCAAAGGTGTTCTCATAAAGATGCTCTCTTTGAGGTACTGATACAGCAGTGGCAAGTACATCACTAACTTTTATTGATAACCTTATATGTGGCTTCAATGCCACGCAGATGTATCACAGTTATTCAAAATAAAAGCTTTTTTACCAAATGTTAACCCTATAAATTGTATTTTAAATCGATTTAAATTTGTTTACTTTTAATTTCTACTTTGCATAATTTCTACTTTGTACTTAATTTCTATAGAATAAATTTAAATGCCTGCAGTAGTGAATAATTTTGAGTTGTGTCTTAATATATATAAAAGTAAATTAAACTAGTATTTTAATAAAAAACGGAAAAGTTTCAGGGTATAATTGACAATGCTTTTTATGGTTATATCACGGACTGTAATGTAATATGATTCTTGCATTGGATATTTATGAAAGTCTTGATTGTGGTTGTTTCATTGGGTATTCATTCATTTATCTTATTGCTCTGAACAACTTTTTTTATATTGTTCCTTTATTTCTTTCCTTAGTGTTTAAACAATGATTAGATGGTTTTCATGCGTAATTAAAATCAGGACTGTAGCAAAGGGGAGTTTTTGCGGTTATTCCTGCACCATAGGCTCGAAAAAGTATTATTTTTATTTAAATCAGTTTAATAAATTATATTGTTAATGCTATTTTTGTATCACTAATTCTCTGAAATAAATATTTTAAACAAAGATAATTGAACAAACCGTAAGTATTTCCACGTGACATCGTATCTTTGAGGAAAATAACTTATTCTTATGCTTGTTCTTATCTTTGTCCCTAATCTAATACTACTCTTATCATTGTCCCATTCCCTGTCATTGTCCCGATCTTAATCGTTTTTCTAATCCTTGTCCAAATTCTTATCCTAAACATGGTCTTTGTTCTTGTTCTAAGCCTTTTGCCAAACTGTCATAATTCTTCACCGAATCGTTGAAAAATTAATTTTCCTAATGATTTTTCAGATCCTAACCTTTAGCCTAATCCTTGTTAAAATTTTTATCCAAATCCTTATCCTAATTCTTGTATTTAACCTTGTTCCATTTTCCTTATTTCTGTCCCAATAACTGTCAAAATCCTGGTATTTATCTTTGTCTTAATCCTCTCTAAATCATTGTTTTAAACTATAGGGTGCGGTGGGGTGAAGCGTTTTGCCTTTTTTTTAGGAGGCTCACAGCACCCTTAAAAACTATAATTTTTTAATGGTTTTTGGCTTAAGCCTTAAATCGAAAGACATTTTTCTTAATTTCTATGCGCTCGGATTTAAAAATTTTCGATTTCTAATCTTAATATTTGAATACGGCCTTTCAATATTTATATTGAAAATAAATTTGAGCTTGTTGGCTAAGCATGTTGACAACAAGACAACATGAAGACAAAGAAGGCAACAACCAAGAACAACAACAACGGCTCTGTATAGAGCAAATCATACAGCTTGACTATACAGACTGTTTCGTTGGCCGCTACACCAACTCATCAGTAGTCTAGTATGGCTTTTCACTGTGATCCACTCAAGCTACTTAGGTTCTACTTATACTGCCAATTATGCCGAGAAAGTTACCCGGAAAGCAAGAAACTAAAATACTTAATAAAAGTCATCGAATCCAAATTTATTATTCATCGCAAATATCGAGGTCAGAGTCGCAGTTTCGACAGGTTAGTAGCCACGGTTTTCTATGTCGACGCATTTGCAGTGAATTGTTGCAATGAATTGAAATATGTCAAAAAACCAATAAAAACGCATTAAACACGCACAACAACAATAAATACTCATTAAAACGGAGTTTGTGGCATCACACAATCACTCGATAGATATTTTAGAAACACTTCATATTTTTTAAGAACAACATTAAACCAACACGACTGATATATTTACCTTGAATTCGTGTTGAGTAGTTGGCATAAAACAGGATAAATTCACTTGATCAAAAAACTTTTGGAAAAAAAAGTTTACCACTGTTTTAGAAGAGCAACACAATGTACGTCTGCACGCTTCCCTGTATCATGAAAGCAACACGTGACGGTATGGTACTTAGTTATATGCATGGTGGAATAAATCATCCGGAATATTAGAAAAAAATAGGCTGCCTTGTTTTGACATTTTCATACAAAAGCGTTTTTATGAAACCCTTCCGATTCTCAAAATAAGGCATGGTTATATGTGAGCGCTCTGTCAAAATTTCACAGGTGAAATGCTCCACTCCACCGAAACGCTTACCCCACCGCACCCTTTATCTGTCAAACCGAATAACAATTGCTTCGTGAGAACGGGGTAATTCACATCCGTACACCAAGGGGAAAAAATATTAAATTTATCCAAAAACTTTTTTAATTTATCCAAAAAGCGAGTCATTTTTGCACCAATAACGCATTTGCTTAAATCGACTACGTAAATATTTAAAATTTATTTAAATACTTTTTTAATTAAATAATATATTAAAATATTTAAACAGAATTAATAAAAACTATATCAAAATTATGCACCAATTTTTTTAAATATCTTTCAAATATTTAAAAAAAAAATAAAACTATCGCATTTAAAGAAAATTTATATAAAAATATTGAAAATAAAAAAAAAATATATTTGAATATTTCCCACGAGATGCGTTCATCAAATGCCATTTGGTAGTATATTTTATGTTCTTTTTCCGTTCTTTAATTTATACTATTTTGAAAAAATCCAGACTATATTACCCTTGCAACAAAAACTAAATGAGAACTATAAGAAAGCTGCAACTGCAAGAAATAAACTGCAGGAACAGTGCGATGCTGTTGCTGCTTGTCGGAATATGTGTGTACGTGTGCGATGCTGTTGCTGCTTGCTTGTATGGAATATGTGTACGTGTGTGGTATAAATAGAATTCAAATACGAGAAAAAAACGAGTAGTAAGGAAAACATTTGAATATCCACGTAAATTTTTAAATAAAATTTATACTGAGGCATGGATAATGTTAATATGCGTTATTTCCCTTAGTGTATAAGCTTTGATTTTTTGAGAAATTTTTCTTTTTATAAAGAGCATATTCTTTGAACTTTTTACATCCGCTATAATTGGCAGGATGATCTTTCATGCAATTAATGCAAAATGGTTTCTGGCCTCACTCTTTTCTTACAATGCACTGCCCCGGACCATGTACATTGTTGCACTTTACGCACCAATACTCGCTTGCACAATTTTTAGCCATATGACTAAATTACTGGCAACTTCGGCATTGAATGGGATCAGAGCTACGTTTAGGTTTATTCCAATGAATCAGGTTATTAAAAAGATACTTAATCTTCAATACTTCGGAAATAGGCTTCCCCGAAGGAACTCTAACCAAAAACAAATTATACCTATTTTTTACCTCTTAGATTGAGAGGTGTAGAAATTTGTCACCTTCTCCACACCTCTAGGTATTAAAGATAACAAATCCTCAAGGACTTCCTCAACCTCATAGTCGGCATAGAGACTCATTGGCAGTAAGCTATGAGTCTTTACGTTCTTTAAATGAGTAGGCCTCGATAGCTGGACTGTCCCTTAAGAAGTTTCCCATGACCCATCCTATCGTGCAGAAAGATTTTACACTTTCGTCCTGCATTCACTAGCCTAAAAACAACATTTTTCCTACGGAGCTCTTTTAAGAGCTGACGAACGTCAATATTTTTCACAAAAATTGGAGGAAAAAATTTATATTTTTTAACCTGGTTGGCTTTGATGTTGGGATTTAATGATGCACCTCTTTCAGCAGGTTCCTAGCTTTGCTTATCTCTGCTCTGTTGACTCAGTGACTCCCTTTCGAATTCATCTCTATCATTCCGGTTTTTTCTTTATACCCAGGATCGTTGAATATCGCGAACTTGTTAGTCTTCTTCGCAGGCTTCCGTAGATCTTCCACAGACCCACTTCTCGAGGCAGATCCTCTTGAGCTTTTTGCTACTTCTTGCCCATCCTTATGGACAGTATCTACTATTTTCATGTGGAAGCTTCGGTAGTCAATCGCTTGATTCAAAGCATCGGTTGATGATTCAATCAGTTGCTGCGATGCTTCGGCCTTTCTTGGGCTAGTTCCGCCCGTCGGAGCATGACGCTTCATTTTAGCGAAATGTTTTCCTTCAAGAAGTGAAGAAAACTTCTAAGCAGTTTTCTTCTTGTTCAACGTCATCATTCGCTCATATTATATTCAAATACGAGTTCGGCAAATGGCGGCTTGAGCCCGCGCTTTTTAGCTATGGCCGCACTTTTTGTGCTACACAAAATCGGACACACACAATACATCAACGCTGCAAAACACCAACACAGCACACCGACACAGCAATAACAAATCAAGGCTATATAGTTTTTGAGCCTCCGGTGGCAGCCGAAGCACCCGCAACAGTCAATAGAAGTCTAGACCAAGCCAAAGAAAAATGTTCTTACTGCTAAGATGATTTTGATGAAACTCCAACACAGCTACCACACTCCACAAGCAGCTGCCACTCAATACAACAGCAGCACATCGCAATACAGCAGAAACACCCCGCAATAAAGCAGCAGCCTATCAGAGTGCAGACGCTCAGCTCAGGTAATAAAATGATTTGTATTTAACTTGTTACATATTAAAGCTTCTAATTCTTTCCTCTTGGAAAAATGCCTGCCGCTTAGTTGATGTACGCTGAAAAAAAAATGTTTTAAACTTGACGACAATTGTTATTAATTTCATGAATTTTGTGCTTAAAAAATAGCTTGCAACAAATTTCGTCAAAGAGTCAATCCAAATCAAGTGGTCCAAAAAAACGAAAGTTGGTTGCTCGACCATTTGTAAAAACGTTTATATTTTTATTGAAATTTGTTCAATGTATTGGGATATCAGAACCGCATTGAAATTAATGGCATTCAACTTTATTTTCAAAATGGCGGCCATATTTACCTTGCTACCTTTGCTACCGTTTGCGGTTACTTTAATTTCTCAGCTCCTGTTTAACATAGAGTGATGAATTAAAAACCATGACATTAAGCACACTTTAAACTTTAATCTCACATACAAAAAGAGATGATTAAATAATTTATTCATATTAAGAAAAATGGTGAGACTTTTTTGTTAAAATCCTTAGATTTTGCAACTTTAAGAATTTTGTTTTTTATAGAAAGCAATTACTTGTCGACTTATTTTTTCTTTTTTAAAGTACATCTTAGCAAGTAGTTTAAATATAATTTTTTCAACTTTCTGACTTACCAAGTTTTTTTTTAACAGCCTCTTAAAAATGGCAATTTTGAAAATTTAACTAATTTTGGGGCTTAAAAAATTAAAAACAAGTTTAAAAATTTAAAATTTATTCACAATAAAGAACATAATAATATCTTACTTCAGTTAAAACTCTGAGTTTGGTATTCGCTTTGTTTGGAAGATACAGCCCTTCAAACTTAATAATATTTCGCCTTATATAATATGTGTTTTTTAAGATATTATTGATTTTCTAATACAAGCTTTAATCTTTCGTTTGGAATGTAACTAAACATAAATATTGAAACATTGAATATAATTTCGTGAATATAACCTCAAATAACTAACCATTTTCATTCTTTACACTCTTTCGTTTATAATGATGAACACAAGTCTTATGACTTTGTAGATTTATTGTTTCTTTTTTATTTTCTCATATAAATAAGCATTCTTTAACATAATTAAAAAACTTTAAAGCAAATTGAACATTACACAGTGCAACACGAAAAAAAATAACCATATACGGACACCACTACGTGATAAAAGACTAAAAAAAAAAAACCCGTGTCTCCCAATTTTTCCCAAAGTCATGCACTTTTTTGTTTATGGGCCGCCAAAGATTTGGGGCCTCGGTATCATTTTCGCAAAAAAGTGATCATTTTCTCGGGCTCATATCTTGCAAACCATTCAGAATTTCGATTTACTCTCTGAGGCAAAGTTGTAGCTCTTGTCATAAAGAACAAAAATTGCGAACATATAAAATCAAAAAAACTTCACCTTCCAGATCAAAATCGCAAAAAACTCGATTTTTTTTACCTTTTTTCCCGTGTTCAGGTCCATAGGTAGTAAACCGTTCAAAATTCAAGGAAACAATCAACTACAAAAATTTACCTAAGATCTCAATAAACAAATTTCTAGAACATATAAACTTCCTGGGAATTATTCTTAACACCGTTTTTTAATTTCATTTGTTTTTTATTTACTTCAACATTGAGATACTATGCTATCTATTACAAAAATATTAAAAAAAAATATTCGTATTATGTTTATAATGTTGATGGCCCTGGACTTGCAAATCGCGCTCTCTTAAGTTGTGGATCCAAATCGTCGTCCGAATCGTCGTCCGAATCGTCCGAATCTGACTCTGATTCAGAACTTATGGTGTCCACAGGCACGTTGCTTCCAGATTGCCCTCCATCATCAGCTCTTTCTTCTTCAAATACTTCATTAACATCATACAGGGTGATCTTGTGACTCCACCAACATACCTCTGCAAGCAATGCCTCGAGGTTTTTGCCTTTGTACCGTTTTTCCATGGGCATTGTGGTTTGGTGAAACCGTTCTCCTTGCTTATCGGATTCGGTAGGGAGTTGTTTGATAAAATCGTCAAAATGAAAATGAAGAAAATGCAGATTTAATGTCATCGATGCGCCGATTATCTCAAAATAATGCAGCATTTCTTTCACCCATTCTCTTGCTTCCGGTTCCGCGTCTCGATCCCCTCCCAAGACTCTGGTGCATCACTTTTTTCACTTTTGCGGCTACCTAAGCGCTACCTAAACGGTGTTAAAAAGACGAGAGTGTCTTACAAGCATTCAAAGAGTGTGTAATATTTATTTCAAAAGGAAGTATTATACAGTTTTCTTGAATTTTGAACGGTTTGCTACCTATGGACCTGAACAGGAGAAAACCCAAGCGTGCTACCTAAACAGTGTTAAGAATCATCTCTAGGAAGTTTATATGTTCTACAAACTTGTTTATTGAGATCTTAGGTAAATTTTTGTTTCCTTGAATTTTGAACGGTTTGCTACCTATGGACCTGAAAACGGGAAAAAAGGTAAAAAAAATCGAATTTTTTTAAGTTTTTTGCGATTTTGATCTGGAAGGTGAAGTTTTTTTGATTTTATATGTTCGCAATTTTTGTTCTTTATGACAAGAGCTACAACTTTGCCTCAGAGAGTAAATCGAAATTCTGAACGGTTTGCAAGATATGAGCCCGAGAAAATGATCACTTTTTTGCGAAAATGATACCGAGGCCCATAAACAAAAAAGTGCATGACTTTGGGAAAAATTGGGGGACACGGGTCTTTTTTTTAGAATTTTATCACGTAGTGGTGTCCGTATATGGTTATTTTGCCATGACTTAAAAAATTACACATAGTGTTATCTGAAAAAGTTTGAGAAGGAAAATATTTATGTTAACACGTAAAATATTTTAAATAACATCTTTTTTAACCTATCTATTTAGCTTTGATGACTTGATGATCCTCATATTCTTTGGATTTATATGGGATATGGGAAAGCATCGCATAATTATGTCGGAAATTGGAATGAAACGATGGAATTTTCCGAGTTCCCTAAATTCGTTGGCAGCTTTCGAAACTGATGTGTAGCTGATCTATCCGAGCTAAAATTTCTTCTCCCTTAACATATACATATGATAATCCTTTTATTTTTTGCTTGCAGTAAATAAACATATCTTCAGGAGTAAGAATTTTATTTATTTTTGGCCTTTGCAGTCTTGCTCTTGCAACTTCACGCTTTGTTGTTCCTCCAACACCATCACATGCGTGATCCCACTTCCCTGAGAATTGAGGAAACACTAGTGATGAAAAAGGAGAGCGTTTCCATCAGGACATGAAAATAATGGAAGACCGCTACCAAGGAAGATGGGACAAACATATGATGGCAGACTATTGTTGAAGTCTTAAGCGATATGGTCCTGATGCCTTTCATTCCAGAAAGTCACTGAAAAGAAGTTTTTCAAGTCGAATTTCAAGTCATGATGCTCAAGGTTAGTCATCGAGGTTTTAAAATTAGGGTCTTTCATTAGCTGCCTTAGAGTACTAGAATTTTAATAAACTTAATTTTAAAAAATTTTTTTTTCTTAATTTCTTTGAAAAAATATATGATAATAAAAGAAAACTAAGATGTTTATTAAAATTGGAGAGATTTTCTATCAAGTAAAAAAAAATTTTTGCAAATCCGTTGAAAAATATTAAAGATACAGGGTTTCAAAAGCGCAGCCTACGTAAAATTGTGACATTTTTTCCACTTTGAACGTTGATATCTTCAAAACCGTCAAAGATATTGTAATTTTATGTGCAAAAATTGAAAGGTCTAATATTTCTTCATTGAAATTCGTCATCGTAATACAAATCGGTATATCAGTGTAATAGACATAGCAGAATTATCAGAAAAAAAACTGATTTTCATGTTTTTGCCTATAACTCAAAAACTCGAGCTGATGGAGAAAAACGGAGTCCATATTTGAAATCAGCAGCCAAAATGCATTCAGGGTTGACTATCGAGAACTCGGCACCTTTTATAAAGGGTCATTTTGTAGCTCAGTGTAAGTGATGAAATTGACAGATGATGTTCAGTGGGTCAAAAATGGGTCATAAATGGAGTTTGTTTTTTTGGAAAATTTCTTACCCAAAACTGGCTTTTCGGAGGATTGGGGTGAAATTCTGACAACACCATGACGTCCTAGGAGTAAAAATACCCCGGAAATGATACACCGAGAAAAAAACTTCTGCAAAATTAACAAAAAACCTAGTATAATTTATAAGATGTCTTCGGCAATTTGGTGCCCCTAAGTTTTTTGTCAAAACAAAGTTTTACATGTTTAACTCACCGATATTGATTTGTATAAATTTACTAAGTATTTTGTAATTGTAAATTATGGCTTCGACAGTTTATATTAGCGTGCTTGCTTAATCTGACAAAAATAGTTTTCAAGTCCATTTCTATTTTGATAAAGTGTCAAAGTTTTCGGTGGTTTACCTACACTATTTGTTAAAATGTTATATACTTGGCTTGGGTGAATCAAACATTTTTTTATTGGCAGGGTATCGAAGTATGTGCTTTCAAAGCAATGTTTAAAAAAAATACATTACTTTGGTGAATAAGCTTAAGTTTTTAGTTTCCATACAAAAT
This sequence comes from Pherbina coryleti, assembly GCA_943735915.1. Lineage (NCBI taxonomy): Eukaryota > Metazoa > Arthropoda > Insecta > Diptera > Sciomyzidae > Pherbina > Pherbina coryleti. Next base: position 101,852,255 of record OX030949.1, on the reverse strand, counting down.
GGTTCCACCCAAGCTGGTTTAGGTGATTTGACTATTGTTTTTTTTTCTTGGTGTATGCCATGTTAAAGCTGTCAAAGTTTTACAATTCAACAGTCAAGGCACATTTCAAGAAATTACCGTGGTAGTCAACGGTTTAAATAAGCCTATGTTCTCTCATCTAGAAGAGAGCCTACATTGAATTCGCATGGATTCATTTAAAACTGTTGATTGGTTTCCACATTTACATAAAACCAAAATTCCTCAGATTTGTGATTCATTAAGTTAGTGAAACGGTTTATCTAACAAACATCGCCACCAGATACTCATACTTAACCTATTCATGCGCATCATTATTTGCCAAAGAATAGATATACAATCAAAGTTTCTTATTGCTTAATGAATTCAATTAGTGATCCATGATTTAGCCACTCTAATGAACTGACAAAAACATCTTTCGCATGGTGTTTGTATTTTGAGAACTTAATTTAGGTAATTGAGTTTTTTGATGTTTGTTTTGGATTCGTTGTAAATATTAAGTATTTGAAATGCTTAACTGGAGCAGTTCTGGAGTGATTGCATTGATTGCGTAGGGTCATCCAGATTCGTTATGAGTTCCATCGAAGCGTCCACGCAAATAAGTCGCCCAGGAAAAATTGTGTACAATCTTATATATATTACGCAAACCCAAATTTTGTCCGGCGTAAGGCTTTTTAAGTACAAGTCCAATTTTAATAAATTTAGTATGGTTTGATAGGTTTAGACCTGTAGATGTGCAAACTGGACTTTTTATTTCTTAAAAATTTATATTTTTAAAGTTATAGCTTATTAAAGTTTGCATATAATTGCTGTTGTTATGTTGGTTTTTCTTTTATTAACAGAGCAGCTGACAACAACATTATCAAACTCAGAGCAAAACTATTCGCTGCTCACATTTCGCTCTCTTCTGTCTCTTCTTAACAGAGCGTCTGTTAACAACAAAATGAAAGTCAGAAAAATGTAAAGCTTTCGCAAGCCGCTCGCACTGAACGCTCGCAACCAAGATACATACAAGCTTTTTTATTGCAATTTTCCGCTCACACTTCACTTTATTCTGCCTCTTCTTTATAGAGCGCTTGCAAACAACGGCAAAACTCTTAGAATAATATTATTATTATTATTATTATAGTTGCTGGGGGCAGCAACGCGCACCGGTGGTCGCAAGTATAATATATAACCCACATTGACAATAAAAGAGGTACAACTTAAAATTTACAAATTTTCAAAAAGATTAATGGGGGGAGGGGGGGGTTTGGAATTTGAATCCACTTTATAAAGAATGAAATACACATGTGAATAGAAAAAGATGTACAGTCTCTTTATTCTATAATTAAAAGTAAGTTTGTCACGTAACTGACTGACTTATTGTTACTACCAATTTTATGCATTGAAAATTTTCAAAATATGAAATATTTTCAATTTCAATCAGAAATATATGGTCACAAGGAATTTTTTACTTAGAATTTCATGTAGAATTCGAAACTGGATATTACTAGCATAAAATAAATTACTCCTTTCTAATATGCACACCCAAGCATATGGGTATGAGCGTTTAAAGTTGAAAAAAGGCAAAAAGAATTGAGACACAAACCCACTCTAATGCGAATTGCAGGAACATGTTCCCGATTTTCGGGGGTTTATTACCAGTGGCGGATCTAGGATTCGCCCGAGGGGGGAGAGGGTGTCTGAAACTACAGTTTTGTAGCCCGAAGGGGGAGCTGAAACGGCTTTTAGGGCGTTTTTTCCTCATTTCCTCAAAAAATTCTACAGGGGGAAAATGGGGGGCTATAGCCCGTTCAGCCCGTATGTAGATCCGCCACTGCTTATCACTAGTAATTTTGACAAAAAAGGCAGAATAAAATTTATTTTAGTTGTTTTAACGTGTTTTTTGTTAAAAGTTCCCCACAGCATTAGTTCCCCATAGCTGTACTATCCCAGTTAATTCGACGTCTACAAAAAAATGTTGAAGAATGGAATAAATTGTTGTCAAGGAATGGGTTTTCATTAAAAAAATATTGTTTTCCCATGCGAAACATTGTTACAAGCGATTCTTTTTTTTAACACTCAAGGAACTTAAAATAAATGTGTTGGTCTAGAATCCAAAATTTTAACATGTTTTTATTAATGATGGTCTATTGTACGTATTAGAGATGGGTCGTTCCGAACCTGTTTAGTTCGCGGAACTATGTTCACAGTCGGACATAGTTCCAATAATTCCTTCCATTCATTTTAAGCATGTTCAAACAGTTCCGGTTCGCAAGATTTTTTTTTATTAAGCAATGTGAACCGACATCTCTTTTCCACATATTATAGCTTACACGAATTTTATGATCGACTACAAGTGCAAAAGAACGAAACAACTGATGTGTGAAATGGTAAGATGACATTGCGACGTTCTTTTTGCGCGCAATGCTCTGTTTATTTCGTTTTGAACATGCTTTCATTCAATCGAATGGAACTGCGGAACTAAATAGTTCCGCGGACATGTTACAATCTGCTACATATGAGTTGCATAAGTTTCATTCAATCAAATAGAACTGCGGAGCTAGTTAGGTACGCGGACATGTTACAATCTGCTACATATGAGATGTATAAGTTTCATTCAATCAGCCCGGCTGAATTCTTATATAAATATTTTGAAAAAAACATTTTATCTTAATGAAAAAAGTAAACCATTACGGCGCCTGAAATACCCCTTAAAATAACCCCGTTTCGAAATATATTTTTTATTTAATAAATATAACACTCAAAACGTGAAATTCTCAGTCTCTTGCAAGGTTGCCAGTTATGTGGGAAAAATCCCATTTGTGGTAATTTTTAATTGCCCTTAGGAATTTTTTTTGTTGGGAAATCCCATGGTTTTTTTTTAATTCAGCGTGGTATTTTTAATTATCGTGGAAATTCAGTGTGATATTTTTTAATTGCCGTGGGATTTGGGAAGTTTTTCTTAAAATATTTTTTTTTCACATTTATTAAGCGAAAACTTCATATGAAATCATTGCCATTTTTATGGTAATTTTTAATGATACTGGAATTTTTGATGGTATTTTTTAATTGTGGTGGGAGTTTTTTTGTTTACTATTACCGCGGTAATTTTGGTGGTATTTAATTTATGGTACTGTGGGAAAAAGTTAATTTCCGTGGGAATTTTTCCGAATTTTAACTGGCAACCTTGGTCTCCTGACATGTCACTTCCCGTAACTGAAAGTTAGTAGACTAAATAAGTATTGTGTCTGGATGTATAAAAAAATAATAACACTGTGTGAATAATTATTGAATTTTTTTATATTTTCTCTAAGAGATATTCTACTGAATTTTTTCCGTCGAATTTGTAATCATTCTCCTGTCCAACCGAACACTTAAAAAAATTAAGAGAATTTATAAATCGAATAAATCATCGTAAGTCAAGGTAATTAATTGAAATATAATAAATAGCATACATGTTTTACTTAATTTGAGGTGGTATCAATTAACTCAGTTAACGTTGTAAGCGAGATTGTACTTTGTTCAGTCAATTTCTCAGTATCCTGGTAAGTATTTTCATGAAAAATACTGTGGATATAAGTAATTCTTCAGTTGTATGAGTACAGATAACATACCTGCAGTCTTGTAATAGGGGATTTATTTTTTTTTATACCCCCACATTTAAAAAACTTAAAAGGGGTATATACATTTTGTCACTCCGTTTGTAACGCCGATAAGGAGGAGTGGTAGGTATAGAAAAGTGCATATATTCTTGATCAGCATCACCAACCGAGTTGATTTAGCCATGTCTGTCTGTCTGTCCGTCTGTCTGTGATCACGATTACAGCCGTAATTTTAAAGCTATCATCACAAAATTCAATATTTAAGGTTTTTTTAAAAACAACGCCCACCTCCCACACAAAGTGACTTTATCAAAAAACAAAAGCGAATATTTTCTGTTAAAACTATAACGAAAACGTTTTTACAGATAAACATTTTATTGATTGCTTAAGACTTTGAATATACATACTTTGGTTCGGCCGTGGGGGTATTTTAACTTCGGCCCAGTCGAAGATCATTTCTTACTAGTTTTTATTAAACGTTATTTTGCCGATTTTTAAGGAACATTCAAAGAATTCTCAGTCTCCTGGTCTCAGTCCCCTGGTCTCAGTTTGATCTAAATTTGCAATTTTGTGTTTTTTGACTGGCCACTTTCAAATAGTGTGAAAAATGTCATCAAATTGAAATAAAACAACTTGCCAAGACTTATACATAAAAAAATTTCGTGCCGGAATTAACACCTCTATTATGAATTTTTATACGATATACGATAAACGCTTGCAAGCGTATCGTAAAAAAGCAGTTTTCCCATTATCGTTTTCATACGCCCGATAGACGTACTATTGTGAATGGCAACGAATTGTGTTTACATTTTATTGTAAATTTCAGCAAAACAGCTGTTTTATTTTTACTGAAATATTTCGAAACGATTAATTTTGTGTGTCAGTGGCGCCCAGTTTGAATAATTAATTTTCTTTAACATGTTCTCTTCAACATCAATTGGGTTTTACATAAATTCAAATGAAGAAACTGATGAGACTCGCATAGAGGCTGTCGAAAGGAGACATTTAAGAGATATATCTAATCCTTTGGAAATGAACTCCATAATGTAAGTAACTCGAATAAGTTTTACACACATATTCAGTTAATAAGACGTATTTTCTTTAGGTTTGTAACAAATTTCCGACTTTCAAAAGAGTCATTTGTGTACGTTCTAAGTGAAGTGGAAGGCGAATTGCGTGAACGAAAAAAAAAATCATCTGTACCAAATATTCTTAAGGTTTGCACTACTTTAAGGTTTTTGGCACAAGTATCATACCAACAGAGTGTTGGCAATGAGGCGTTGCTTAGGCTAGCCCAACCTACTGTCTCTGTTGTGTTAACAGAAACATTGAGTGCTTTACAAAGAACTCTCTGCAGAAAGTGGATAAGCTCCAGGTATACCGAAGAAGAAAAGATAAGAGCAAAACGGAAATTTTTCGAAACAAGTGGTATTCCTGGAGTAATCGGTTGCATTGATGGGACACACGTTAAGATTATGGCACCTGAGAAAAGTTTCCAGCACCTATACTATTGTCGTAAGGGATATTTCAGTATAAACGCAATGCTAGTAAGTAGAAACTGCCACTTGCACTTGTCGGTGCAATTTTAAAATACGATTCTGCTTGTGTTTCAGCTGTGCGATGATTTGCTGAATATTAGGTACATTAATGCCAAACATCCTGGAGCTACTCACGACTCAATGGTTTTTCAAATGACTGGCTTAAAACCACAACTGGAGTCAATGTGTATCCGTGGAGAAAGAAACACATGGTTATTAGGTATTTATATGATGTTTATAGAATGATTTGAAAACTTATTTTAATCAAAATACATTACAATATTAATTTTTTAAGGTGATGCTGGCTATGCTTTAGCGCCTTACTTATTAACACCTTTTAGAAATCCCGAGGAAGGTTCATTAGAAAGCTTGTATAATAAACGGCATTCCAAAGCACGTAATATTGTTGAACGGACGATTGGAGTTTTGAAGAGCCGGTTCCGATGCTTGCTGAGCGCTCGCGCCCTTCACTATACTTCTCAAAAAACCACTTTAATTATAAATGTTTGCGCTGCTCTTCATAACATTTGCAACTATTATAATGTACCCTTTGAAGATGTGGATATTTCGGAAGAGCAGGATGGAAACTTGGAAGTTGAAGAAACTACCGCAAATGATGCCCCCTCCATGCAACAAGCCGCAGAGGAAATAAGAAGGAATGTGTTATTGTGTTTGCATTAAATATTTTGTGTTTATTAAAAAAGAAAAATAAAGCATTTTCAATGCTACAGGTACAAAATTATTTGCTGTGTAAGAAATAAAAAAATATGAGATCACATTTTTGGCATAAAGGTAAAAAAAAAATAAAATTAGGTTCGCATTTCTTGCTATAATCTTAAAATTAGGGTCACAGTATTATTCACTCGTTTTTTATAAACATTCTCCTTCAACTCAAGAAGTTTTTTCTTAATATCTAACTTTGCTAGCCGAGCTTCACTTTTATTTTTGATTTCCAGCTTGTAAAGAGCTAGTTTATCTTTTTTTAAATAGTAACTTTTTTTTTTATATGACTCAATGTTATGGAGACTATTTTTAATTTCTTTGAGTGTACTCAAAGTTTATTTTTGGAACTCTGCCTGGTCATTCGTTTGCCGCTCCAGCAACGCAATTTGAGGGTCTTCTCTTCTATACGTCCGTCTTCTTTTTGGTGTTTTATCATGCACCTGGACACCATGATCGGACAAGACTTCAGTATCTGTAACAGGTTCATTTCCTTTGGAATTTTCCATTCCGAACTCCTCACCTGGTGGATTATAATAAGTGCCATAGCTCATCAGCCTGTTCACCGTCTCTTCCAAATTTGACAGTGATACGGTATTATTTAGCCCACCTCCAATTGCGATGTTTTCTGCTTGGTTGTGCGCACTCTTTTTTTTTTGTTTTATATTTAAGGTCGTTCCAAACCTACAATTGTATTGCATTGTAACTTCGCTGGATAAATTTTGTCTTCTTTGCTTACCCGTTGCCATTCGTCCGGTGTGCGTACTGGTGGCCCAAATGAATTCACATCGTGGCTGATTTTTTCCCACCGAGGCTTCGCTAGGGACTTTGGACATAATCCTCTTGCTAGGTCCGTATTTTCCTCCATTAAAAACGCTAGACGTTCCAATTGAACTTTTGTGCTCACAACCCTCGGCCTGCAAAAATTCAAGTTTTTCGTTCTTAGTCCACTTTACAAACTTATTTTTATCATTTTATTACTTACATATTTCAAAAAGATTCCAAATAAGATGTTTTTAATTAAATAATCAGCAATCTGCAAACTAGCGTCCAAAAATAGTGAGCCGCTTCCAATCGTGTGAAATAGAACAGCTGGTACGATAACTATCGTATGAAAATACCACATTTTATCGATATTCGATAAACGCTTACTGTCGGATTTCATACGATAAACTTCAGTTCCTAATATGGCATAACAGAATGCAAGCGTTTAAAGTGTATCGTATGAATTCATAATAGGGGTGTAACTCTATTTTCTTCCTTCGTGTGTAGAACTACCGTTATATTAATTTAAGTCTTAGCCACCATTGAATATTGATACTGGAGATTTCATTACTGCAACTGGTCACAGTTTGGTGCGGATTGCAATCAGAAGTCTGCAACGGTCCTTATTTTTTAAAAAATGACGCCAGAACCAACGTGATGGTCAGTGGACCATGCTATCGCGAAATTATAGAGGGTTTGTTGCCACCAAATGTAGCTACACATGATCTTAATGCGAACTGGGTTCTTACTGCTGTACTTTTGTTGTTGTTTAGTTGTGCTCCCTGCTTGCAGTTAATAGTTTTTGTGATTAATTTTCAATTATGTTTGGTTGGAAACAATTTTACATTAGTTTAATATCAATAAAAAAACGAGAAATAACCATTTATTACAATTTTTAATTAATACATCAAGACAGCTTCAACTGTTTAACTTCGTTTACATTTCGTCAATTCTTGCTTTCTCTTGTCATTCTCATAGCTTCGAGATTTTAAATGAGTTGTCAACTTTGTTTTGACATTCGCGGTAGTACGCTCTCATCTAGCGAGTTTAACTCTATAATTATACCATGGTAACAACATAACATATGAGAGAGTATTTAGTAACGAGAATACTCTCGATCTCGCAAAATCGTCCCTAAGCATTCAAAGCTTATGTCTCATAATACATTTTTTAATTTAATTATAAAAGAAAATATATGTGCGGCCACTACGCACGGTAGAAGTGACACTTTAACCCAAAAAAGTTGATTTTTAAGTGGATAATTGATTAAAAAAAAAAAAAAAAAAATAAATAACTGGCCATTTCTGCCCTTAAAAGGACTTTGACCTAGCTTCTTATGATCAATTGTGTTGTGCGTGTTATTAAGTTTGTACACAATTGACCGAGAACCGGACCTACATGTTTAGCGCCGACTCCGAACGGCGATGAACGGAATGTTCTCGTTCTCAAGAAGCTTTACATGGCATTTTGATTACTCTCTGAGGTTTGCCATTGTCTGCAGAGAGGTGGCGGCCATACACAAAAATTATTTTAATTCAAATAATTTTCTGTCGCTGCTGGGGTTCGAACCTGGGTCTCCAAGTTTTTTGACATAGTGGCCACGCACTTTAACCAACTACGCCACGGACGCCACGGATAATTGATTTACTCTTTAATATACTATTTAATAGAAAAACTAAAAATAAATAACTGGCCATTTCAGCCCTTGAAAGGACTTTGACCTAGCTTATTATGATACTCTTTAATATAGTCTTACTAAAAAAGTCCCATTTCATATAATGACAAGAGTAAATTAAATCTGTCTTAATACAATTTCGAAAAGTTTAATGTTATAAGACTAAAAACAACTTCATAGTTAATTTAATTCTACGTAACACTATGTGAAAAACATGCCGAAGAGTTTCACGGCGAAGTGTTTCATCGGCGAATTGATTCATCGATTGTACTCCTCACTGCGGCTAAAAAAGTTTCACTTCAAAATAAATGAAATAAAAAAATAATGTTCGTCTCTGCTACGAATCGAACCTACAATAAATATCACACTTAATTCTCTGGTCGAAACGCGTAGCACGCACAGCTATAAATAAAAATTGGCGAACAAATTGCTTTTTTCAAATGATTCAACATTTCATTGAAGAAGCAAAATGGTTGAACTGTGACCAAAAAGCACTGCAAGGTCACTGTTCCGCCGAAATGTCCTGCCAACATTGTCCGTTCTTCGGCCGAGGAAAAATTATTAAAATTCTGCCTGTTCGACCGTTGTTCTGCTTAATTCATAAATTATTTATTTTTACTCGGGTCGGGTACACTAGTACTTAGTAACATAAAACTATACAAAAAGCTTGAAAACATTTAATAAATAAAGGTAATATTTATTGTTGAGATTGAATCAAAATCTAAAAGATATGAATCAAAATCCTTATTTTCAATTTAACGGTTTAATTGATTTTTACTGTCAAGCAATTGGTAACTGTGACGCAATGATGACTAATTGGTGGAGTCAGAGAAATCCCTTGAATGCCTAAATAAGAATTTCTTAATTAATTGCCAATGAAATCCCGTTGGCTAAACACGCAAAATATCACAAAAGCCTTGCTAGCGAATTAAGAAAACAAAAACCTTGATTTCACCTTAAAGCTTTTAGCTGACTGGCCTAAATTGATAGCGGTTTGTCATGATTAGTAATCTACAACTTGTTTTGCTTGCTTCTGGCTACACTGATGCAAAAAAGGACATTTTATAAATGAAAAACTTTATTTGCAATTTCATAGCAAAATTTAATTGAAATTGTACGCCAATGTTCGTAAAGTAAAAGGAACATCTGAAAACAGAGCATGCTCAGAACTTTTTACTGTTAAGACCCAACTGTTCAAATCCGGGCGTGGTCAAAAGAAAATATACAGGGTTGCCCATATTCGACGGACCCATCTGGCAACGCCATAACTTTTGACAGAGATGTCAGATCGCTTAATGACATACCGCGTTTGAAGCGTCAGTCCAAGCAGATTTTTACCATGGAACAATACACGCCACGCGAGCGCTCTGAAATAGTTGAAATTTACATTCAACAGAAGAAGTCAATTGTGAAAACTCAACGTGCTTTTAAAAACTTAAAAAATGTGAGAAGTGCGCCTTCTAAGAACACCATTAAGCGTTTATACGAAAAATTTTCGACTGGTGAGGCTCTTTCTAATCCGAAGAGGCCAAATAAAAGTCGACCAAGGCGATCGGCCGAGAATATCGCTGCCGTACGAGCCAGTGTTAAGAGGTCCCCAAGAACATCCCAAAAACGCCGTTCTCAGCAGTTGGGCATGGCTCGGTCCACTTTACAACGGATTATTCGCGTTGATTTGCATTTGTTCCCGTACAAAATTCAATTGACGCAAAGATTGTTGCCTGCGGACAAGCCTCGTCGATTGGAATGGGCCCAAAGAGTCGTCGAAATGGCCGAAGATGACGAGCAATTTTGGAACAAAATTATCATGTCCGATGAAGCCCATTTCACTTTGAATGGGACCGTAAATAAGCAAAATTGCCGTATTTACGCCACTGAAAATCCTCAGGAGATTCAAGAAGTGCCTCTTCATGACGAAAAAGTCACAGTTTGGTGCGGCGTTAGTGCGAAAACGGTCATTGGGCCGTTTTTCTTCCAAAATGAAAATGGCCATGCTGTTACCATCAACCAGGAGCGTTATCGCGACATGATGACCAATTTTGTGATGCCAATTATTCGTCGAAAGCGTATGAGGCAGTTCTGGTTTCAACAAGACGGCGCTTCACCGCACACAAGTCGCATAACAATCGATTTTCTGAAGAATTTGTTTCCGGGCCGTTTGATGTCGAAAAGTGGTGATTTGGACTGGCCACCGCGTTCGCCCGATTTGACGCCGCCTGACTTCTTCTTGTGGGGATATTTGAAGTCAAAGGTTTACGTTAACAAGCCAAGGACCGTAGAAGAGCTCAAGGACAACATTCGTGAAGAAATAGCCGCTATTCCGGCCGAAATGTTGGCGAAAACGATGGAAAATGCTGCAAAAAGGGCACAATACGCCATCAACGCCAGAGGCGGCCATTTGAGAGATATCATATTCAAAAATTGATGTAAACAAATCTACTTGGAACAAATTAAATGATTAAGATTGCCAACCGCCAAATTTTTATTTTTTTTCTTTGATTTTTTTAACAAAAACATGGGTCCGTCGAATATGGGCAACCCTGTACTTATTTTGAATATTTTTTATTATTAAATTAAAGATCTAAGAAAATTAATTGCAACTTGTGTTTATTTTGTCGGAAAAACTTTGCATTTCACTCAATCTAGGATTCGAAACCAGACCCTGGCATATGGAAGTCTAGCACATTTCCATTGAGATATCGGAAAATTCATTTAAGCAATAGAAACAACTAATAATATTTATTGCCTTATTAGTCGAGCTTCAGAAGCGCTTGTTATTGAGAGTACGTGTCCTTTTGACGTGACGAAGTTACATGTTACCGCGAAGGTTTCCAAAAAAGGTTGTAAAGGCATTTTTTCAAAATTCATCGGTGTTGCATTGAATTGTTACTCGCTGAGTATAAGAGCTATGGTTATAAAAATAGCTTTTCTATATTGATATTGATCTTTTACTATATAACGTTATAATAATTATTTCAAAAATATCTCTTTAATTATAAAAATTAGTTCTTTGACTTCATAATAAAAAACAAAAAAACTTCAAAACGTCATCGCAACATAAACAACGCAACAGAAAATTTATTACAAGGAATTATTACTCACTGAGTATTAGTTCTAGGATTAAAAATATGATTGCGACATAAAAAAAAACAATTCTGACTTCGTCAGGTCGTGAAGATAACAGCTTATGTAACAGAAATGTAATATCGTTGCATGGAATTATTACTCACTCGGGAGACGTGCTACGGTATATTTTGTTTAACGAAAAAAATTCTTATCGTCATGATTTCAGGGTGGCAACCATAGAACAGCTGATTGCATTCAAATGGCGTTTCGAATATATCCTCAATATACGAGCACCGAATGTGCCTTCTGCATCAATATATTAATAGGCAAACAAAAAGTTTGTGTTCCCTTTTTTTCTGTGTTACCTTCAACATATTCAAATAATACTTATATCGATGTATAGGTATTTTCGAGTAGATTTGCACAATATAATTTTTATTCGAATATGTTGTCATTAAGATAGGTAAAACTGAGCAAATGTAAAACGCCTTTTTACCAATGGGACAATGAGAAACTACAAAGCGACAAAGCTCTGTTGAACATCGCTGCTGTAGCTTACAAAAGCAAGAGTAGAATGCGGGAGTGACGCAAACACTTAAAAAGAGATGAGTAGCATTATTGTTGTTGTTGTTGTGGTTGTTTTTGCTTTCTCTTAATTTCTCTCAGTGTTAAAAAAAAACAGTTAAACTACTGATTGCTTCATATAACACTTGACGCCAAGCCATTTATTTACTTTTAATAAATATTATATGTTGAATAAATTTTTGTTATTGACGCTTATATCCTCCTTTTTTGTCCTTTACCACTATTTTCCTCATAGCGTCAAGATAAGCATTAAAGAATTTCCATGCAAATTAATAACAATTCATCATGTGAAAAACAACATGAGCTTCGTTAAAATAAATAAATAATGGGCCATTTCAGCCCTTGAAAGGACTTTGACCTAGCTTCTTATGATCAATTATGTTGTGCGTGTTATTAAGTTTGTACACAATTGACCGAGAAATGGACCAACATGTTTAACGCCGACTCCGAACGGCTATGAACGGAATGTTCTTATTCTCAAGAAGCTTTACATGGCATTTTGATTACTCTCTGAGGTTTGCCATTGTCTGCAGAGAGGTGGCGGCCGTACAGAAAAATTATTTTAATTCAAATAATTTTCTGTCGCTCCTGGGGTTCGAACCTGGGTCTCCAGGTTCGTTGACATAGCGGCCACGGACTTTAACCAACAACTCCACGGACGCCACGAGTTTCGTTACATTACAGAAAAAAAAGGTTGAATTTCGGCCACAGGCGATACTAGTTAAAATTAATGCGCGAACACATGCACCAATCGCTGCGGATACGAATACCATAGAGTACGATTGGTCGCGATTACGATTGCCTACGAATCAAGAATACCCAACGAAGCGAGACATGAGCACCATTCGGCAAAAGCAACGAAAATTCATTCACTTTGTATGGGGGAAAGCGTGGTTTTCACTCGATATCATTGAATTTCATACTCGGAGTGCATATTAAAGCTTATTTGCAAAATTTCAAGTCCATATATTAATTTTTTTTGGAATTCTAAGAGATTTAATCGTTTTGATAAAGTCACTTTGTATGGGAGGTTGGCGTAATTTTCATCCGATTTGTCTCATACTTTTGCCTTCTATAACCTTTTATGTTAACGTTGTGTTTTGACGGTTTTGTAACGGGTTCGAAACGGGTCCGTCGAAACATAAATGAGCGACTTCCGTGCTGACGGACTCGTAGCTGGTACGAAACGGATCCGTATCCGTTTTTGTTCACATTGGGTATATATAGATTTTATTTCTATCAACATTAGAAAGTTTATATTTTGAGTTGTTTTCTTTTTTTTTATTAATTTTCTTAAAATAAATTATTAAAAAGTTCGTTTTTATTTCGTCTGGTCTGTAGCCCACGATAATTTTCCACATTAGCTTTTAAACAATAAAAAAGAAATTAAATCAATTGGAGTGCAAACACCTTAAAAATTATGTAAAAGTAAACAAATGAAAATTATTTGAAAACTTAATAGCTTTGAAAAAAGCAATGGAATATTTATGTAAAAATATTATAAAAATTACCACATGTACTTTTTTTTTTTGAGTGTAGTCCCAACAAAACCGCTACGCGTTGGCATCGATTTCATGTTTAACTGTTATTAAAAGTGAAAACATTACGCTTTACTTTTCCATCCGGTAGTAGTCAACTTCAACAATAACAACAACAACCTAAACAACAACAACCATGCAGAACAAACTGATTTGAACAGAAATAGTTGAGTTCACACAAATGTTTTTCTAATAATTTGAATCATCCAAAATATATTCTCGAATTGATGGTAATAATGTTTTGATTGATTAGTTTCATTCCATGTCATAAAGTGGCTTTGAAACATCTGAATAACTGAGCTGATTTCTAGAAATAATTGTTGGACAAAGTTTTATTTCAATTATAATAGCTTGGTAGGAATAGTATTTGGCAACATTTCGTATTTGGTGGTATTCTAGGTACCATTGTCCAGATGAAAAACTATGCTAAATGAATTCACTACTTGCCGCTTTGGGATCGATTGGGATTAACTGAAACAAGGATCAAAGGTTATTTATTACTCTCTTAAGTATACCAGCCGGAAGTGAATAAATATTTCATGTTCTTAAAAGGAATTAATTCATTTCATTGGTGTATCCCTTTTTATTTTCGTTGGTAGAATGCTCTTAGCTAATGCTTAAAAGTTTTTCTTGCATGGCTTTGAGCTTTCCTAAATGTCAGCTACTATTTATTTATTTTGCAATTGCGCTGCTCAAAATCAATTGGAACCAAATTTGAGTCATGAATTTGGAAAGTGAACAATAGGGCGTATCAAAAAATTTAGATCGTATTCTAAGACGCCTCAAAAGTTTCATGGGGTTGTCAAGATCCTCCAAAAAAAATTTTAAGGAAAAAAAAGGATGTCTTCCTGCCCCGCAAGAACAAAGTTGTTTTTAGAGGAAAACAGTAAAAAATAACGACCTTAAAATGCTTTGACTTTTATAAAAAAAACTACGTGTGTCTTAAAGCAAAAGTAGGTATAGGCTTAAGCTAACAATATATTGGTAAACACGATGCCACTCACGATTCTTATCCATAGTGTCCTTTGTCAAGGATACTCGAAGCAAAATTTGAAATCGAGATAGCACAGAACTTTTGATTGTTTCCCAATAGTCTAAATTTTGGTGGTATTGATTATACTGCTAACGTATTCCTTAAAGTTGCCGAATTAAAATTAGCATAATTTTTGCATATGCATTTTCCTATTTTTGAGAAATGTTTACTTGAATGCAATTTTTTAACTTTTTCAAAAAAATGAATATAAGATTTTATATCTCGGGTACCCGAGATTTAAATGGACCCGTTATTTTTATGAACTAGTAAACAAAAATATTGAGTGTGTCATCCCCAATGGTTGTATTTTAAACTACAAAAGATAATCAAGGTTTCCTATGCCAATGTGTTGCAGGTATAAGACTATTAGTGTCAGATTGCAATTGATAATCCAATTTTTTTATAAAAGGTCATAACAAGAAATTGAAATTTTAAATGTCATGCATTTTGGGTGGCTTTTTTATTCCAGATATGTGCCCTTTTCGAAATTCATAAAAAAAAAAATTAACAAAATCTTTACAAAAGATACAGTAGTTCTGAGAATTAATCTGAATACTAGTATAATGATTGAAAGCTATGTTACATTTAACCCTGCATCACTAAACTTAGGTTGGAATCCACCCAGTCACTGTTACTATGCGAGATTTCTAATGCAATACTAGTTCTCAATGTTTTATTTACATGTAACAAATCAATTCTTACAGTAAAAAACATTTTAAAATGGTAAAAATAATCTTGAATTTATTTAAAACCATCACTTTTCTTAGGTTTACATTACATCCTTATAGCCGAAAGTTTATTATGTGGGTGGAAAACACCCAGAGTTAGTTGTGCCGCAACTCAGCAATAGGTTAGTGATCCAGGGTTAAAGGAAAGCTCAAAGTTCCCAATTTGTCTTGTAGATAGGCAAACGTATGTAGAAAATTGCAAATTAAGCTGCTGCAATTGCATTTAAGGATATATTTCATCTTTGATAAATACTTTGAACACTAACCATTTAAACGGTTTCGAAAATTATTTGGGAATTAAAACTTTATTTTAATAAAATTTATTAAAAACTAACAACGTGGACATAAGGCAAGTGTTAAGTACATAACATTATATAGAAGAGAAATACAAAGTCTTCTTCTTGTAACTCATCTCCACTTGTAGTTGGCCACTGCAATATCTAGATCAAACATGCCCACGTAGTTGCCCGTATGGCCTGCGTGGCTCTTCATAAAAATTTTTTTTCTATCTTAATTTTGTCTTTGCGATGAGCCAAAATCAAAGAATACTTGCAAAAAACAACAACTCAAACTACACTCGTTCAGTGTTCAGCACATTTTCCAACGAACTTTACAAAAACAAATGCATGCAAAGCCAAAATAAAAAACGCACACTCGATGATGTCGATGCTGATTGTTATTATAATAGAAATCAAGTCTTGTCGCAGTGCACTGGCAGTATACTTCACGACATGTGATTTTATTGCATTGTAATTGTTTTTTTGTTTTGTTTGATTTTTTGTCAAAAGCAACGATGAGCAGCATTTTGAGTTTGTTTTTTTAAGCATTGGCCCGCGGTAAAAATTTCTTGGGCCAGTGATGTAAAAATTGCCTCAAAAAGTTTGGGCAAAGCACTTAATTTAGCAATTCCACGATATTTTTCAATTAAAGACCTGTTGCCAGATTTATGCAATAGAATAATAAATGAGGATTTTCAGGCAGCTGGAAGATAGCAAAATTTTAAAGAGAAAGTGAAAAGCGAAGTGATAGGGGTTACTAAAGGGTGATTTTTTTGAGGTTATGATTTTCATGCATTAGTATTTGACAGATCACGTGGGATTTCAGACATGGTGTCAAAGAGAAAGATGCTCAGTATGCTTTGACATTTCATCATGAATAGACTTACTAACGAGCAACGCTTGCAAATCATTGAATTTTATTACCAAAATCAGCGTTCGGTTCGAAATGTGTTTTATCGACAAATTTTGTTCAGCGATGAGGCTCATTTCTGGTTGAATGGCTACGTAAATAAGCAAAATTGCCGCATTTGGAGTGAAGAGCAACCAGAAGCCGTTCAAGAACTGGCCATGCATCCCGAAAAATGCACTGTTTGGTGTGGTTTGTACGCTGGTGGAATCATTGGACCGTATTTTTTCAAAGATGCTGTTGGACGCAACGTTACGGTGAATGGTGATCGCTATCGTTCGATGCTAACAAACTTTTTGTTGCCAAAAATGGAAGAACTGAACTTGGTTGACATGTGGTTTCAACAAGATGGCGCTACATGCCACACATCTCGCGATTCTATGGCCATTTTGAGGGAAAACTTCGGAGAACAATTAATCTCAAGAAATGGACCGGTAAGTTGGCCACCAAGATCATGCGATTTGACGCCTTTAGACTATTTTTTGTGGGGCTACGTCAAGTCTAAAGTCTACAGAAATAAGCCAGCAACTATTCCAGCTTTGGAAGACAACATTTCCGAAGAAATTCGGGCTATTCCGGCCGAAATGCTCGAAAAAGTTGCCCAAAATTGGACTTTCCGAATGGACCACCTAAGACGCAGCCGCGGTCAACATTTAAATGAAATTATCTTCAAAAAGTAAATGTCATGGACCAATCTAACGTTTCAAATAAAGAACCGATGAGATTTTGCAAATTTTATGCGTTTTTTTTAAAAAAAAAGTTATCAGGCACTTAAAAAATCACTCTTTAATTCCTCGCAGCAGTATTTCAATATGCATGAGGGAATGTTGTCGGGACCACTTTTATATGAACTTTTAAGATCTTTTAAAAATGATAAAACTCTATTGGTATCAACTATTGGGTGTCAAATATCCCCAAATTGAACATTATGGGATAGCTGCCATTATTGAAAGAAGATGATGAATAAGTCGACTTGAAAAAATCGACAAACTGGTTACAAATACTGTTTTCATTATCGGACTCCACATTATTGTATTTCATAAAAGAAAGATAGGAGTCAATCTTGCGTTTTGTATTTACAAAGCTCCAGAATGATTTTCATCAGACTTAATGTTGATATTATAAGATTGCTTGCACAGCTGTTGGTAACTGTATTAAGTCGAAGTATAGCGTCCAAATCACAAATGTTATGTGTTTTTTGATAGTTTTTATAATACTTAGATTTCAAGTTTCGCAATTTTCGTAATTCATTGGTATACCACACAGGGCCCGAAATCATAGAGGCTTTTCGTTGAGGAATATAATTGGTTATTCTTATCCTTATCCTTATCCTTATCCTTATCCTTATCCTTATCCTTATCCTTATCCTTATCCTTATCCTTATCCTTATCCTTATCCTTATCCTTATCCTTATCCTTATCCTTATCCTTATCCTTATCCTTATCCTTATCCTTTTCCTCATCCTTATCCTTATCCTTAACCTTAACCTTAACCTTAACCTTATGCTTATCCTTATCCTTATCCTTATCCTTATCCTTATCCTTATCCTTATCCTTATCCTTATCCTAATCCTTATCCTTATCCTTATCCTTATCTTTATCCTTATCCTTATCCTTATCCTTATTCTTATCCTTATCCTTATCCTTATCCTTATCCTTATCCTTATCCTTATCCTTATCCTTATCCTTATCCTTATCCTTATCCTTATCCTTATCCTTATCCTTATCCTTATCCTTATCCTTATCCTTATCCTTATCCTTATCCTTATCCTTATCCTTATCCTTATACTTATCCTTATCCTTATCCTTATCCTTATCCTTATCCTTATCCTTATCCTTATCCTTATCCTTATCCTTATCCTTATCCTTATCCTTATCCTTATCCTTATCCTTATCCTTATCCTTATCCTTATCCTTATCCTTATCCTTATCCTTATCCTTATCCTTATCCTTATCCTTATCCTTATCCTTATCCTTATCCTTATCCTTATCCTTATCCTTATCCTCATCCTTATCCTTATCCTTAACCTTAACCTTAACCTTAACCTTATGCTTATCCTTATCCTTATCCTTATCCTTATCCTTATCCTTATCCTTATCCTTATCCTTATCCTTATCCTAATCCTTATCCTTATCCTTATCCTTATCCTTATCCTTATCTTTATCCTTATCCTTATCCTTATCCTTATTCTTATCCTTATCCTTATCCTTATCCTTATCCTTATCCTTATCCTTATCCTTATCCTTATCCTTATCCTTATCCTTAT
Organism: Pherbina coryleti; assembly: GCA_943735915.1. Lineage (NCBI taxonomy): Eukaryota > Metazoa > Arthropoda > Insecta > Diptera > Sciomyzidae > Pherbina > Pherbina coryleti. The sequence continues at coordinate 101,833,554 of OX030949.1, read as the reverse complement.
CCTTATCCTTATCCTTATCCTTATCCTTATCCTTATCCTTATCCTTATCCTTATCCTTATCCTTATCCTTATCCTTATCCTTATCCTTATCCTTATCCTTATCCTTATCCTTATCCTTATCCTTATCCTTATCCTTATCCTTATCCTTATCCTTATCCTTATCCTTATCCTTATCCTTATCCTTATCCTTATCCTTATCCTTATCCTTATCCTTATCCTTATCCTTATCCTTATCCTTATCCTTATCCTTATCCTTATCCTTATCCTTATCCTTATCCTTATCCTTATCCTTATCCTTATCCTTATCCTAGTCCTTACCCTATCGTATCCCCTTTACTTATCGTTAGGAGTAAAGGGGAGAGACAGCATCATTTTCGTAGATATCTACTTGCGATCTAGAACCTTTACTTCATCACTCAGCGCAGCCGGAAGGCATGATTTTCTCGTGTTTTCAATCTGTCGATCATCAATCTTACTCTAAAGTTCAATGATGTCTTCTTTTAACACGCATAATTCACCGCATGTCGCCTCGACCACTGTAACTCTTTCAACCACACTGCTTTCGAGTGATGGCTGCTCATCGTGTGTTTTTAGTTGAGATAGACATAAAGAGTGATTTTTTAAGTGCCTGATAACTTTTTTTTTAAAAAAAACGCATAAAATTTGCAAAATCTCATCGGTTCTTTATTTGAAACGTTAGATTGGTCCATGACATTTACTTTTTGAAGATAATTTCATTTAAATGTTGACCGCGGCTGCGTCTTAGGTGGTCCATTCGGAAAGTCCAATTTTGGGCAACTTTTTCGAGCATTTCGGCCGGAATAGCCCGAATTTCTTCGGAAATGTTGTCTTCCAAAGCTGGAATAGTTGCTGGCTTATTTCTGTAGACTTAAGACTTGACGTAGCCCCACAAAAAATAGTCTAAAGGCGTCAAATCGCATGATCTTGGTGGCCAACTTTCCGGTCCATTTCTTGAGATTAATTGTTCTCCGAAGTTTTCCCTCAAAATGGCCATAGAATCGCGAGATGTGTGGCATGTAGCGCCATCTTGTTGAAACCACATGTCAACCAAGTTCAGTTCTTCCATTTTTGGCAACAAAAAGTTTGTTAGCATCGAACGATAGCGATCACCATTCACCGTAACGTTGCGTCCAACAGCATCTTTGAAAAAATACGGTCCAATGATTCCACCAGCGTACAAACCACACCAAACAGTGCATTTTTCGGGATGCATGGCCAGTTCTTGAACGGCTTCTGGTTGCTCTTCACTCCAAATGCGGCAATTTTGCTTATTTACGTAGCCATTCAACCAGAAATGAGCCTCATCGCTGAACAAAATTTGTCGATAAAACACATTTCGAACCGAACGCTGATTTTGGTAATAAAATTCAATGATTTGCAAGCGTTGCTCGTTAGTAAGTCTATTCATGATGAAATGTCAAAGCATACTGAGCATCTTTCTCTTTGACACCATGTCTGAAATCCCACGTGATCTGTCAAATACTAATGCATGAAAATCATAACCTCAAAAAAATCACACTTTAGTTAGATTTATAAAAATTAAATAACAAGAAAATCTGATGAATTATCGATTAAAAAATGCACGCTTAACCGATGGTGACAAGACCGAAACTTTTAGGATAAAAAATTACAACGAAAATACGTTAAGTTGTAGACACCGACAAAAACACGTCTGTTTGTTGCCCATACTCTGTACGAAATGATAGTTATAGAACTTTTATTAAAGCAGTTTTAATTTGGATTTACGGCTATTTACTACTTCATCCAATTTGTGAACGATTTTGTGAACTTTCCTAATTTACTTCTGCGCTAAATTTCATTATTCTTAACTTACTTAAGTTTCAGCGAAATTAAGTCTTCCACAAATGAAATTTCTGAAATTTTCCGCCTAGAGAAAAAGTTGTTAGGATTGATGGAACGAACATTTACTCGTAATAGTAAATTAAATTTAAAATGGTTTTTGAGATAACCTTTCCAACATATGGTCATGTCTCCCGATATCGATTTAAGGCACGTAGGGTATAAGGGGGAGGATTCGCCACTGGGGCACATTTGCCACCCCACCTTATCTCAGAACTGAAAGAAGCTTTCAAATTGAAACAATCGATAATTTGTGTATTTATCGATGATCTTTTATCCACTCAACTTTGACAGTTGTACTTTGCGTGTATTCACGAGCAGACGTGTTTTTGTGTTATTTGCTTGTATGAAAAAAATATTTATATGAAAGTATATTATGTTATAACTTTCTTAGTTATCAAGTATAAACAAAGTTGTCTTTTTATGTAATTCCGGAATCATTCAACTAATGAGTTAGCGATAGCTTACATGTTGAATTGGTCAAAAGTTTGCAAAAAAAGGCAATTTTGTTATAGTGGCTGCTCCTGGGGTACATTCGCCGCAGTGCAGTTGGGGACATTTTGCAGAAATGAATTACCTAATTATAATTATATTTTTTTTTTCAGTGATATTAAATAAAAGTACGATAATAAAAATTTAAAAAAATATTCATTCCTCCATAACCGTGAATTTTCTTTCTTGGCGGTTCAGCCCCACCCCATTGGCAAATGTACCCCATAGGTACTTTCACCACTTCAGAGAACTTTTGAAAACATCAAAAAATAATATAAATTATTAAGATAGTTAAGATATAAGAATGAGAAATTAAAAATAATAAATACAACTTTCTATAATTGGGGGAATTTTTAAATAAATAGTGCTGGTTTGTTTAGAACAGCATTCTACCCTATATACGTCAGGAACTCAATGGATATCTTACGTTAATATCATGAATTCAATTCAGTATGATATCAGAAAATGAGATTAAATGGAATCCACACGTTTACAAGCCAAGGGGGTCATATTTTTTTAAGCACTGCGACACTCGTCTTTAAAGTTACTGCAGCTTCCGCTTCGAGTACGAACGAAAGCATCCCAGTAGAGAAAGTAGTCATTACAAAAGTAACTATGTGTTGATTACGCAATAATAGGAAGTAGTTTTGCTCTGGATTACAAGCCCTTATATAAAGGTTATTACTTTTAGCATAGGGATGTTATAGGAAATAATTACCTTGGCTTACATCTCATACTCGCTGTAAGTGAGACCATAATTAGTTACGGTATAATGAATTAGTAAGTTGGGCTTTAACTACTAACAGGTGTCATTACTTGGTAATGACAAGTATGTATCCACAATACTTTTTTTAATTAGTGCTGTAAGTAGTTATTCGGAGGTTTGGTAAAAACATTTACTAGAGGCATTATTTTGTAACGACGAGTCCACCTACCATATTCATTTTGGCTGTTCATAGTTCCGTTTATTTTCGAAGTGATCATGATTTAAAAATTAATTGAAATGAAAATTGAAAATTACATAAATGTTTAGTTCATTTTATTAAAAAATATCAAAATACTGGTAATAACGTGCAATGGAACAAAAGAGTTTTTTTAACATTATTTCCAGCTGCTGAAGTTCGTCTTCGCTGTTTATTTGAAAGCGTTTATCGATTTCAGCTTTGTCGTTTGTCTGTTGAACAATTTTGTTCATCAATACGAAATTTTCAGCAAGGGGTTGCAAGATTGTAAATTAATGTTGCCCATTTTTATCTATAACGTGAACAAGTACACAAAAAACAAAAAATCTCCTATTGTTTCTTCTACCATTGATACAGACTTAATTTTTCTACAAATCCTGATATTTTGATGTATTCGTAGAAACTAAGATAGAAAAGTTCTGAAGAGAAGCTCTTGATTTTTTTATTTCTATTTCTTTTAAAGCCAAATTTCTGTCCAGGCAACAATAAATTATCATGGCTTAGTTTATTGTGCAGTTGTTGCAAAATTTGTGAAGGCCTTTTTACTTTCTTTTTCAATTCTTGCATATAGTTTTCGAAATTGCAGACGGAGAAATCGTTAAGGTAACCTGTGTCTTTTACGCTTTCAGAAAGGTTTAAGAGATTGTGCATATTACATCGTATGTTACACTTTTGTTGTTATGAATTCCAGAAAACTTTTCCACGAATAATGCAATGAGCTATTAGCTATTTGAATATTCGCAGAGTAGTTCCTTGGGCCGAGTAATAACCGATAGAAACAATAAAGAAGAAGAAAATTATTGTAGAAATCAACATCTACTAAATCTTGCAGTATTAATATGCCAGTATATAAAATAAATTGACGATATTCGGTTGACTACCATCTTAAAACTTCTTCTGAACCTCTTGGTTTTCAAAAAAATGTTTAATATGAGCAAAGTGATTTAAAATTTTATGAATGTTGCATTTTAGCAATGTTCGAAAATCTCTTTAGCGTTTAAGAGTTTATTAAGTTCAGTTTTATTTAGTTCAGTTTTATTTTTTTTTAACTACACCTAAGTCAACTAGGCCTAAGTCAACACCTAAGTGGCGTCCGTGGCGTAGTTGGTTAAAGTGCGTGGCCGCTATGTGAACGAACCTGGAGACCCAGGTTCGAACCCCAGCAGCGACAGAAAATTATTTGAATTAAAATAATTTTTCTGTACGGCCGCCACCTCTCTGCAGACAATGGCAAACCTCAGAGGGTAATCAAAATGCCATGGCAAGCACCGTTGCCAGATTGGGCGATTTATCGCCAATTGGGCGCTTTTTTCGTGTTTTTGCGCTTAAATTTTTAGGAAATCGCCTGGCGATTTTTTGGCGATTTTTGTAAAAACAACATTTTTTCATAAACTCATCTAATGTGTTTAAAATTTCAATTAAAGAAAATAACGATTGTTTTAAGTGTTTGGAACACTCTGTTAACAATGCGACTGAACACAGCTCACAAGCCCTTATCGATAATTTATTTATATCGAAATACTTATTTTTTTGAGACCGTTTCTTCAAAACATCAACTCACTAATTCATATTTTCAACGAGAAAAAGTTGACTTTTTTCAAGCTTAATTTGAAATCACAACATTTATTCAAAGACTTGTTTCAAAAATTATTAAAGAAGATATTGTCAAAAATTTCAATTTTGATAATTTAGCTACATTCAGCTTAAATAAAATTTTAGCGGATAAAAGCAATTATAAAAGAATTAATGACCTTACATTTCATTATCAGTTCCATGAAGAAATCCACAAATTAAGTGATGATATTATTATGATAGACATACTATCAAAATGCCAGAATTTTATTATAGTTTTAATCAAGGAAATGTTAAAACGATTACCAAGTCTGTTAGAAATTTTTGAAAATGCTTTTATTTTATGTCCTGAAAGATGTTTAAACTATATAAGACCTTCTTTCCGTGAACTCTCTCTTCATTATCTATCTCTTGAAGAGCGACGTGCAGGAGAAATCGAATACGAACCTTTGTTGACATTTCCATGGAGCAATGTTTTCAAAAACAAAGTGCCATCTGAAAGTGAAGAATTTTGGTAATCGGCATACAAAATTAAGACAGCCTTTGGCGAAAAAATGTTTGACAATATTTGTAAGTTGGCATTCATCTTGTACAAACTAAATCAATGTATGAACTAAACAATACTTCGAGAATTGACGAAACGGAGGAAGAGTCTAATATGGCTGAAGGAACTACGTTTTTTGCAAAAAGTTTTTTTTTAAAGTTGCATATTGAAAAATTCTAAAAAGTTATAGTCTCTAAAAAAATGTTCTTTAACGATCAAAATTCTCGTATAAAATGAAATAGCTTTTTTATTATTTTTTATAGATCTCAAAAATATGAAAATAAGAATATCTAATACTATTAACAGATCTCAATATTATTTGAAAAAAATGTATATAAATTGTTTTGTTTTTTCTAATATAATAAATTTCTTAGAAAAAATGGAGATTTTTGGCGATTTTTTTTTTCATTGGGCGATTTTGGGCGATATTTTTTTTAAATCTCGCGCTTTTCTCAAAAAAGTTCTGGCAACACTGATGGCAAGCTTCTTGAGAACACGAACATTGAGTTCATCGCCGTTCGGAGTCGGCGTTAAACATGTAGGTCCGGTTCTCGGTCAATTGTGCACAAACTTAATAACACGCACAACACAATTGATCATAAGAAGCTAGGTCAAAGTCCTTTCAAGGGCTGAAATGGCCAGTTATTTATTTTTTCTTTTTTTTAAGTCAACTAGGTGCATTCAATCGTAGCGAAACTGTGAAATTATTCCAATCTAATCTTATTCTTTCGAATAAGAGCTTTATGCATATCAACGAACTTTATTTGAGAAAAATCCTCATCGGATATTGTTGTTCCTTGCTTAGTGCTAAAGGTAACCAATCGTTCTATGCTTTTTCCGACTTGATTACATTTGTTACAACCATGTAATGAATTGTGACAAACTATTCCTTAACTTAAAGGAACTTTTTCAACAAAATCAAGCAGGCAATTGTCAATGTTGTATGGTTTTTTTCCTTGGTATGTACCAATTAAGAACACCTTTATATTTTTAATATTGACAATTTTCCCCAAAATAGGCCATAACTTTCTTGTGAGCTTTTAAATAGAGGCAAACCATCTATGCCGATATCAATTATTATTTCACCAATATCTGATGTTTTATTTGCGATATTATTTAATTGGTTTCAGTGCCAATAACATCCTGATGCAATAGTTCGAATAGTTATTTTCTCTCTTCGCGAAAGGATCTAAGGATTTTCTTGTTTGTAGATCTAAGGAAACTTTTAAATCTTTATGCCGTTATATTATGAGCATATCTTTAAAACACTGCTTTGACACATTATGTTTTAACAAACAGTTTCTTAATTTATCTACTAAAGTCACCATCACTTTGAACATCTTTTACAAATGTTTTTTCACAACAATTATTCTGCTTGTCAGGGTTAACATTTACATTAAAATTCTGACCACTTTTAACACCGGCACTTCTTTCCAATCCTTTTAAAAATTGTTCTTTTTTTGATTTAACTAGGCGACTGAAGTGCCTTTTGCTAATTGAGATAAGTTTTTTACTTATGTTTGCCATTTTACCGTTTGTTCAATGTACCGTTTCTTTACACCGTTTTTTGGCTTAAAATATTTTTGTAAAATTTTACGCTTCCAAATCGCACGGCCGCTTGAACAAAACTGTACGAAAGAACACGTGTTTCATTTCTTATTATTACAAAAGCACGCACTACTTCGATTGTAACAGTAATTGTCGGAGTATAATCGTTGTTTTGCTGCTGAACTCAAAAGCACAAAGTTCTATTTATTTTCTTCATTATTTGATAAGTGAAGAGGTGGTGGCCTTGCTTACAAACCTCATTATTTGAAGTTCAAGTTGTAAGCTTAGCGACTCGAACACAATATTTTTTATTTTTTAAACTTCAAGAATAATTCGTTTTTTTGTTAGTTAGTTAACAGTTATGCAGTAAATCATAAGTATAAAGCTTATGATTTTGTAAGGCCTATAGATTTCTCTGCTGGGATCAGTTCGAAACCCTCAAACGCTCTTGGTGAAAGATGTTGCGAACTGACCTAGTTTATTTCTGTTCCAAATTTCATTGCTGAGTTATCCACAAACGAAATTTCTAAAACTTTCCTACCTCAAAACTAAAGCTGGGCTTGATTAAAAAGTTAACAGTAAAGTATATTTTCAAAAAATGACGTTACAATGTTTGTTGAGTTCCAAAAAACTTACTTTTGTCCGAATACGTATTGCATGGAAATTTGTTTTGAAATCTGTGCTTTTTTCGTGATGCTCTCCATATAACTTTTGATGATTAAATCAAGAAGATTAAATCAAGAAATTAATGAATAGCTTAGGTTTATATCAAAAATTATATCTGAAAATTATTTTAAAAAATTTAGGTAATCCACACTGTCTCAAGCACTTTCAAGCCTGGTTGTTTGACCATAAGGCTTGTTCACTATCATTCGAGGGTTCATATCTCTAATATATGAATTCAATTTATTTAATATTGCGTGTTATTGGAACACGCAATATTAAATTCATTCTTAGTTAAATACTAATGCATAGGACTGTAGGTTCCTCTGCGGTTAGCACCTTTGGGTGCAGTACATCTTATTTGATATTTGTTTATACCTATTGTGTTCTTGTGATTTAGATTCTGAACACTTTCCGTCTGTTTGCCAAGAAGAAGATGGTGTGAAATACGTGGCGGGCTGTGATTCTGTAGCAATCCATGCCGCACTGAAACGAAACAATTTTGGATTGCATTGGATGGAAACAGCACCCCATAAAATCATATGTTCAACACTCACAATGCTACCCTTAGCAGTTCGTGCTCACGGCAGGAACCACAATAGCGATTATATCATGAGAAAACTACATAAGAAATCGAAATGCTGGTGAAAATTAGAGAATAAGCAAAAATTTCTGTGCCACGAAAAGAAGCAAAATATAATGATTCCGACCATAGAAGACATCATTTGGTTATGTCAGATGAGAATAAAGCAAAAAAAAAAAGAAGGAAAACTATGCATACACACCAGTATAGATCTATAAAATAATAAAAACCAAATAACCCAAGAGTCCTGTACAAAAACAATGAACTCACACAAACACACTCAAAAACGTTAGTGAACTTAAGCTCCTTTGGTTGGCTGCTATCATCCTCTTGTTTTCAATTTTCACTCTGCTTCCTCGCATATTCTTCACTTAAGTATCGGATTAAGCAAAATAATTCTGTCCAGAATTCAGACACTCTGTTCATGAAAATACATACATATATATATATGTATGTGTATTTATGTATATATATGAATGTGTGTATGGGTCTGTATGCACAACATACATATACAAGTAGGTTTGTTGCTTGTGTGTTCTATATTAAGGATTAAACTTCAACCGTACTTAGATCCGGCCACAATTATACACTCACACATACATTCACTGCCACTACAGTAGGACGTTTATGGCGATGGTTTTTGTTTTTTCTTTGCTTGTGTTTTTATGACGATATGTTTCTAACATTCTTTTGTTATAACCTTACCTACCTGCACATTTCCTGAGGCAAAGGATTATTTCAAGAATTTCTCATTTTGTTCCTGGAAAATCTAATGGGATATTGTGCGAAAGCCAATTCAAGATTTAATCCTTTATACCAAACGAATCCAATTCAGTTTTATTTAAGTGTGAAGGTTTTCTTTATTAACTGGATATAGGTACCAATTTAATTAAATTTATTTATATGGCTGTTGATTCCTTAAGGGACATTTTTCGGTAAAATTCTTCATTCTTTGGCTTTGTTTTTACTATACTTGTATAAAAGGAATTAAATAAGAATTCTTTTGTATTTGTACCGTTGTATTTGAATAGAAATCCCAGAAAAATGTAGGATATGTCATCAGTATCATAAGGATCTAATGCTTTTGTAAATAAATTTCTATTTGTAATTGTAGTCATATTTGTAAAAGAATATTACTATTTGTAATTGTATTGTATTCGTATTGTAATTGTGTGTGAAAATTCAAGAACATTATCAATTGCATATCTTTTTGAGAGATATGAAATAATATGAATAGTGACATCACATAGCTCGTTTGCTTCAACTACTCCACGACTAAACAAAGCAGTTAGCTGTATCGGGTGCACACCCTTAGAATTTGACGTGGCAGCGTATCTTTTTCTTTGTCCTTATTCTTGTCTTTATTCTTATATTTGTCCCAATAAATGCCCAAGTTTCTGTTCAAACTTTTGGTTAATTTAATGAGAGAATTCCTGACCTTGTCTTTATTCGAATTCCTCTGCTTATCCTTGCCCCAATCCTTTTCTCAATCTAAGTCCTAAATCTTGTGCTAAGTGTATCCATATCCTTATTCTATACCTTGTCCCATTGCGTGTCCTTATCCTTTTCTTAATTTTATCCTCAACAAAGGGTGATTTTTTAAGAGCTTTCTGATTTGATTTAAAAAAAACGCATAAAATTTAGAGAAACGTATGAAATCTTTATTTGAGTCGATAGAACGATCTATATAATTCAATGTTTAAAGATGATTTCATGTAAATGCTGACCGCGGCAACGACTCAAATGATTCAAACGCTGGGTCCAATGTTGGCATACTCTCTCCAGCATATCGGCCAGTATCTCACGAATAAATTCTTCAATATTGGCTTCCAGTGCGTCATCTGTTGCGGGCTTGTCCCTATAGACATGAGCCTTAACATGGCTCCACAAAAAATAGTCTAAAGGCGTTAAATCTCACGATCTAGGCGGCCAATTGACCGGTCCCGAACTATTGCCATTGTTTCGAGTGCTGTGTGGTATGTGGCACCGGCTTGTTGAAACCACATGTCAGGCAGATCCAGCTCTTCCATTTTGGACATTCACCATTCACAGTAACGTTCCTGCCTTCGTCGTCTTTGAAAAACTACGGTCCAATCATGCCACCGGCCCATAATCCACACCAAACAGTGCATTTTTCGGGATGCATTGGCAGTTCTTTCAATGCTTCTGGCTACTCTTCACACCAAATACGGCAATTTTGCTTTTTTACATATCCATTCAACCAGAAATGAGCTTCGTCGCTGAACACAATTTTCCGATAAAAAAGTGGATCTTCATCCAACTTTGCCAGCGCCCATTCACCAAAAGTTACCCGTTGTGGTAGGTCGTGAGGCGTGCGATATTTAGTCACAAGATTCCGAATAGCCGCGTTAGAAGGTCGCCCAAACTGACCATAAAATAGAAGAAGTACAGGGTGTTTTTTTTAGAGGTATAGAACTTCGAATTGAAATAAAACACAAGAAAATCGTTTTAATGTCCATCAATTTGGCTTTATTGGAAGGATAATTTTATGCCATTAATGTTTAAATATGATTTCGGGCATGTGGCCGCCGCGGCTGGCTCGAATAAAGCCAATTCTACAGGTCCAATTTTCAACCACTTTTTCGAGCATATGGGGCCGTATGTCGGCAATAACGCCACGAATGTTGGCCTCCAAGTCCCCTAACGTTTCTGGTTTGTTGGCGTAGACGAGCGACTTCACATATCCATAATGAAAATAATCCAATGGTGTCAAATCACACGATCTTGGTGGCCAATTGACAGGTCCATTCCGCGAAATTATGCGCTCATCGAATGTTTCCTTCAATAAATCGATTGTGACGTGCGCTGTGTGGCATGTAGCGCCGTCTTGTTGGAACCACAACTCATCCACATTCATGCCATCCAATTCGGGAACAAAATAGTCGGTTATCATGACTCTATACCGGTCTCCATTAACGGTAACTGACTCTCCAGCATTATTTCGGAAGAAGTATGGCCCAATGACTCCACCAGCCCATAAAGCACACCAAACAGTCAGTTTTTGTGGATGTAATGGCGTCTCAAGGATCTCATGTGGATTCTCTTCACTCCAAATGCGGCAATTTTGCTTGTTGACGTAGCCATTCAACCAAAAATGAGCCTCATCACTGAACAAAATTTTGCGATGAAAATCAGCATCGAGATCAATCTCATTTTCGGCCCATACACCAAAATCACGACGCATTGCATGGTCTCGCGGCTTTAATTCTTGCACAAGCTGGATCTTGTAAGGTCGCAAGCCAAGATCTTTGCGCAAAATCTTCCATAAAGTTGATGAACAAAGCTCTAATTGCTGTGCACGGTGGCGAATCGATTCATTCGGGTCCTCTTCAACATTTTGCTCTACAGCGGCAATTGTTTCTTCGGTGCGCACTGTTCGACGTCTCTGCGGATGCGTATTATCACATAGAGTAAACGTAGTGCGAAAACGACCCATGGTTAACCGAATTAATTGCTCTGATGGACGATTATGTCGACCATAAAATGGACGGAGCTTGCGGTAAACTTCGCGAACTGAACCATTATTTTCGAAATAAATTTGCACGATTTGCAAGCGTTGTTCTTTTGTCAACCTGTTCATGATGAAATGGCAAACCAAACTGAACATAAATGACATTAGAGTTGCCAGATTTGACCACAAAATGCCAGTTTTATCTCTATTCGAAAAACAAACCCCTAAAAAAAACACCCATTATAATCTGCAATCGTTGTTCGTTTGTAAGTCGATTCATGGTGAAATTATAGACCAAACTGAACATGTTTAACAGTAACATGTTACACGACAACAGCTGTGCAGCCAAAAACAGTGTTGGCAAAAAGAAAATTGCTAAAAAATCACCCTTATTTCCCTAAATATGTCTTAATATTTCCCCAATCATTGTCCCAACCCTTGTCAAAATCCATGTTCTAATCTTTTTCCAAATCTACTCCTTATCTTATTCTTGGTTCAAATATTTTTGTCCAAATCCTTACCCTTATCCTTTTTCTAATCTTTGTCTTAATCCTTCTCCTAATCTTATATATTAATACGCAAACATCGAATGTTGTCGTACACTTTTTCAATATTTATTTTAGAATAGGGACAATGAAACGTATATCATTCGAAAGGTACTGCACCATAGATGTGCCGAATTAAATTAGATTTTAAATTTATGACCTTTGACCCGAAATATTAACGTTGAAAGTTTATATTAATTTTAGTTAGGGACCTCAGAACTGGGAAGAGGTAGAATGAAGAATGTGGTGTCAGATAAAAGGTCTGGCTGCACAATATGATTGAATATACGATTGGTGACCTTTGACCTCAAATATGAGTGGAAAAATAGCATTTATTAAATAAAAGCTAAACTATAAGAGATGGAAAAACATGATATAAGAGAGAAATTTAGACATTCATAAAATGTGCAAAAAAAAATTTAATATTTTTCACCATCGTTTACGGTTACCCTACAATAATTACTTTTTCATGTAACAAGTGTCAATATATATTGTGATGGTAACATTGCATACAAATTGTAAATTTTGAAAAATTTCCGTTATTTTGACATCAAAATTATTGTGATATCTCGAAAACTATAGATGTTTTCAGTACAACGTTTTTTGTATGGAAATTCGTTGGTTGAGAAAAATAACGGTATACGAAAACTTTTTTGCTAATATTCTCCACGAATAGTATGTTAAAAAAATTTCCCGTTATTATGACATCAAAAGTATTGCGATATTTCGAAACCTGTAGATTTTTTCCATGCAATGCATTTCTTAAAGCAATGTCATTGCCTCAGAATGAGAAAAAAACAACTGATATTTCAAAGTTTGATTTTGCAGGCAAATATTTCAGCCATTTTTCAATCGATTTTCCTTAAATTTTCTTTGTCTGAAAGTTTAATAAAATTACTTTAGAGAAATAAGAAAATATTTACCGTTATCTCACCAATTCAATTTCTTATGTTGTTTTCAAAAAACTCTAAAATATTCAATTTTTGCTCAAAAATTAGACCAGACATTCTTTTTTTGTAATTTTATTTTTTTTTTTTTCTGTTTTCTCCTCTCACACTCTTTCATATAACATATCATTTATTTGCAAAAATTGCTTCATTTTGATATATAATTTAATTAAGTGTTTCTATCATCGAAAATCATGAGTTTACCCCTATGATTTTTTTTATGAAAATTACATTTTTCAAAATGTTGTTTTTGTATTTTTTACAAAGTTCTACAGCTTAAAAAATTATTTCGGTGAAAAAATTTTTCAAATATTTCAAACCACTCCAAAGTTATATACACAAATCTATGTTTTAAGCCATTTCTTTATCTACTTTATATATTATACATAATATTATTATATATCTATATATAAATAGGTGTACGTAGAACAGTTAAGAAACATTTTCTCCCGAGTTTCTCAACCAATTTTGATAATTTTTTTTAAATCAATAAGAGTAGGGAAAAGGAGTTCACCGAATATCTATGGTGGGCAATTCGACCTCAAATCAGACGTTCCATTCCACTGGTTATGGGAGTTGAAATAGAGGCGAGGCACTTTTCATCAGCCCAAATTTTCGATATCACTTTTGAACTATAAGTCACAAATCAATGAAACTTGGTAAGAACTTCCTTCCTTGACAAAGGGGCGTAGAAACACTCATACAACTCAAAGTTGTTTTATCAAATAGCTTTGGAAGCATTTCTACTAGAAAGTAGAATAAGGGAAGAAGGGTACTGTGGCGGGCATTGGACAAAGAAGTGTGGCTCCGCAGTCAAGCACGCTACCAACTCGACTACCAAGGCCGCCTATATATTATATCCTAATATATTATATCTTATATTAAAAATAATAATACTTTCTTTTTAATTGTATTTTCAGAACATCAGAGTTCGGCGCACTTTTGTCAAACGCCTTGTTTCTACCTCCAGATTGTTCGCTGCCAAGCCTACCTGGTGTACCGTTTCCTCATTATTTTGTAGGTGATGCTGCGTTTCCGTTAAAAACAAATTTAATGCGCCCATTTCCCAGTCAAAATCTCTCCAGTAGTAAAAGAATTTTTAGGCAAGGCGATTAATTGAAAATTCTTTTGGCATTCTTGTTGCACGTTGGTGATTGCTTCGTCGCACAATCGAATGTCACCCGAAAAACTGCGAGAGAATTGTAATTGCTTGCGTTGTTCTGCATAACTTCGCTATGCTAAATGATTTCAAGCGCTGGCACTGTTCTGAAAAGTTTGTGGATTGGGAAACAAGGTACAAACTCACCTATGAGGGCAATTGGAGAGATGAGATTGATGGAAATCGTAGTACTCTAAGATCACTTCGAAAAACTCATGAGCCATTCGAAATAATTTGGCTGCGTATTTCCTGGATAAGGGATCTTATCCATTTCAAAATAGAGTGTAGTTGAACTTATTTATGGGTCTCATGAGTGATTTGGAACACATTTTAACCATTTCATTTGGTATTTGTTTTATTATAAAATATTATTTGCATTTAAAGCCCTTTTTTTAATAAAATAACTTTTCATCTTAAATCGTCTTTACAAAATATGTTCAATACTTCTTTTTTCTCAAATAAAAACTGAATGAACTGAAAAACCTTTTAAATTTTGCTTTCCATATAACTATCTTAATAACATAATCGTCGAAAAGTAGTTACTTTGCCCTACAAAGAGTTAATAAGCCAACCAATAATAGAAAACATATTAAAAACCAGGGACAGAAAATAACGACATTTTCCAAAAATTAATTAACAAAAAATCAACATGTTCCAAATGTCGGAGCACATTTTGGATAACTTCAATACACTGCTTAATGCATGTTCTATCGAAATG